>OZ024740.1:139967506-140005006 GCA_964016885.1 Eledone cirrhosa | reverse complement strand
AAGTTCGGCGTTCCGATGGCGCTGTTCAGCCCGTTTTTCTTCATTCCTGGCTGCACGCCATCGTCGCTGTAGTTCACTGTTTGATAAAGTCGAATTGCTTTTATTATCAGTATTCATTTCGAGCAATTGTCAAAAAATGACACAATAATAAATATAAAAGATGTCCGTCAATGTAAAAAAAGGTCCCTATTTACTCCCTTCACAACTCTGTGTATGTTAGACTGACAGACAGGCACACAGACAGATAAACTGTGTGGCGATTGTGGAACGCCCCACTTACACACACTTACACGCATGGAAACGCGCACACGCACGCAAACTTACACACGCACCCGTGCACGTACATACACTTACGCACTCACACATGTTGATAGTTTTTACTTTCTGTGGAACGCTGCACGCACACATACATAAACATACGCACACGTACATACACACGCACACATGGTAATAGTTACAGCGTTCACTTTGCCTCTCTGTTTCTTACTCTCCCGTCTCAATCCCTCATTGGCATTATGCGTATTAATTTAAGTTTGGCGTCGTTGAGGTGGGCCGAGTCGTTTGAAACCTATGAACCAATAATAATCGAGAATTATGACACACGGAATACTGACATTGTTGAAATTAATATATAGACTAGCTGACGTTGCCCGAGTAAACAGATGATAAGAGAAGACAGGTAAAAGAGAAAATGACTGTATTGGATGTTTATCTGGTTATAGTATGAGGCGAGTCCGTGGTGTCTGTGTGATACAAAAAACAGTAAAAAAAAAATCTTCAAGATATACCAGATTCTTCGTTGTACCGTTTGTGCATAGTATATGAACAATTCTAGGTGCTCCCACCTAGAATAGTGACCTGTAGGAGATGGTTCATCTCCCGCCTGACTGTAAAACGTGTATCATTGCATAGACGTGGTTGTTCCACGTTTCTCAAAAGGATGATGGAAGTTCCAATCTTTTATATTATATGTAGATATAGATATAGATGATTAATATAAAAGATGATGCTCAGCCAGTTCGTCTTCAACCATCGCAGCACGCCGTCGCTGCTTGGCTCCAGTGTTTCGTTGGCGTTGTTCAGCCAGCTCCCCTTTATTCATGGCGGCACGTCTTCGCCTCTGAAGTTCGGCGTTCCGATGGCGCTGTTCGGCCTGCTTTTCTTCATTCCTGGCGGCACGCCGTCGCCGCTGTAGTTCACTGTTTGATAAAGTCGAATTGCTTTTACTTTCTGTGGAACGCTGCACGCACGCACACACACAGAAACAAACGCGCACACACACACAAACATACGCGTACGCACACACACACATAAACATACGCGCACGTTCATACACACGCACACATGGTAATAGTTACAGCGTTCACTTTGCCTCTCTGTTTCTTACTTTCCCCTCTCACTCCCTCATTGGCATTATGCATATTAATTTAAGTTTGGCGTCGTTGAGGTGGGCCGAGTCGTTTGAAACCTATGAACCAATGATAATCGAGAATTATGACACACGGAATACTGACATTGTTGAAATTAATATATAGATAACATTCGATTCGTTTGAAATTTTGCAAACAGCCTCAATTAGAATGAACACTTCATTCTTGCTCTTGTGTTGACATGCGAACAGAACTGCAAACACTAATGTTTCTGGGTATCACCCTTCATCAGTACAGCTCACTGTTCACCTGCCAAACTGTCAGAGCTAGTGAAAATATATTTTCAAAAATACACTGTGACTGATCGGCCTGATTTGCATATGAGCAGACTGGCTGATCAGATTACATTTATTGTATTCAGCCATGTAGAGCGAAATATTCTTATGTTGCTGTGCTTGATGACGTCAGTAATGTCATTGATATAGCTAATGAAAAGAAGTGGGTACAACACAGTGCCTTGTGGAAGGCCACTATTGACTTTGATTGTACTCCTTCGACTACAGCATGTTAGGATCCGTTTGTGAGGAAACACTTGATCCATTGCAGCAACTTTCCAGAGACACCAATGTTGCATAGTTTTCTCAGTAGAACGTTGTGATCAACCCTGTCAAAGGCCTTGCTGAAATCAAGGTAGATGACATCAGTGTTGGAGCCCTCTCCCAAAGCTCTTAAAATGTCATCAAAATGGTGTAGGAGGTGCGTTAGACAGTCACTTCACATAGGTAATACACATGCGTATACATACATACATATATACATAATATTATATATATATATATATATAAACGGAAAAAATGAAACGAAATTTCATTTCTCATTCTTAGTACGGCTGTTACGGACGTTCAACCATCTGGCAGGAAGGTATACGTTGCTGACGATAGCTAATAAGCTTGAAACTAGTACGGCGTTCATTTGTCAGTGTTGAACAAATGAGCAACGATGGTTGCTAGACACTGTACGGCTTAATTCGGGATGTTTGTTTACAAACACACCGAGCATTATAATAAATGTTCGGTGAATCCATACGTACATATATATATGTGTGCATGTATGTATATATATATACATACTACTGTACGTCTGTATACATATATGTATGTACGTATACATTCTTATATATATATATATATATAAATATAAATTTAGCGAGAATCGCATTTCGGCGGGTAGAAATTAGCGAAACGCAAATTCCGTATTGTGTAGACAAGCGCTCCATGGATATGAAGATACCAGAGCTATAAACATAAGTTAAAAAGGTCATACAAACTGAGACGATGGTTAAGAAGCCATTAACCACCAGAGCCAAAAAGGCGAACAAGCTAAACGGGTCAAACAAAATAAGATATGATTGAAATAGTTAATATATATATGGACCAACGTGAAGTGCAGCGAATCATGCTCGGCATCACCGTACGTGATAGAAAAAAGCAACACCTGGACTCGACAGCAGACTGGAGTGAAGGACATAATCGTGACCATTAAGAAGGGCTAACATACATGGGCTGGCCATGACTCTCGATTCAGAGACAACAGGTGGATCATTAGAGTGACAGAGTGAACACCAGAACAAGAGGGCAGCCAAACCCCAGATGGTGCGATGATCTGATCCATCACACTAGCCCCCACATGGCCCAGTATGGCTAGAGATAGAAAGCAGAGAGGTCAACCAGAGAGGAGTTCCTTAAACAGGAATGAGAAGGGCTTGAATCTTGAATTTTAAACACACACACACACATATATATATATATATATAGTGAAAGAGTGAAGAATAACATGGTCAACAGTACAAAAAGGATTTTAGTTACAGTATTAACAATTGTTTCATTGATTAAGTTGTCTAAAAATTGCTAATCACTTCACGCTGTGTCACTTAATTTTAAATATAATGTATACATACACTCACACATATGTATATGTAGACACACACACACACACACATATTATGTATATGCAGACATATGCACATACACACGTATATATGTTTTTTTAAATATTTCATATATTAGGTTACATTCTAATAAATGTATATATATATAATACACTTATCTAAGTAAATATTTATACTTGGGTGCATGTATATACATAAATGAGTATATATAACACACATATGTATGTATATATATACTTATTCAATCATTTATGTATACATACATATTTATACATACAGAAACAGACACACATTTGTATATAATCATATGTATTTACACATATATGTGTGTGTTTGTATATATATATATATATATATATATATATATATATATATATATATATATATATATATATATATATATATATATATATATATATGTAGAGGTTATATTTAATTTGTTGGGATACAACAAGCATAATATTTATATAACTGATATAAAGCATATATATATATATATATATATATATATATATATATATATATACTTGTTTATATGAAAATATATGCACACACACACACCGGTACACATGCACTTACGCACACACCATAAACAAATACTTACGCACGAATTATACATTAGACTAAAAAATTTCCACTGAACCTGTAATCCACACACGCCTCCTCTCTACCAGGAAACCGACCTAAAAATTCATCTCTAAGTTTACGAGAAATTTATGTAGACATACAACCATATTCAAAAGCACTGAACGCACTCATCTGGTGTAATACTACTTGCAAGGTGTAATTCTAGCTTTGTTTACATATTAGTCGTTAGAACATCGGTGTTTGTTTCACCGATCTACAATTTTTTAGTTGAAATCCCGCCAAGTTCAACTTTGCCTTTCATCCTTTTGGGGGTTGGTAAATAAACTATTGTTTTTTTATGTCCTGTATTTCGGAGTGTCACCAAACTGTTATATTGCTCTTCTTTTGAATAATGTGGACTTTAGGGAACTTGGACATAGTGGTATTTATTTCAGCTCTGCTGACTTCTGCCGAAGACAACTTTGCATTTCATGCTTTCAGGTTTGATAAATAAATATGTTCAGTAAGCTAGGATTGACAGAATTGTTAAAGGGTCGGATAGGATGCTGAAATTTCGTTCATTCGTTTCTTAGGGCACGCGCCGTAACTCTGACAATTCAACCTTTGTGTTTCGCGTTGAAGAAATGGCCCAGTGCCACTCTCGCTGGGTGCAATGCCACTCCCTATTGCCTCTTCTAATTTAGCTACTAACTCATCCCTCGTTCTATTTTTTCCTAACGATACATTTTGACTAAATGCTAATGATTCTACTCTAATCGCTCTCTCGGGTGCGCCCGACCACCTGTAAATAACCGCATAATAATGAGAATGTTAGTTATATTTTTAAAACTCTTGCAATTCTTGATTAAATTCAAAAATATTTGAAAATCATAGGCATTGTATTTAATTAGAAATATGGTAACGAATGGTTTAATTAGCACATTGCCTTCTTTCTGTGGTTAGAGATCATATCTGCGTAGTAATCTTATAAGGGTACATCTCATAGGAACTGATTAGGGTGATGTTTAATGATAGAGGTCCCACTACTCTCATGTCTACATTTTTCGAGAGAAGGCGGGATTACACACATACAAATCTATAAAACTTGCATTTCTTTCATTCTCTACCACAAATTGAGAGATCACAGCTCTGATACTATGGGCATGTGGTTAGAATATCTCAGGAAAGAATCGATGGACAGATTTTATGGGCCAAACCAACCGGCAGGAGACCCAGGGGTAGACTCCAAGCAAGATGGTTGAATAACATGCATGGGCTTGGCTGGTCACGCTTGGGGATCCAGCCGGAGACGGTTGCTTCTGACAGGACCCGCTGGAAGGAATGTTTGAGGACTCTGCCCTCACGACCCTCTCAGCAATAGGTGGAAGAAGAAGAAGAAGAAGAAGAAGAAGAAGAAGAAGAAGAAGAAGAAGAAGACGGCTGGATTTCTGCTTATAACAGTATTTTCTGTATCGACCCAGAAATTGTGAAAAGAAAAGTTGATCTGAATGGGATGGATTTGCACACAGAGTGCAGAGAGCGAGAATACATATCAACAGGCATTTCATCCGACACTCTAACTACTCTGCCAATTCGCCGCCGTGTCCTAGTCTCCTTAAAGCTCACACTATCCAGAAGAACAGTACGAAAGTTTGGTGACATCACGATTAAAAGGAGTTTAGAAATGTAAACTACAATCAAATTATAATAGAATCATTCATTATGTAATATGGGCTAGGAGTAAACAATTGTATTAAGATATTATGAATCTGAATACAATAAATGATTTGGTTTTGAACACAAACTAACATTGTTTAGATGTAAATATTGAAAAGTATTTCATATAAAAAAAAAATATATTGGGAGAGTGTGAACGTGTGTAATTCGTATCTATCTATCTATCTATCTATCTATCTATCTATCTATCTATCTATCTAGGAAGGAAAGGGAGCTAATAGATAGAGTAGAAGAGGCAATTAGAAGCGGCGACGTGGCCAGAGTGCTAGCGTCGAGAACGGCTTTGAGCCAGTTTTTCGACGCGAAGCACGAAGGCTGCGTTGTCCGAAGTAAAATACGTGCTCTAGGGAACGAGGGGGCCAAAGCTGTTAGCTGGGCCCGCGTGACAGAGGCCAACAGTGGAACTAAATCCACCATCCGGTCTTTGCGAGACCTGGATGGACGGGCGATTCTTGAGCCTAAGCAGATGTGTGAGGCCTTTCAAAGGCACTTTGCCCGACTGTTCGGGAGGGGCGGGGAGCCGGTTGGAAACGTGGACTTCGGTCCATACCTCGACGGCCTGCCGCGCCTCTCGGACAGGGAGGCGAAGTCTTGCGAGGAGCCGATTTCGGCCGCTGAGATAGAGGACGTGCTGGGCCAATGCGGCAAACGCAAATCCCCGGGTCTCGATGGTCTTCCTTACGAATTATATCTAGCTATGCCGGACTTGTTCCCCGATCTCCTCGAGGCGGTCTACTGCAACTGGCAACAGAACGGGAGAATTCCCTGTACTGTGACCAAGGGCGTAGTCACGCTAGTGAGGAAGGACGAGAACAAGGGGGACGAAATAAGTAACTTCAGGCCCATAACTCTGCTAAATACAGAGTTACAGATTTTGGCCAAGGTGCTAGCAAAGAGGTTGGCGCTTGTCGTGGGCAACCTGGTGGGAGATGCGCAGACATGCGCTATCCCGTCCAGGTCCATCCATGACAACCTCCACCTCATGCGATACATCATAGAGAGGGTTGGGAACGAACCCGGCTTTGGTGGGGCTCTGATCAACTTGGATCAATCTAAGGCGTTCGATAGGGTCGACCATGGTTACCTGGATGCGGTGCTAGCGGCGGCAGGCTTCGGACCCGTTTTCAGGGGCTGGATCACTGCTATGCACAGCAGCCGCATCTGCTCTAGGGTCAAGGTGAACGGCTACCTCTCGGAGCCGTTCAAAATCGCGCGGTCCATCCGACAAGGGTGCCCTCTCTCCTCCCTTCTGTATGTGTTGACTCTCGAGCCACTACTGCGGAAGTTGGAGTTGTTGCAGGGTATCCCTTTGGAACCGGGATTGCGGAAAGCGGTGTCGGCCTACGCCGATGACGTGACAGTAATGGTGTCGACGGCCTCCGAAATCGAGGCGGTCGGCACCTTACTGGAGGAGTACGAAAAGTTCACAGGGGCTAAGCTGAACCGGGACAAGTCGATCGGTTTGCAACTCGGCACGTGGAGGGGCAGACCGATGCCCTCCGATGGCGTCGTCGGACGCTGGACGGAGGGCCCGGTGAAGTTGCTCGGGGTCTGGTTCGGACCGGACCTCCAGGTGGAGAAAAACTGGGCGGAGGTTACGAACAGGGTGTTTGCACTGACCCAGAAGTGGGCCAGTTGCAAACTATCCCTGAAAGGTCGGGCGGAGGTGGCGAACACCTACATAGCGTCCGTCATCTACTACCGCCTGACCGTAGTGCCCTGCCCAAGGGAAACCCTCACCAAGATGGAGCGCGCGCTCTTCCAATTCCTTTGGAAGAGGCGGGCTCCTATGGTGAGGAGATCCATCTGCTGTCAACACCCTTCGAAAGGAGGGCTGGGGATGCCGTGGCTAATGATGCGTAAACACGCATTAAGGCTACGGCACCTCTACGTATTCCTCACCGGACAGCCGGTGTGGGCCTCGTTTGTGAGACGAACCTTTCCCAGACTCGTCTCACTCACCGAGCTGCAATCCTGGGTCAAGCAAAGACCGAGAAAACTGGGCGCCTGGCACACTGAGTGTGCCCAGGCGCTCACCGCCCTCTGGCAGGCGGATCCGGTTATCAGTGGAGACTCCACCGCAACATTCTATAGAGGGCTGGTACGCAGCAGGTGCGACGACGCCCTCGGAGAAGCCCTAGACATGGAGGAGGACGAACTGGCCAGCCTGTTCGGTAGGACATTCAGCCCGGGACCTATGGACAACTTCCAGAAGTCCCTGGCCTGGCAGTGCTACCGAGGGGCTTTACCCGTTCGAGAAAGGCTCTACAGACACGGGCGCCCGGGTAGGGACCCCGCCAAAAAGATCTGTCCCAGATGCGTGTGCGACGAGGAAACCGTTGCACACGCATTAGTACACTGCTCGGGCGTAGCCGATCTGTGGGGCTATGTCGAACAACTGCTGTCAAGGGTGGGACCGATCCGGTTGACCACCGAGTCTATTGTAATGATCAAGCCACCTCCCCCCTTCAAAGATGAAGCAGAGGCGGTGTTTCTGTGCGTAATAGCCATGGCGAAAGAGGTTGTATGGTGGACGCGTCTGAAAGGACTGAGGTCGGGCACCTTTCTCTCTGGCCAACAACTGGTCCGTTTCTTCCGATATCATTTCGGAAGAAGGATCAGGATGGAGAGAGAGGTGCTGCACCCCAGCCGTTTCTATGAAAGATGGGTGAAAGTGGCGAGAATGGCCCGTGTGAATGGGCCTTCACTCTACATCAGACTATAGGTGAGGAAGATGAAAGACCAAGGGAGCACCCCTTCTCTGTGCTCCTGAGGAGAAGGGTTGCACACTTTTTTCGGGGGTGTGTGCGACCCCCCAAGGCGCCTCCTCTCTATTGAGGATTTTGTTAAAAATTTTATTTTTTGTTATATCTTATTTTATTTTTATATTTTGTTATTGCCTTCTCCTTATTGAGGACGCCTTTTTGTGTAAACTCCCCCCTTTGTACTTGTCCCACTTTTGATGCCCTAGTGGCAAATAAAAGAAATATATCTATCTATCTATCTATCTATCTATCACTCCGCTCTCCACCCTTCTCTTTCTCTATCTTTACATACATACATACATACATACATACATACATACATACATATATATATATATATATATATATATATATATATATATATATATATATATATATATATATATATATATATATATATATATATATATAGTGTGTGCTACTTAATATTTGTGACTAATCCTAGTTTAAAAAAACTGCGATAATATTGCTTATGCTGAACTCCATATTTTTGTTGAGTTTTTTTCGGAATGTTATGACTGTTGTTTCTTGTAAACAGCTTTTTGTCTCATCCTGCCATCACTAGCGTGCGTCCACGTGTGTTTTGTTATTTCAAGTCTACACGCTGTCGTTTGCCTGCTTTTAATTCCCCTCCGGCATTTCAGCAGTGGTATTTAGTTAATGTGTTGAGTACTACTGAAGATCGATTCCAAACGTGACTAACCCCACGGAAAAGTTTCGTGAAATACTCTTTTAAGACTATATAGAGCATTTGTAGTTTTCCCCAAATTGACGGTTAAGTATTTCTTCTTGATTTTATTTTGAGTTAAGATTATACTGCTTTTTCCCCAACTTACACAAAGTCTGAGGATAAAGTTTTTCTTCTTGATTTGTTTTAAATTAAGATTGTATTACTTTCCCACATCTTACATTAAAAATGTTTTCATCTTGATGGTATAGTCACTTATATGTCTGAATTATTGTTGGCATTTTGCTTACATTAATTTCTCTGTTTTCAAACGGTGGATTGGCAGTATCGGTAGAGGGTCAGACGTCATGCTTTCCAGCATAGTTACGTCCCTTTACGATCTGAGTTCAAATCCAGCCGAGGTTGACTTTGCCTTTCATCCTTACGGGGTCGATAAAATAAAGTACCAGTAATGCACTGGGTAATTGCTGGCCTTGTGCCTAAAGTAGAAACAATTAATTTCTCTGTTTTCATTTATATATATATATATAAATCTCTCTCTCTCTATATATATATATGTGTGTGTGTGTGTGTGTACAGACACACACGTATACACACCATTCCAATATGTTTAATATGTATAAACATATATGCATGTATGTGTATGCATGTATGTACATATATATGCATACACATACATATGTGTATATGTACAACGTATGTCTATGTCTGTTTCGTTGTAAACATTTTGTCTGGGGAGGCGTGTTTCAGTGCAGAAGTTTGACCAACTTGTTGAAATCAACAGCCGGTTGATGGTGATTCAACAGTCGGTGACTCATGAACTATGAAACCATGGATCAATTCTAAATCTCTTTGTTAACAGCCCCTCTTCTAAAACAAACAAACAAACGAAGAAACACACCTCGTATTGTTAGAAATGATAGCATCATCAACATATTGTTGTTTTGATTGTTCTTGTAAAACACCGACAATTAAAATACGATAATTGTGTCATTGTCGTCTACTACTGCTACTACTACTACTACTACTACTATTGTTGCTGCTGCTGCTGCTTCTGCTGCTGCTGCTGCTACTACTACTACTACTACTACTACTACTACTGCTACTGCTGCTGCTGCTGCTGCTGCTGCTGCTGCTACTACTACTACTACTACTACTACTACTACTACTATTGTAGTTGCTGCTTCTGCTACTGCTGATGATGATTTGACTATCCTTTTGACATGATCATGATGATGATTATAGCAATGATAGCAATGATAATGATTGATGATATATTATGCCCATAGTACATCAAAATATTACTAAACAATACGTTCAATACAATGAATGGAGCGACATATGTATATACATACACACATACAGACACAGACACACAGACACACACAGACACACAAGCACAGACACACACACACACACACACACACACACACACACACACACACACACACACATACATACATATATATATATATATATATATGTATATATAAATTCATGCACGTGCAGGAACACATACATATACATTAGTTTATTATTTAAAGAATTAGCCATGTAGATAAAGTGTAATGTTCTTGATCGAAGGGTCCAGAGTTCGTGTCTTGTTACAGTGGTTACTGTCAATCTAAGGTCCAATTTAGGGATTAGCAACTTTACGAATTGGACAACTTTTGATTTGTATTTTAGTTTTAGTTTTCCCTTGGCTCACGTGTATATTATATCATATATTACATATAAAACGTTGAAAAGGCTCAAGACTCACAGAGAACCCCCCTCCCTCCAAAACCCAACTTGAAATATGTTGTTGTTGTATATCCTAGGTCAGCCTTCATCGAGCAGAATTATGATTTTCTTTTTTACCTATGACATTGGCTAATAGCATAGAAACAGGACTCAGCCACTTCTTTTTATAATGTCTCATTTTCTTTCAGTTTTAACCATAGCTCAA
This sequence comes from Eledone cirrhosa, assembly GCA_964016885.1. Taxonomy (NCBI): domain Eukaryota; kingdom Metazoa; phylum Mollusca; class Cephalopoda; order Octopoda; family Eledonidae; genus Eledone; species Eledone cirrhosa. The sequence goes on along the minus strand of OZ024740.1, from coordinate 139,993,983 downwards.
ATGTATATTATATCATTTATAAATATAAAAATTTGAAAAGTTCCTAGGCTTATAGCTCAACGGCCCACTTGTAGGCTGTGGCCCCCCTGTTGCTGATCTATGGTCAAATTTAAGACATATCTTTCAAATCACCAGTTTTCCTGGGATTGAAACGTTGGTTTAAAGTCCTTGTTTGTGAGTTGGTTCTACAAGGTTGATCTCCCCCAGTTTGTCTGGTTGTAAACCCCATGTACGAAACCATTGTATTAGCTTGTAAGCCAGTTAGATTATGTTAGTCAAGGGAGTAATCCAAACTAGGAAAGAAAGGTTTGCATTGTATATATATCAAATGAAATGCTAATATACCCAACTCTAAGTCCAGTCACGGATTAACAGTTCACAAAAAAAAAAACAATAATGTAATTTGTTTTAATAAATTGCTTTAGCAATTAACACTGAAAGTAATTTAGTAAAACTATTACTAGTTGACAATTTAAAATAATGGAAGTGAATCGAAGAAAGCTGGGATTGCAAAGAGACGAGAAATATGACCCGGGTCTCTGAGAACCACTGGCTTCCACCATTGTTATATGGAGCAACAGCAAATCCTGTTGAACTTGTGAATTAAAATCTATATAGCTTCTTTATTATCTGTCTGGTAAACTAAACTAAACTAAACTAAATAAATAAACTGATATGGCATGCGTCTTGGCCATTAAACTTTATTTATTCAATAATAAATATTAGTGTACCCCACAGTGTATATTGGACCTAAAATATATTTAATATAGATATAATCTCATTTTTTTTATAAGCCACACTCAGCTTATTCTCTACCTACACAGGAAAGCATAAAATATTGCCTTTGCATGTTTCACGTTTGATTTGGAAAAGGAAAATGCAGACATTGAATCTCAATTAGAAGAGGAACTCGTTGGTAGGTGTGTGAATCTCGAAGCTAAATCATTGTTCAGAATTAAAAGCCACAGTGACTATTGGAGCAATGTAAATACTGCTACTAAATACCCCTAGCTTACTGCGGCGGTTGAGCCATTTTTACTTACATTCCAAAGTTCATACAGAGTTGAAGCTGGTTTTAGCCACACATATCTCCTTATAATATACAACCAGCAATTTCTCTGTCTGTCTGTCCGACAGTGGAAACACGTCCGCGCGTGGTTGCTATCTCTCTCTCTCTCCAGCTATCCCTCTCCTTTAGTCTGTCTGTTTCTCTCACTCTCACTCTTTCTCTTTGTAACACACTAACATTCCTCCCCTCTATCGCTGTGACGAATGGGGAGATGGAGGAGGAGGAGGAGGAGGAGAAGGAGAAGAGAGTCACTTCGTCACTTCACCTCTGCCTTTCTTTCTCTCCCCTCTCACTCCCTCATTACGTACAGACATTAGGGCGGTGGATTGGCAGAATCTGTAGAGAGTCGGACACCATGCTTCATAGCATGGAGTTACGTCCCTTTACGGTCTGAGTTCAAATACCGCCGAGGTTAACTTTGCCTTTCATCCTCACGGGGTCGATAAAATAAAGTACCAGTAATGTACTGGTAATTGCTGGCCTTGTGCCAAAAGTAGAAACAATTATTAGAAACATTGCTTCATTTTTACATATCTAAGCATTAGTAAAATAACTAATAATTTCAAAAGTAATTTTTCAATTCCAATTGTTATGAACAGCAAAACATTAATAATAATTTTGTTCTAAGAAATATATGTACATTTCTGTGTGTGTAATATATATATATATACACACACAGAAATATATATATATACACACAGAAATATATATACATTTCTGTGTGTGTAATATATATATATATATATATATATATATATACACACACAGAAATATATGGGCATTTCTCTGTCTGTCTGTCTGTCTGTCTGTCTGTCTGTCTGTCTGTCTGTCCTTCCCTAAAACTCAAATGTAGGTGCTACAGAAATATTACCTTCCCCTTCCTTTCTCCATTTTGGTACTACCAAGAGAAACACTGTCGCTATAGAAACATTACCTTCCCCTCTCCACTGACTTTGGTCACTGAGGCCGAGGGAATCGCTGGTTGCCATAGAGACACCTTGCACAAACCAGAAGTAACCAGTTCGAGGCGGTTCTGACTTGACACCATGCCAAGGACCATTTGAAGATATATTTCCATCGTTATATCATAACGTTTATGTATCATAACGTTTATATTTCCGTCACTAATCTCTTTTTCTCCTTTTTCGTTTTAACATATATTTATTTCAAAGATTTCACCGTATAGATAACATATATATTTATACATGCATAAAAGACACACCGAGAGACGGTGAACATGTGGTGCCGAAAACATTTCTCATCCAAATCTCAACAATATCAGTATATACACTAGATTTGCTAGCAGAAAACCGCCCACGAGGTGGTTTTCTGCTAGTCTATATATTTAAAACTGAGGATGTCTGTATGTGTGTGAGTTTGAATCCCTAAAACTCGAGAACCACCTAACCGACTGTTTTCAAACTTTACACATGTAATACTTATGTTTCAGGGAATGTTCTGAGCAAAAGAAATTTCAAATTTTCATGGCCCTATGGACCGCATTAGGCGATTTAGCGATCTCTCTCTATAATTCTTAGTCTTTCCCTTTTTAGATAGATACATACATATAACGTCGCGCTCTTATAATATGTCTGTATGTCTGGCTGTCTGCATTACGTCACTTCCCTGAGGATGTCTGTCTCTGTGTGTGGGTCTGTGAGTTTGAATCCCTGAAACTCGAGAAGTACCCAACCGATTTTTTTCAAACTTCACATGTGTATCACTTATGTTTCAGGGAGTGTTATGCACATACAAAATTCAACTTTTTGATCTCCTAGGGCCCGCATTAGGTGAAAAACTGCGTTTTTTCCAGCTTTTTAGGGGTTGTTTGAGGCGTTACGTCAGACCGATTTCCTTGAAATTGTAACTATGTATTAGTCAGTCTCTTCTTCATACTGTGAGCAAAGAAAATCCAACTTTTTTATGGCCATTAGGTGAAAAACTTCATTTTTTCAGCTTCTTAGGGTTTTTTGGAGGCGTTACGTCTAGCCGATTTTCCCGAAATTTCAAGGCATATTATGCACATAAAAAAAATTCATTTTCTTGATCCACTAGGGCCCACATTAGGTGAAAACCTGCATTTTTCCTGCTTCATCGAGGAAAATGTTAAAGATTATCCAGCCATCAGAGTATTCGGTTTATTTTCTTTACATATTGTCCAGGCATGCAGTTTTTCCACGATTAGGTCTGTTGGCGGCCCGCGTTCCAAAATACCTTATCCCGTGCAACGCCGGGTACCACTGCTAGTATATAATAAATTTAAAAGAATAAAACATGTTTATAAAAGTGCTTTTGATTTTCCATCATAAATTTCTGTTGTGTGGGCGTGTGCATGCGAAATAGAAAAAAATGAAGTTTCGTTTACATATAAAAAATATTTATCGCGTATCGATCTGTTACGCGCGTTTCGCACAGGATTGGCTCAAGGTGACCAATTAGGAGTTATGGATCCGACTCCAGTATAGATCTGCTCATCAGACGGCTGATGTGACAAACGAAACTTTTTCGTTTTTTTTCTATTATACACTCTGTCTATGCATAGATTGATTTGGTTCCTAAACCAGTATTTCACCGAACCACCCATACTATATAAGTAACTCGCGTGAAATGAAACATTGAAGATTTTGACTAAATTTAAATTAATACAATAATTCATATTTCTAAAGGTCTGTAACGAGTTAATAATATAGTTTCACCATTAGCCACATGGTTAAAGATACAGTTAATAGGCCGAAAAATTAATCTTACAGTAATTTTTTTACTCCAGTCGTTTTCAGATTAAAACATTTAATTAATGATTCTTGGTGGCAAAAGGACTGCTTTCAGATAAAGTCACTTTTGTATTTCACTAAATTGTGTGGAGTTATTAGATTTAACAAACAAGAAATTTTTATTACTTCCTACCAAAACAATTTTGAAGGAAATTGTGACTCAAGGATGAACCCGCCAACGAAGACCACGTTGTCACTTAACCTGTTAGAAACAGCCGCCAAATCTTTCTTAAATTATTGATTCTATTGTCTGAGAACTCAAGGTAACTATTAGGGGGCTTTGAAAATAAAGCCAGACGTGAGAAATATTTTAAACAAATATATCAACAAGTAAGGCTTTAAAATAAGAATAGCGAGGTGAAGATACATACGCGGGAAAAGATCTCTCCTCCATGTAAATAAATACATTTATTAACTGAAGTTACGTTAAGCAAAAACAAGACAAAGTTTCACGTTGACGGTCTGAACGAAATGATGTTATATAGGTTAATATAACGGGAAAAGTGTGGAAACACGCAAATAGAAAATGCTTCTTTAAAATAAATTTCTTATGTAGCTTTTTGTTCTGAAGTATAATATATTCTCGGCCTAAATTACACTTTAGTATAAAAGTTTACAAAATGAATTTATTATTTAGATATTTATTATTACGAATAGCTCGTCTATATATATAAAACTGAAGATGTCTGTCTGTGTGTCTGTGAATTTGAATTCCTAAAACTCGAGAAGTACCCAACCGATTTTTTTCAAACTTTATATGTGTATTACTTATGTTTCAGGGAGTGTTATGCACATAAAAAATTAACTTTTTGATCGCCTTGGGTCCGCATTAGGTGAAAAACTGCGTTTTTTCAGCTTTTTAGGTGTTTTTTGAGGCGTTACTTCAGACCGATTTCCTTGAAATTGTAACTATGTATTAGTCAGTCTCTTCTTCATACCGTGAGCAAAGAAAATCCAACTTTTTTATGGCCTAGGGCCCGCATTAGGTGAAAAACTTCATTTTTTCAGCTTTTTAGGGCTTTTTTGAGGCGTTACGTCTAGCCGATTTTCAAGCCAAAATTTCAAGGTATATTATGCACATAAAAAAAATTAATTTTCTTGATCCCCTAGGTGAAAACCTGCATTTTTCCTGCTTCCTCGAGGAAAATGTTAAAGATTATCCAGCCATCAGAGTATTCGGTTTATTTTCTTTACATATTGTCCAGGCATGCAGTTTTTCCACGATTAGGTCTGTTGGCGGCCCGCGTTCCAAAATACCTTATCCCGTGCAACGCCGGGTACCACTGCTAGTACAGTTCTAAAAATGCAGAGGAACAGATTGAACCTGAAAGAGTGTGGTGACTTACAACTAAAACTCACCAGTCTCCAACCAAATATCAATGTCCTTGTTGATGCTCATCAAACATATCTTTTCTATTAATGATGCCAACCAATTCAATAAAAAGGTATCTTAATTTATTTTTGATGAAAAGAGGAATTTGTAGTTTTTAATGTATTTAATATGACCTATATCATTTATGAAGTTTCTCTCGCATTATTATTATTGATGTGGATTGGCAGTATCGGTAGAGCGTTAGACACCATGCTTTTCAGCATAGAGTTACGCCCCTTTATGATCTGAGTTCAAATCCTGCCGAGGTTAACTTTGCCTTTCATCCTTACGGGGTTGATAAAATAAGGTACCAGTAATGCACTGGGGTAATTGCTGGCCTTATGCCAAAAGTATAAACAATTATTATTATATGTTTTTGTACATGCCCGGAGTGATGGGGGATCAAGGATTCCATGAAGGGGTCGATTATCTAAAACGTTTGGGGACCCTAGTTTATAAATCCTGGCTTCACAGACACAAGATCCTTAGATATAATTTGATGAATTAAGCTCGTAGATACAATAAGCGATAGATGAAAGATCTGGGATCATATATACAATAAAGTTCCTAAAGATAATTATAGGATATACGTTGATATACATAAGATCCTTAAAGATAAATAGAAGATCTAGGATTGTGGTGGTAGTGGTGGGGATTATTATTTTATAATGTGAAGATATGGAATTAGATAAAAGGGATTATTATTTTATAATGTGAAGATATGGAATTAGATAAAAGGGGTTAATCCTGCACGCTATCTTTGGCACCACATCCCCTGCTCTGACCGTTTAATATAATACATTTCTGCAGGCCAACTTACCCAATAATTACACCCAAAATTAGGGGATCTCGCGTTTCCTTTCCTTCCGTTTCTTCCTTCCTTCTGTCCTTCCTTTCTTTCTTTCTTCCTTTCTTTCATTCTTTATTTCTTTCTTTCTTTCTCTATTTTTCTTGTTATAAAAATATAATACTAATGGTGGTTTCTATTTTTGCAACAAAGAAAACGAAGGAACGACAGGAAATAGCACTATTGTTGTTGTTGTTGTTGTTGTTGTTGTTGTTGTTGTTGTTGTTGTTTTTATTATTATTAATAACAATGATTTTTAATTTAGACACACGAACAACAATTTTTGGAGGGGAGGGGGTGGGGGGTTAGGGAAAGTTGATTACATCAACCCCCAATACTTCACTGGTACTTTATTATATCGACCGCAGTTCTGGACTGGTACTATATTTTATCAATCCCAGTCCTTGACGGGTACTTTATTTTATCGACTCCAGTACTTGACTGGTACTTTATTTTATCGACCCAGAAAGCTGAAAGGCAACGTTGGCCTCGTTGGGAGTTGAACGCAGAACTTAAAGAGCCAGAACAAACGCCACCAAGCATTTAGTCCAACGTAATGCCGACAGTTGTGAAGATGTTGTTTTAACGTAGTTATCTTCGTTATTGCTAGAGAAATCATAATCATTGCCAAACTGTTCCCTTTTGAGTGTTTTAGGGCACAGATGTGTGTGTGTGTGTGTGTGTGGAAGGGATGCCACAAAATCTGCCTAAAAAGGATGCAACTTGTTACTAAAGCAGTAAACCCTTAATTACGGGATAATCTAGGTAATCTAATTAGTGAATAACATTTTTCCATTCTCACCCAACCACCACGTATTAGTCTTATACTCATGTTATCAAGCATCATAACAAATCATCACCATCATCATCACCATCATCATCACTATTATCATCATCATCAATAAACTCCACAACCACCACCACCACTGCCTTTGTATACACACACACAAATACACAGGCTCAGTAGTTAGGGTCTTCGGCTCATGATCGTAAGGTAGTGTGTTCGATTCCCAGACCTGGCGTTGCGTTGTGACCGTCAGCATGACACTCATGTTTCTCCAGTTAACTCAGCAACCAAAGAAGATAGCTCGGACTTCGTAGGGCCAGCCTTGTCAGACATTGCCTCCTGCTGGATCTCCCTGAGAACTCCGTTAACAGTACATATGTCTTTGGAGTACTCAAGTACTTACATGTTAATTTCACGAGCAGGCAGTTCCGTTGGTGGAATCAACTGTAGCCACGCGCATACACACACACACACACACACACACACACACACACACACACACACACACACACACACACACACATACACATTTGTGTTTATGTGTGTCTGTATGTATGTATACATACATACATATATATATATATATACATACAATATGGTGGTGGTGGTGGTGGTGGTGGTTGTGGAGTTTATTGATAATAATGCAGTTGATGGTGATGATGATGGTGACGAACGTTTATGATGCTTGATAGCATGAATATACCACTAATAGGTGGTGGTGGGGTGAGAATGGAAACAACGGATGTATATATATATATATATATATATATATATATATATATATATATATGTGTGTGTGTGTGTGTGTGTGTGTGTGTGTGTATGAATATGGACATATAGGCGGTTATGTGTATGGATGTATATTGAAATATATGTATGTGTATTTTTTCACGTAGAAGTTTGTGGGTGAAGTGCAGACATACCTGACGTGGTAGCATATGATTCATCATGTTGATTGATATCGATTTATGAATAATAATGAGATATCGATCTCCCTCTTTCTCTCTCTATATATCTATATCTTATTCTCTCTATTCTATTTTATTTTTTTATTTGTTTTATATTGAAATCTAGATAAACGGTATGAGAGAATGACGAACAAAGATGGAATAGTGGAATAAAAGAATGAGAGGTTTATTTTCCTCTTGTTTTCCAGTGTTTTGTCACGGAGGGATGGGGTGGATGACAAGATGCAAAAATAATCTTTAAAAAACAAACAAACAATAAAAGAAACAAACAAAAGTGATTTTCATGGCAGAGTTCTAAAAATATATTAATGCAAATTAATGTTTGCAAATGAAAGAAAATAATTGTTTCTACTTTTGTCACAAGGCCAGCAATTAACCCAGTGTATTACTGGTACTTTATTTTATCGACCCCGAAAGGATGAAAGGCAAAGTTAACCTCGGCGGGATTTGAACTCAGAATGGCAAGGACCGTAACTCTATGCGTCAAAGCATGGCATCCGGAAAGAAAATAATGTTTAATAAAAAGCGTAGAGAGGGCATTCTAACTTATTCTCTACCAAGGACCCCTTGTATTTAAAATCATTTCGTGATCCTATTTCTAATAAATTATTTCAATTAATTAATGAAGAATGTTTGGGAGAGTTACTAAAATTATTCATTGTTTCATTACGAGGAATGCAAATTTTATACACACACACACACACACACACACACACACACACACACACACACACACACACACATATATATATATATATATTATATTCATTTTACATAGCAGTTTATACAAAAATAAAACACATTATTTAAGGGAACAAAAAAGGGAATGAAAAGAAAGGCATTAAGTAGCAAAAGAAAAGGAGAGGGGAGGGATATATACTATACCCCAGTCTGAACGGTGTTTCAGCTGCGCCCTGCGGATAAAATGGCAAAGGTATTACCGCAGAGAATGACCAAAGATACCTGTTGCAGCAACTACCACACCTCACGGGGCTCCTTCCCAAAGCGGGCTGCTATCTTCCGATTTTACGGAGGAAATAACTTGTTAGAAGATTCTAATTTAAATAGTAACTCTTTAAAATGGTTGTTTCATATCATGGAACCAGTTGGTATCAAAAAAGTTAAATGAATTTTCGCTGCTTCGCTACAATTGCTTCTCAAGGTTTTGAATTTAGCTTGTGAACCCTAGTAATCACCAGGCTGGAATCACTCTACTATATCATATAATATAAACTATAGTAGAAGTATTGCATGATTTATGAAGAATGAGAATTATATGTAGAAATATTGCAACACTTCGAAACCATTTTTATGTCATATCACGGACCCTATACCCACGGGGATCTACGGATTCCTTGCATAGAGTATATATTTATTAGGAATCAATTGATGACTCACCCGTGAATTACCCAAAGTTTCGATGAATGGACGAACCTGTACGTTCATGACACACCATAGGACAAATTCTCGTCAATTGATTTCTATCTATAAATTCTCAGACTGTATTGTGATAGCACGTGGATTAGAGGTTAGGGTGTTAGACACAGAATCTTAACGTCGTGGATTCGTGTTATGGCCAGCTAAACCAGTACAGATGTGAGCTGTAAATTTCATTGTTTCTTTTGTGTGCTGTGAAAGTTTTCTTTCACTTGTAATCTTAAAGGTATACATGCTCCAATTTTCTCAGGTCCTATATACGAACAGAGAATAAAGAATACATATATCACTAGCTTTAATCATTTGCAAACATCTCAGCACACAAAGTAAAACGAGGGCATTATATACATACATGTAAATCCAACCCCACTAGTGATAATTAGAAATGTTCCCATTGGAATAATTTAAAAAGTCTCTATCACCAGACATGAAGATCTTTAACATGGACGCCTCCATATCTAACGAGGCACTACCTAGGCGTGGATTTAGTGGAAAGCTATTAGTTGGGAAGGGTTGATCCGAGCACTACCCCCTAAAAAACATTGCAGATTTAGAAAGGAGAAGGTAATTTGACTTAATCTGCCATTCGATATGAGAATGTAGTCACTAATATATAGTAAGGCATTTCTACTGCCACACAAATACAATCAGCTCTTCGATAATAATAACATTAGGATCAGTTATTCCTACTGAATAACATTGTTTAACAAATCCGAAAACACACAGCAAGTTATCCCCTCTCAACGACCAAGTTGTGACTGCAGAATCCTCCTTCCAAAACTTTAAGATTGAGAGCATTAATGATATATGCAGACGTGTTGAAAGAAATTATTCGGAACTCACAACGTATACATTCAAAGGGCAGGGAAAACACACATTCCTTATGTATATATATATATATATATATATATATATATATATATATATATATATATATATATATATATGTGTGTGTGTGTGTGTATGTCTATATGTACATACATACATACATCCCTTTCCAGGTCTGAACACAAAAGGAACATATATATGTATATATGTATATATGCATAATGTGTGTGTGTGTGTGTGCGTGCGTGTTCGTGTGCGTCTGTGTGTGTAACATACATTTGTGAGATTTCTTTAGTTTACAGCGCCAAGACAATGGATTTTTGGTTTCGAACGATATACTTCTCTTATCTTCCCTTATCTTGCCAACTCCTCCAAACTTGGATGTAGAGTTAGTTGAAGGTGTATACAGTTCGCTTTCAACACCAGTTAAAGTGCTAATACATAATATATTTACACGGGACTAAATTTCATTATCATTCTACGTTTTACTGATATTCTTTTTTCCTAAATTATTCTATCATGTTCTCAAGATAGCTTTTGTCTCGTTTTATTGTAATAGTTAGCATTTCCAATGCTCGTATTTTTTTTCTCACTACTTTTCGGAGTGGGGGTGGCGTGCCTTTACTTCTTTTGTTTCTCATATTTTCTTTATCTTCCTCGGCTTTTATACTTGTTTGTTTATTTCGACGGGAGAGGTTTTATCATTTTTTTCGTTGTTTTACAATCTGTCTTGTCGACAAGGAAGATAAATAGTGAAGTCTCCATTAATTAGTATATTCTCACCCGCCACGCTGTTACTTGTTATATCTTTATGTATTCCGTGTTTGTGTATGAATTTTCTGATTTAAGTATAGGACAAAGTTTATTCAAGAATACAAAGGAGAGAATCGTCTGACCCTTTCAAATAAGTTGTTTCTATTGTCTTTTTTATTGTTGGCAGAAGCGTCACTGCTTTTCTGGTGACAGGAGTCAGGATTTGAACTGAGACCACACAGTGCTAGAAAAGATACCGCAAAGCATCTCGCCCGATTTTTTAACAATTCTACCAATCCACTGTAGGCAATTTTGACCTAGGTGAGATTTGAACGAAGAATATAGGGAACCTGAACAATTACCAAGGATTTAGGCTATTAGTCAACTGCATTGAGTTCAGTAGTTTGAATGGCAAGTTTTGTTGATTATGGGATAGGATTTGAGCACAGAAATGCATTAGGGATATAACTAGATATCATAAAGAAGACCTTTTGACAGTCGCTCTACCGTTTCTATCTTTAACCTTCTTGTTACCATGTTTTTAATTACTGTTTATGTGTTTCAAACCGGCAACCCCACCAAATTTACTTGGTGAGGAGGGTGAGTTTGGAACCATGGAGGACAAAAAACAAAACCCGACAAAGGGCGGAAGAACTCATGGTCAACGGCCATCTTTAAAAAAAAATCCTGCCAAATCCATGCGTGGCAGTAGTTCCAGCTGCATGCATCAGAAGACTGGTGTAGTGGTTCTGAGAACAATGCGGCTTTGCAGATGATCAATGCAAATTAACCGCTCGAGTTAGAAGAGAACTATTGACCTTCAGGAGAAGCTGCGTTTCCTGATTGTATTCAGCAACAGAAACAAATATGAAATACACCAAATCCAGTGATCCTTTGGGCGGTCCTGGTTCTTCTTATTTGCGAGTGTAAACTCGGCTAGATTAGATTAGATTAGATTGTGTTCCAATTAAATTTGAAAATAATAAACAAAATCTTGAAAGAAATGTAAAAAATAATTGGATTCTTTACCGTGTTTATTTATTTATTTTTTTTTTTGCTGTTTTGCTATTGGCTGGTCTAATGGGGAAGGATAAATCCGATTGGCTACAATTATTTTAAAATACATTTTTAAAGGGTCCTAATTAATATCATTATTATCTGGATTGGCAGTATCGGTAGAGGGTCGGACGCCATGCTTTGACGTATAGAGCTACGGCCCTTTATGATCTGAGTTCAAATCCAACCGAGGTTAACTTTTCCTTTCATCCTTACGGGGTCGATAAAATAAAGTACCAGTAATACACTGGATAATTGCTGGCCTTGTGCCAAACGTAGAAACAATTATTATAGTGGTGGATTGGCAGTATCGGTAGAGTCGGACACCATGGTTTGAAACATAGAGTTACGGCCCTTTATGATCTGAGTTCAAATCTCGCCAAGGTTAACTTTGCCTTTCATCCTTACGGGGTTGATAAAATAAAGTACCAGTAATACACTGGGATAATTGCTGGCCTTGTGCCAAAAGTATAAACAATTATTATGGTGGATTGGCAGTATCGGTAGAGTCGGACACCATGCTTTGACGCATAGAGTTACGGCCCTTACCATTCTGAGTGCAAATCCCGCCGAGGTTAACTGTGCCTTTCATCCTTAAGGGGTCGATAAAATAAAGTACCAGTAATACACTGGTTAATTTCTGGCCTTGTGCCAAAAGTAGAAACAATTATTATTAATTCCTCAGTAAGGACAGTGGATTGGCAGAACCCCTACAGAGTCGGACACCATGCTTTGCAGCATAGCGTTAGGGCCCTTTACGATCTGAGTTCAAATCCTGCCGAGGTTAGCTTTGTTTTTCATCCTTACGAAGTCGATAAAATAAAGTACCAGTAATTCACTGGGGTCAATTTAATCAACTTTCTCCTCTCCCAAAATTGCTGGTCTTGTGCCTATAGTAGAAATCATTATTATTATTAATTTCTCAAAAGAGGGCGGTTGATTGACAGAATGTTTTGCGGTATCTGTTCAAATCCCGCCGAGGTCAACTTTTTTTCTTCCTTCCAAGGTCGATAGAATAAAGTACATATCAAGTACTGGGGGGAAAATATAATCGACTCACCCATCCCAACTGATGGCTTTATGTTAAAATTAGAAAGAATTATTAATTTCTCAAAAATTTGGCTAATTTTCGCAATCAGCATGAAACTATATCTGTGTAGAAATTTACAAAATAATTGGACATTGTTCGTTAAACAGAAAAATCCAGTTCTTAGATAAAATTATGGTAGACGGTTTTAATTGTTTGTTGGACCTCCGTCGTTTCCGACGAGGCGACCACCAATTAATCCGATCAAGGGAATTGTCTGCTCATGAAATTAACGAGTGAGTGGCTGAGCATTCCCCAGACACGTGTATCCATAATGTAATTCTCATGGAGATTCGGCATGATACAATGTGTGACAATGCTAGCCTCTTCAATTACAGTTACAACTCATTTTTGCTAGCTGTGTGGACTGGAGCAACATGAAATAAAGTGCCTTGTCCGGTCAAGGAATTGAACTCGAACTTGAAGTCGTGAGCCAAACATCATAACCACTGCGGCACGTGCCTTCACTAAAAGTATTAATATAAATATATTAAGCTTTTAATATAATTATAAGTACGAGCCTTTAAAAACTAAGGCTTTGTATCTTAGGACCAGAAGTGGTTTCAGGCGGGTTGGTATTAAAGGGGTTAATATAAGTATTTCTAGGTAGCTGACTACTCATTACCCAAACTGGAACAATTCCTCCGTTCTTTTCCTTTAGTCTCGTCTCGTTTGTTTAGTTGTGATAAATTGTTTCCGCTAGAAGATTACAACTAACATATAATAATAGAGAATTGTGATGGTGGTGATGATGGTGGTGGTGGTTTAGGTGAAAATGATGATGATGATGATGATGATGATGATGATAATGCTGATTGTGTTGGTGGTGGTGGTAGCAATGGCAGGACCAATAGTGGTTACAGTGGTGTTGGAATTTATCAAATATGTTTGATGTTTCACTAGTCAGTGGTCGCCCCGTCTCAACAACGTGTAAGCTGAGACTCATAAACTATATCTTCGAATTCATAGTTTCTGGTTTGTGGTATCATTTGTTTATATTGTTTATAGCAGGGTTATCTGTGAAACGTTGTGTAGATAAACTAAATGTAACATACCATAAAATCTTTTATGTATATATATAGAGAGATAGGCACATCTATTCATACATACACATACATGGTCTCATGTGTATACATATATACGCACATACATACATACATACATACATACATACATACATACATACATACATACATACATACATACATACATACACACACACACACATATATATATATATATATATATATATATATATATATATATATATATATATACCGGTCAGTTTTCATAAGCTTCCTATCTTTTATCCCTTTCAGTCTTTTTTTCTTTTGTTTGTTTCTTCTTTTAGTTACTTTCAACATGGCTTCCTTCAGTCATGACTGATCACATGTTTGCTCCTGGAATGTTCCTCAAGCAGTCGTCCAAGCATAAATGTCTCCCCTCTCCAAGTCACTGATGTTGTCCAAAGGAAAGGCAAAGTCCGATAGAGCTTGGCACCAGTGATGTCGCATCTAATTTTTTTTCCATCTGACTGGAGCAACGTGAAATAAAGTATCTCGCTCAAGAGCACAACGCACCACCGCTCGGTCAGGGAATCTAACTCATAACCTTACAGTCATGAACCCAACAGTCTAACCACTAAACCATTGACTTACATTCTATGTTACGCATGTCAATTCAATATTTATCAATTCCTTTGTTTTGATTAGTTGTCCTTTTGTGTGTGAGTGAATATATTTTGTTTTCTTCTTGTTCAACCTTAGACATGTTAGTCTGCAGTATTGTTACTGTTAGATCTCTTTCTGTGGCTTTCTTGCTACATTCATATCAAATTTTCTATTTTTTTCCTTATTTTCTTCTTTCACTCTTTCCTCATCTTTGTCATCATCATCATCATCATCATCACAATCATCATCATCATCACATTCATCACCATCACAATCATCTCCATCAAATCATCATCACCGTCATCATCATTATCATCATCAAATCACCGTCACTAACACCATCAACCACACCACCACCGCCACCACCACCACCACCACCACCACCACCACCACACCCTCCTCCTCCTCTTACTCCTCTTCCTCCTCCTTCCCCTCAACCACCATCACCACTAAAACAACAACAACAATAATTGTTTCTACTTTTGGCACAAGGCCAGCAATTACTCCAGTACATTACTGGTACTTTATTTTATCGACCCCGTAAGGATGAAAGGCAAAGTTAACCTCGGCTGGATTTGAACTCAGACCGTAAAGGGACGTAACTATGCTAGAAAAGATGGCGTCCGACCGTCTACCGATACTGCCAATAACACCTACAAGAAGTGCTTCAACGAGAGCCGTGTAGTGACACAAGGAACCCCCAAACGTCAGTCGCTGACAAATTGTAGATAAACAGTAATTTTCACTGTCAACGACGATGGTGACTGTGTTGCTTAAGGTGGCAGTGATAATAGTGGTTATAGTTGTTGTTATAATGGTAAGGTGGCAGTGATAGTGGTTATAGTTGTTGTTATAATGGTAAGGTGGCAGTGATAATAGTGGTTATAGTTGTTGTTATAATGGTAAGGTGGCAGTGATAATAGTGGTTATAGTTGTTGTTATAATGGTAAGGTGGCAGTGATAATAGTGGTTATAGTTGTTGTTATAATGGTAAGGTGGCAGTGATAGTGGTTATAGTTGTTGTTATAATGGTAAGGTGGCAGTGATAATAGTGGTTATAGTTGTTGTTATAATGGTAAGGTGGCAGTGATAATAGTGGTTATAGTTGTTGTTATAATGGTAAGGTGGCAGTGATAATAGTGGTTATAGTTGTTGTTATAATGGTAAGGTGGCAGTGATAATAGTGGTTATAGTTGTTGTTATAATGGTAAGGTGGCAGTGATAATAGTGGTTATAGTTGTTGTTATAATGGTAAGGTGGCAGTGATAATAGTGGTTATAGTTGTTGTTATAATGGTAAGGTGGCAGTGATAATAGTGGTTATAGTTGTTGTTATAATGGTAAGGTGGCAGTGATAATAGTGGTTATAGTTGTTGTTATAATGGTAAGGTGGCAGTGATAATAGTGGTTATAGTTGTTGTTATAATGGTAAGGTGGCAGTGATAATAGTGGTTATAGTTGTTGTTATAATGGTAAGGTGGCAGTGATAATAGTGGTTATAGTTGTTGTTATAATGGTAAGGTGGCAGTGATAATAGTGGTTATAGTTGTTGTTATAATGGTAAGGTGGCAGTGATAATAGTGGTTATAGTTGTTGTTATAATGGTAAGGTGGCAGTGATAATAGTGGTTATAGTTGTTGTTATAATGGTAAGGTGGCAGTGATAATAGTGGTTATAGTTGTTGTTATAATGGTAAGGTGGCAGTGATAATAGTGGTTAGGTTATAGTTGTTGTTATAATGGTAAGGTGGCAGTGATGATAGTGGTTAGGTTATAGTTGTTGTTATAATGGTAAGGTGGCAGTGATGATAGTGGTTATAGTTGTTGTTATAATGGTAAGGTGGCAGTGATAATAGTGGTTATAGTTGTTGTTATAATGGTAAGGTGGCAGTGATAATAGTGGTTATAGTTGTTGTTATAATGGTAAGGTGGCAGTGATAATAGTGGTTATAGTTGTTGTTATAATGGTAAGGTGGCAGTGATGATAGTGGTTAGGTTATAGTTGTTGTTATAATGGTAAGGTGGCAGTGATGATAGTGGTTAGGTTATAGTTGTTGTTATAATGGTAAGGTGGCAGTGATGATAGTGGTTATAGTTGTTGTTATAATGGTAAGGTGGCAGTGATAATAGTGGTTAGGTTATAGTTGTTGTTATAATGGTAAGGTGGCAGTGATGATAGTGGTTAGGTTATAGTTGTTGTTATAATGGTAAGGTGGCAGTGATGATAGTGGTTATAGTTGTTGTTATAATGGTAAGGTGGCAGTGATGATAGTGGTTAGGTTATAGTTGTTGTTATAATGGTAAGGTGGCAGTGATAATAGTGGTTATAGTTGTTGTTATAATGGTAAGGTGGCAGTGATAATAGTGGTTATAGTTGTTGTTATAATGGTAAGGTGGCAGTGATAATAGTGGTTATAGTTGTTGTTATAATGGTAAGGTGGCAGTGATGATAGTGGTTATAGTTGTTGTTATAATGGTAAGGTGGCAGTGATAATAGTGGTTAGGTTATAGTTGTTGTTATAATGGTAAGGTGGCAGTGATGATAGTGGTTATAGTTGTTGTTATAATGGTAAGGTGGCAGTGATGATAGTGGTTATAGTTGTTGTTATAATGGTAAGGTGGCAGTGATGATAGTGGTTAGGTTATAGTTGTTGTTATAATGGTAAGGTGGCAGTGATAATAGTGGTTATAGTTGTTGTTATAATGGTAAGGTGGCAGTGATAATAGTGGTTATAGTTGTTGTTATAATGGTAAGGTGGCAGTGATAATAGTGGTTATAGTTGTTGTTATAATGGTAAGGTGGCAGTGATGATAGTGGTTAGGTTATAGTTGTTGTTATAATGGTAAGGTGGCAGTGATGATAGTGGTTAGGTTATAGTTGTTGTTATAATGGTAAGGTGGCAGTGATGATAGTGGTTATAGTTGTTGTTATAATGGTAAGGTGGCAGTGATAATAGTGGTTATAGTTGTTGTTATAATGGTAAGGTGGCAGTGATGATAGTGGTTATAGTTGTTGTTATAATGGTAAGGTGGCAGTGATGATAGTGGTTAGGTTATAGTTGTTGTTATAATGGCAACGTTAGTTATGAGGGGGGATGAGGGGAGTATGTGGAATTTAGTGGGGTGGTCTGGTCATACTGCTAACATTGGTGGTATTAGTTGGTATTTTGTAGTGATGGTGGTAGTAGGGGGCATTACTGTAATAGCGTTGGGGGCGGTGGTAGTGGTGGTGGTGTAGTGATGGTGGTAGTGATGGTGGTGGTGGTGGTAGTGATGGTGGTAGTGGTGGTGATGGTAGTGGTGGTGGTGGAGGTGGTGGTAGCGATGGTGGTAGTGATGGTGGTGGTGGTGGTAGTGATGGTGGTAGTGGTGGTGATGGTAGTGGTGGTGGTGGAGGTGGTGGTAGCGATGGTGGTAGTGATGGTGGTGGTGGTGGTAGCGACGGTGGTGGTGGTAGTGGTGGTGGTGGTGGTGGTGGTGATGGTGGTGGTGGTGGTAGTGATGGTGGTGGTGGTAGTGATGGTGGTAGTGATGGTGGTGGTGGTGGTAGCGACGGTGGTGGTGGTAGTGGTGGTGGTGGTCGTGGTAGTGATGGTGGTGGTGGTGGTAGTGATGGTGGTAGTGGTGGTGGTAGCGATGGTGGTAGTGATGGTGGTGGTGGTGGTAGCGACGGTGGTGGTGGTAGTGGTGGTGGTGGTGGTGGTAGTGATGGTGGTGGTGGTAGTGATGGTGGTGGTAGTGATGGTGGTAGTGATGGTGGTGGTGGTGGTAGCGATGGTGGTGGTGGTAGTGATGGTGGTGATGGTGGTGGTGGTGGTAGTGATGGTAGTGGGTGGTGGTGAGTGATGGCGGTGGTGGTGGTGGTGGTGGTGTTGGTGGTAGTGATGGTGGTAGTGGTGGTGGTAGCGATGGTGGTAGTGATGGTGGTGGTGGTGGTAGCGACGGTGGTGGTGGTAGTGGTGGTGGTGGTAGTGATGGTGGTGGTGGTAGTAGTGATGGTGGTGGTGGTGGTAGTGATGGTGGTAGTGATGGTGGTGGTGGTGGTGGTAGCGATGGTGGTGGTGGTAGTGATGGTGGTGATGGTGGTGGTGGTGGTAGTGATGGTAGTGGGTGGTGGTGAGTGATGGCGGTGGTGGTGGTGGTGGTGGTGTTGGTGGTGGATCTTGCAGCTAATATCGGTAGTAATAGTTGTTTCTACTTTTGGCACAAGGCCAGCAATCATCCAGTACATTACTGGTACTTTATTTTATCGACCCCGTAAGGATGAAAGGCAAAGTTAACCTTGACGGGATTTGAACTCAGACCGTAAAGGGATGTAACTATGCTAGAAAGCATGGCGTCCAACCCTCTATCGATACTGCCAATTCACCGCCCTTTAATATCGGTAGTAATAGTATAGTAATAGTAGAATATATCATGGCGGTAATGCTAGTGATGGTGATAACGGTTGTGATGGGTGTTGTATTATTGTTGGAGGTAGAGGTAGTGGTGGCTGTGGTGGTTTGTTTAATGGTTGTGTTGGAATTTACATAGGTTCTGGGTGTTATTTCTTTTGTTCGTAATAATATTGGTGGAAATTAGTAGAAGTATATCGTGATGATGTCAGACGGGCGGGCGGTGGTGATAATGATGAGCCTGGAAAGGAAGATGTCGCTCATGTGACATTTTACCATTCACACCAGCCCCACGACCTAATGTCGCCAATGTTGTCAACAGTTATATTTATCTCATCTGACACCACATCAGCTTTATTAGACCGCAAACCAAACACACAGTCACCCCCACCCCATACTTAAATATTTGGCTGCATGCCAGTAACTATGACAACAAACTTTCACCCATCCTTTACATTTACCGTCCCTACCAACTCTTCACACACACACACACACACTATAATTAAAATTATATCATAATTACATACACACACAAACACATGTATACACTTACACACACACACACGTACTCACACAGACAGATACACACACACACACACACACACACACACACACACACACACACACACACACACACACACACACACACATACACACACACATATATATATATATAAGAGAGAGAGAGATTTGAAAAGCAACATAACCTGATTGTGGTGTCAAATGTAACCCGAATGGCCCCGTTTTAATGTTGCATGTGTAGAGGGCGCGATGTCAACTTTTACGAAACCCATCTCTCTACACCCTTCCCTGTCGTACCCTCTCTCTCTCTCTCTCTCTCCCTCTCTCTATCTATCTATCTATCTATCTATCTCTCTCTCTTTTTCCCTCTCTCTCTCATTTCCATAAAGGTGTATTCATGCTATTCGTGTTGTATTGCAGAACTTTTAAATCTTTTGGTGGTAAGTTCGTGAAGTTAATTTTTGTGTATGGAACATAGTTTTCTATTGTGCGGACGTTTGGCTTTAGGAAACGTCAGTGGTAGTTCCCTTTTGTTATCGTTGCCGTGTTGTTTTTCATGCAACGTCGTGTGTGCGTTTCTTTCTTTATGTCTTACTCTCGTTAAGTGTAAAACTTATCTATTGCAAAGGGCCACCCTTGGGCCGTCTAAAAACATCTGACTGATAAAATGACAAGTCAGTCAATCATATTGGTGGCCTCCCCACAGCCACGGCGGACAGAATAGAGAAGGCGTTTCCCCGGAGGACGGCAAGGGAGACGCGCTGGAAAAGCCATTCCAGCTCGCGAGGCTCACACTTGCGGCTGGCCAGCTCAGCGCTTAAGGTGGTGAGTAGGGAGGTAGCCCTAGGGTCGAGGACAACAGAAGTCTCCACTGCCAAGGGTACAACCGCAAACCTGTCGGAGTACGACCGGTATTTGAAGAGTTTGGCCTCCCCAGCACGACGTGCAGCAGAACCTGGGTTAGTCGCAGACTGCACCAGGTTGCGGCTAGAGAGTTTACACACACACACACACACACACACACACACACACACACACACACACACACACACACATATATATAAATTAATAAAAACAATGAAATAAAAACAAAGAACAAGTTCCTTATATTAAAAAAATCACCAATTTACGATCGTTTCTAGGATGTATATGTGTGTTGGTATGTATATCATATAGATCTATGTATAAATATTACAAATTATCAGAGGAAATATACATACCTTCACATATACATGCTGCCTTCGGAAATGATGAGATTTATTTATTGAAAAAACCCAACAAAGATTTAATATAAAAGGTCTGTTTGGGAACAGGTTTTAAATTAACCAATAGAGAAGTAGTTAGAGGTCAAGTTGATAGAATAGTGGTAGTAGAAATTTAATTTAGGGGTAGAGGAGTGCAGACTTATGTTTTGAATGAAAAAAATGCTTTGAATGAAAATAATACTTTGGGGATGAAAAGAGGTCAAGCCAGTGAAGGGTGCACGAAAATTTGATGTTATTAAAGAATAATGTTAAAAACGAAGGAGAATAAAATTTTAGGGTAAGGGTATTAGTGAGAAATACTAATCTTATTTAAACCACAAGGAATCTAGATCTATAACAAGAAATTAAATTAATTGATAGGTATACTTATAAGGATAAATTTATATTAATTCATATGAATGTGATAAATAAGAATTAGATGTTATTAAAGAGTGTTGTTAAAAAGCGAAGGAAAGTAAAATTATGGGATAGGGGTAGTAGTGAGAAATACCAATCTTATATAAACTACAAGGAATCTAGATTCATAACAGGAAATTAAATTAATTTATAGGTATACTTTTAGGTATTAATTTTAGGAAAAGAGCTGTAAGAGGGAAATAAAATTATGAAGTACTCTGTAGTAAATTACTAATTATAGGTTAACTAAATTAAAAAACTAATTATAATAATATGTAAAATATAAGTGTAAGGTGTATATTAATTAGGTTTATAATATTTGAAGGTTCTTCTAATTTTATGATTGCAAGATATAATTAATTCCTATCGCTTATTTAATAGGATATCCTTAGATTTCATGATTTCAAAAAGTTCCTGGGAGCATAACCTACACTCGTATCTGTTATTTTGATAAGGGGTGGCCCTTTTGAGCACACTCCAGGTTAGGTTGTAATCGATATTCTTCTTTCTATAATTATTAATTGTTTCAGCCAAGGATGTTGTATTAGCTAATGCGGCATTTTTAAAACTATGTTTGTGGGTATTAAATCTTACTTTAAATTGGTTTAGGTAGCTCCTATATATGAATAAGTGGAGTCCTTTGTGTCAATTTTACATTTATAGACTATGTTATTATTAAGACAATTTCCCTTTAATGGGCAATTTCTTTTGATTTTACAGTTACAACCATTCTCGAATATTATATCAGGGGAGTTAGTCAAATTTGGTGTGGAATTTACTCGACTTGTTATAGGTGAAGGAGATGGTGGTTTGTTACGGTTGGTAGTATATTTGTATATGGTTGGTTCGATGTGTTGATGGTATATTTGTGGGTTTTTTACATTTATATGCGTTGTACGCACTTATATTTTGTTGTATATTTTTGGTAGTGGAGTAGGAAAATTTGACAGTTGATCTATTTAAAATTTGATGGTATTTATGGTTTGGCGGGAAGTTTTTCTCTAGGATAGTAAACATTTTTTAGGGATATTATCTTTAATTTGTAGATTAAATGGAGCATTATACCAAGTAACCCGTCTATTACGGTTTCGATATTGTTTTTTATATTTATACGATGTATCAGGATGTTTACTAAGAGAGTTACTAGTAATGAATTTATTATATATAGGTTTAGTTAGATTAACTGATTTAGGTGTTTTAGTCTGATTACTATGAATTTTGTTAGTAATGTTGTTAACATATATTGGAGTATTAGGATGAATGGTTTTTTTGAAAGTCATTATATTGTATGTGAGAAGAGGTAGATAAATTAAGTTTTAGGTTGGTATTTTTGGGTGTAGTATGAGTGGCATTTAGGTGTGGGTTTTTCATTTGGTGTTTGTTGGTAATATTGGGTTGTATGTTTGAAGTATTATTGGTGCTAGGTATATAGACTAATTTGTTTTTATGGCCGTTTTTATCGAATACATCTTGGTTAGATGAAAGGTTAGAGATTCTGAGTGAGATATTATATGCTAGGTTTTTAAGGATAGATCTAGGGTGATTGGATTGTAAGTGTATGTAATGTAAGTTTTGGTTAGGTTTATGGTAAGGTTGGTAGATACTCGTAGATAGGTATAACGTTATATCTAGGAAATTGACTATTTTACTGGTGTTTTCAAATGTAATAGTGAGATTGTAATAGTCTTTGAGGAAAGTTCTAATAAGTTTTTTTATTTTTTTCAATTTCTGATAGGCTAAGATTAGTGGAAAGAAGAAGTTAGTCATCACGATATAAACCACCTTTAAAGTGGGGGAAAAGATGAATTAATGTTAAATAGAAGAAAGAGGCCCACAAGATCGGTAATTTGGACGGAATCACTAGTAATGTCGAAGAGATTACTATATGTATTTCTGGTCCAGTATTCCTTCTGAAATTCCAGTAGTGTTTGTCTAGCGTGCGTGATAATATTAATGTCATCCATAGTTAAGTTTGATCTATTTTTGGCAAATATCAAGGTTTTGTTCAGGAGTATGGGTGATATAGAGGAATAATAAGCATCTATATCAAATTGTAGAAATGAAGCAGATGATTTATTTCTAATATTAGTAAACCAGTTAATTACTTGGGATGTGTTTTCCCAGAGTGGTAAATTAACGTGTTTTCTTAATTGTGGGATAATTCTATCTAAATTTGTTTTACTAATGATGCCAATGTCAGACTTGGAAGGGCATATAAGTCTTATAGAAGGATTAGAGTTAAAGTTAGATTTGTGATCTTTCAGGTTAAAGTGTGGTTTTTTCAGTACCAAAGGTTTATATATATATATATATAAATTTTGAAGACCAACACAATGCTTATGGAGAATGTTAACATTCTCCATAAGCATTGTGTTGGTCTTCAAAATTTAAATTTGTGTTTCCTATTAAACAATGCTTCAAGCAAGCTACAAAACTCTGTTACACACACACACACACACACACACACACACACACACACACACACACACACACACACACACACACACACACACACACACACACACACACACACACACACACACACACACACACACACACACACACACACACACACACACATATATATAAGTAATTGTTTCTACTTTTGGCACAAGGCTAGCAATTACCCAGTGCATTACTGGTACTTTATTTTATCGACCCCGTAAGGATGAAAGGCAAAGTTAACCTCGACAAGTTGACGGGACTAGCATGTGTTTCACAGCTAGTACCGGTTGCATCTCAGTGTACTCAATAAGTAATGTTATGTAAAATCCCAGAATAGACTCATAATTATTCGCTTCAATACAACACACATGTATGGGTACCTTCAATCTATACACGTACTCGAGTTTCGGCCGCACTTAATACAGCAATAGAATGCACACCATCCACTGTATGCGTTTATTATGCAACAATGCATAATCGGCGCATGCAGCCTCATCAGCACGTTTCGCCTAATCAATAACCAATCGATCAACAGAAATTTGATTCCAGTCCGTGTCGGCTATGACGGTGAATGTGAGGGCCAACACATTAGGACATTAGTAACTGAAATCCCTACGCGTCATCACAATGCCGTCAACCGATTGGCTACTGGTTCAGAAATTTACGTTACGGTAGGAGACGAAATTCAAATAGTTCCGCTTCCGCCATAAGCTCTCAGCCAACGTATCTCAAACACAAATTAATAAGCGAGTGAAAAATCGGTTATTAGAGGATTTCCTTCGAATGAAACAGTTCTAGTCCTGTAGAGGCCATTTATATATATTTATAATATAACAACATGAACAACTGACAATATCAGAAAGTAAAAATAACCGTTAAAAACTTTACTTTTCTCTGATATCATTTTTTCTCCAAGAAAATGTTTTTTTAATATTTTCTGTGTGTTGCTTCTGTCTGAAGAAGTCATAGCTGTTGAATTGTGGTAGCCACAATCCCATAGCTTAGCTTAGCGGTTTGTCAAAGTGTAGTTGTATATACTATACTTAAAAATAAAATAAGGGCATCAGGCCCTCGAAAATGCTCATTCAACCCATCTTGCATGGAAATAGCGAATATATGATAAGAATTACAATGATGATTGAAAATTATCTATACATGTTCTTTACTGCAATAATAATATATACCGTATACACGAGTGTATAAGTCACATCTTTTTCTAGAATAATGCGACGTGAAAAACCAACTTGTAATGCAAGATTTGTATCAAGTATAATTCATAGAGGATTCAGGGGAATATGATCTACCGGTGAGACATATATATGAGTATCTACCGGGGAGACATATATATGAGTATGTACAGTATATATAAGTATATATTTGTTTGACAGACATCATATGAGATTTATGATATATTTATACAGAAGCTGAGATATAGAAATATAAATGAAAAAATGAAAAATTCTTGATAATATTCACACTTGATGGCTTCGTTTATTTATTTATTTATTAAAATCATATTTTAGATGAATAGAAAACAGTTATAAAATATGTACATATTTTTTTTTTGTAAAAAATACGAAAAGCAAATATGAAAATAAAATAAAATAAAATAATACAAAGAACAAATCAATAAATATTTTGGGAAACAATATGGTGACATGACATGTAAAGATAGTTTTGGAATGTTGCAAGTCAGAGCAAATAGATATTTCCAAATATAATTCTCATTCTTCATAAATCATGTATTACTTCTGCTATAGTTTATATTGTCATCTATCTTCTATATTGAAACTGTTGAATATTTCGTGTAAAAGATCGGCCACGCTGAAAGGGGATAGTAAATCAGTGTGTGTGTGTGTGTGTGTGTGTGTGTGTGTGTGTGTGAGAGAGAGAGAGAGAGAGAGAGAGAGAGAGAGAGAGAGAGAGAGAGAGAGAGAGAGAGTGTGATTATGGTAGGGTTAGCAGCAAACGCCAAACATTTGTTTTTTAATCCTCGACGATTATATTATTTAAGTATTATGTATGCATATATATATATATATATATATATATATATATATATATATATATATATATATATATATATATATATATATATATATATATTAATATATATATATATTATAATATATAAATTATAGATAAAATATTTAAAAGTCACATTCATCTTGGTGTCTGTTTCTAATTAAACCGTGGATCAGTTAGTATAGTATGTCGTATAGTAAAGAGATTTCTAAGAGGTGGTGTTTGCTCAATCATGATGAATGAAGAAATGTATACAATCGCCTCAGAACTTGACTGATACAGTCCAAGTTAACTTTGGCGGGATTATTTAAAGTTATATCTCAGCGGTTCCAAATCTAGGGTTCGCAAATGTAGTTTCTGGGGTTGCATGAGCAAAGTTCAAAATGTCAAGCACTTTGTTGAAAATGTAATATACATACACTTGTTGGTATCCATGCTTCTTCAAGTATAAATACTTTTCATTTTCAACTGTTGCTCTCATCCGGGAGGAGAGTTATTGTCGTGTGGGTGCCGTGGGAAAATCAATTTCGATAATGAAAAGATTCCCAATTACTAGTATATTATATATAGTATATTTTATATAATGCAGTACATACAGTAGTTTTAATATATTTCATAAAAATGATATATATATGTATGTATGTATATATGTATGAATGCATGTGTGTGTGTATGTGTATGTATGTGAGCCTGTGTGCGTGGGTTGATAAGCAGTTAAGAAACCACTGAATGAAATTAATAAAGCCACAAAAATTGTAATTAACGTGTACACTCGTGTATAAATCAT
>OZ024740.1:139937634-139962634 GCA_964016885.1 Eledone cirrhosa | reverse complement strand
CACCCTTTTTACTCGATTATATGTAAACTCCCCCTTTGTATTTGTCCCTTCTTTTTATGCCTTTATGGCAAATAAAGAAATCTATCTATCTATCTATCTATCTATCTATCTATCTATCTATCTATCTATCTATCTATCTATCTATAGATTTCGGTCCATACCTCGACGGCCTACCGCGACTCTCGGACAGCGAGGCGAAGTTCTGCGAAAAGCCGATTTCAGCCGCTGAGATGGGGGACGCACTGAGCCAATGCAGCAAACGCAAATCTCCAGGTCTCGACGGTCTACCCTACGAATTTTACGTAGCAATGCTGGACTTGTTCTCCGGTCTCCTGGAAGCGGTCTACTGCAACTGGCTGCAGAACGGGAGAATTCCCAGTTCTTTGACCAAGGGCGTAATCACGTTAGTCAGGGAGGTCGAGAACAAGGGGGATGACATAGACAACTTCCGGCCCATAACTCTGCTCAACACATAGTTACAGATTTTGGCCAAGGTGTTGGCAAAGAGGCTGGCGCTTGTCGTCGAAAACCTGGTGCGAGAAGCGCAGACATGCGCAATCCCGACCAGGTCCATACACGACAACCTCCACCTCATGCGATACATCATAGAGAGGGTAGGGTGTAAACCCGGCTTCGGTGGGGCCCTGATCAACTTGGATCAGTCTAAGACTTTCGATAGGGTTGACCATCGTTACCTGGATGCGGTGCTCGAGGCGGCAGGCTTCGGTCCCGTGTTCAGGGGATGGATTGCTGCAATGCACAACAGCAACAACTGCTCAAGGGTCAAGGTGAACGGCTACCTCTCGGAGCCGTTCCATACCACGCGATCCATCCGACAGGGATGCCCTCTCTCCTCCCTTCTGTACGTACTGACTCTCGGGCCACTACTGCGGAAGTTGGAGCTATTGCAGGGCATCTCTTTGGAACTGGGACTGCGAAAAGCGGCGTCGGCCTACGCCGACGACGTGACAGTAATGGTGTCGAACACCTCGCAAATCAGGGAGATCGGCACCTTACTAGAGGAATACGATGGGTTCACAGGAGCGAAGCTGAACCGGGACAAATCCGTCGGTTTGCAACTCGGAACGTGGAGAGGCAAACGGATGCCTTCCGATGACGTCGTCGGACGCTGGACGGAAGGACCGGTAAAGCTGCTCGGGGTCTGGTTTGGTCCTGACCTCCAGGTGGAGAAAAACTGGAATGAGGTGACGGCCAAGGTGTTTGCGCTCACCCAGATGTGGGCCGAGAGCAAACTATCCTTGAAGGGTCGAGCGGAGGTGGCGAACACTTTTATAGCGTCCGTCATCTACTACTGCTTGACCGTTGTGCCTTGTCCAGCCAAAACGCCCACCAAAATGGAGCGCGCACTCTTCCAATTCATTTGGAAGAAACGGGCTCCTTTGGTGAGAAGATCCATCTGCTGCCAACACCTTTCAAACGGAGGGCTGGGGATGCCGTGGCTGACGATGCGCAAACACGCGCTCAGGCTGCGGCATCTCCACGTATTCCTCACCAGATAACCGGTGTGGGCCCCGTTCGTGAGGCGAGCCTTCCCACGACTCGTCTTGCTGACCGAGCTGCAGACCTGGGTCAAGCAAAGACCGAGGAAAATGGGCGACTGGCATATCGAATGTGCTCAAGCGCTCATAGTCCTCTGGCAAACGGACCCGGCGATCAGTGGAGACTCCACCTCGACATTCTATAGAGGGTTGGTCCGCAGCAAGTGCGACGATACGCTTTGAGAAACTCTAGGCGTAGAGGAGGACGAACTGGCCAGTCTGTTCGGTAGGACCTCCGCCCGGGACCAATGGACAACTTCCAAAAGTCCCTGGCCTGGCAGTGTTACCGAGGAGCTCTACCAGTTCGAGACAAGCTCTACAGACACGGGCGCCCTGGCAGGGACCCTTCGAAAAAGATCTGTCCAAGATGCGTGCGCGACGAGGAAACCGTCGCACACGCATTTGTACACTGCCCGGGCGTTACCGACCTGTGGGGCTATGTAGAACGACTATTGTCGCGGGTGGGACCAATCCAGTTGACCACCGAGTCCATTGTCATGATCAAACCGCCACTCTCCTTCAAAAACGAGGGAGAGGCGGTTTTCCTATGTGTTATGGCTATGGTGAAAGAGGTTATATGGTGGACGAGGTTAAAATGGCTGAGGTCAGACACCTTTCTCTCCGGCCAGCAACCGATTCATTTTTTCAAATATCATTTTGGAAGAAGAATCGGGATGGAGAGAGAGGTACTGTACCCCAGCAAATTTTATAAAAGGTGGGTGAATGTGGCAAAGATGGCCCGAGTGGTTGGGCCTTCTCTCTATATAAGCCTGTAGATTGAGGAAAAAGAGGAAGAGAAGAAGGGGAGTACTCACTCTTGGTGCTCCTGGAGATGAGGGTTGTACATTTTTTCGGGGTGTGTACACCCCCTGTGTAACACCTTCCCCCTATTGGGGATTTCAATTGTTATTTGTTGTTTTATTAATAGTTTTATTTTCATATACCTGTATGTAAACTCCCCATTTGTATTTGTCCTCTTCTTTTGTGCCCTTGTGGCTAATAAAGAAATGTATCTATCTATCTGTTTGTCTGCCTGTATGTCTATCGTTACAACTGTAAACAGATGAGTAACTAGATAAAGACAACTCAGGGAGGAGGGGAGATTAAGAATGTGTGTATCATAGGCAAAACATGCGAGATGCTCAGTAAATCACTTATTGTGGTGTGTCTTCTTTCTCTCATATTTCTGTCTACTTTTTTTTTATTGTCATTATTGTCGTTGTACTAATTCTTATTACCATATATCTCATCTTTTCTCTTCTCCGTGGCAGCTCAAGTCATGGATGATTTCACACTTGTCTCCCACCCTATTGTATGGAACTTCCCGCTATTGTTCAATAACTATTAAGACATTTTAGAGTTTTGAATTTTTTTCTCACTGATACCCTCTTTTATTATTATTTTT
Organism: Eledone cirrhosa; assembly: GCA_964016885.1. Taxonomy (NCBI): domain Eukaryota; kingdom Metazoa; phylum Mollusca; class Cephalopoda; order Octopoda; family Eledonidae; genus Eledone; species Eledone cirrhosa. The sequence goes on along the minus strand of OZ024740.1, from coordinate 139,959,670 downwards.
TTTTTTTTCGTCACCGAAATGTCTCAGATGAAAATGACGTCATCACAAAGTTACACAAATAAAAAATCAAACAAAATAAAAAGCGATAGCGACTGCAACATTAAATACTACACAACAACAGCAGCCAAGCAGAAATCCTTTTGGAGACAATAGCTGTTTTATTTGTTTTAAATTTTATTTATCCTCCTCCTCATCATCATCACTATCATCATCATCGCCGCCGTTGCCATAGTCGTTGTCACCATCATTATCCTCCAAACACATCGTCAATAATAAGGACAATAATTGTTTCTACTTTTGGCACAAGGCCAGCAAATACCCAGTACATTACTGGTACTTTATTTTATCGACCCCGTAAGGATGAAAGGCAAAGTTAACCTCGGCGGGATTTGAACGCAGTTCGTAAAGGGACGTAACTGTCCTTCAGAGCATGGTGTCTGACCCTCTACCGATACTACCAATCCACCACCCCTTAATAATAAGGACAATAATAATTTTAAATATTGATACGTAGTCTCACTCATTTCAAAGGGAAGTGGGGAGCTTTAGATAGTACATGGAAGAACTAAATGGAATGTCGTCCCTTGTCGGATTTGAACGAAATCAAATAAACACTATGAAGTATTTAGTCCGCCTTCTACTGATTCTACCAATATACTGTCTTCATGTTCACCAATCTAGAATATCGTATCTCTAACCCAACATTGTGTTTTCCCTCCCATTTCTTTCGTTTATTTATCTGCCTGTTTTGACGAAGGACAAGTGTTCGAAGCATCAATTTCTCTTTCTTTCCTTCTCTCCTCAGCTTAATTGCATAGACATTTAAATTGTTCGTTGTTCTTTGTTACAAGTGAAATGATAAAAGCGGACGAAATTCACCTTGATACATTATCAGGGTCGGCGCCACCGCTAAAGCCAACTAGGCAGCCGCTTCGCGCGTAGACTTCAGGGAGGTGCTCTACTGAACCTTAAAGGATCACATTTGAATATTATATATATAATATTTGTATATTAAATATACAATAATTTCTTGTGATCAATAAATAACTAAACATCTTTGCCACGTAGCAGTGTTGTGGAAATATTTAAAGCGGCGGAGAGGGTATAGTTGAGTGTGGACTGTGTTGTAGAAAATGCAGGCTTAGTAATTTTCTTCGTGTAATCAGAGCAAGAATTATCTAAAACTAGGTTTGACAGTTTGCTAAAATCTAAGTTTAAATTATTTTATTTGTGAGAATGGACGGTATAATTGGGAGAAGTTGATGCCAAAGCTAGGGCTAGCTTAGTGAGAGTAAATACTGAGGCACCAGTCATATCTTTTCCATAGACTACAGAGGAACCAGAACACTAAACTCAGCATTTTATTTTCTCAGATGCTATAGTAGCAGGTCGAATGGAAACGTAGGAACCCTCACATCGGCTCATAGAAGTTCCTTGTTTCGGTTGATGATAACAGTAATGAGGATGGTGGTGATACTGTAATGATAGTAGTGTTGGTAGTAGTAATAGTAGTAGTAGTGTTGGTAGTAATGGAGTTGGTGGTGATGAATAAACAAGTATTCAACCGTAACAGTGAGTGTGAAGAAGTAATTGACTTAATAGCTGGGATTAAATAGCAGCCAGATAAATACGTAGACATAACGACGCACACACGTCCAGATATACACCAAAACACACACACACACATACACACACGCGCGCACGCACACACACACACACACACACACATACACACACACACACACACACACACACACACACACACACACACACACACACACACACACACACACACACACACACAAATGACACACTAAGCACAGTCACGCATATAGATAGACACACGACACAACACTAGAGGTATTGTTTTCAATCAGGTGAGGGTGAATGTTGGCAGACCGGAAACTTACGTAATAATGTGCCTCATGTTTGTAAACCAATTACTGGTTTAATGTTCATCTAACAATCAATGAAGGGGGTATATAATGCCCCTCCTCACCGGTACACAGGCAAACACACACATATGCACGCACACACGCATGCACAATCAGGCACACACACACGTACACAGACACACACAGTGACACAGGCTCAGACACTAATATAACTAAAAAATTGCCTCCTGTGTTAGTTAGTTTCATTTATTAACTATATATATGATGGACTCTCCCGTCGATATCCGACGTATGAGTGTCCAATAAAAGTTAACTGTGAGAAAGTGAACTGATGTTGAACTACCCACAGAAAGTTTTGTTTTAAGTGGCGAAGGCTTGTGTAGGACCAACCACATTTTTTGGAACTGACAACACATATCTTCGGTGCAAATGTTTGCCACGGAAAATACGACAGCCCTAAAAAAATAAAAAATAAATACTATTTGGATGGCCGTTGACTCTTCTGGGTTTCTCCGCCCTTTGCCGGGTCTTGTATTTCATCCCGCAGGGTGTCCAAATATCACCCTCCTCACCAAGCAAGCTTGGTGGGGTTGCCGGTTTAGTCGCCGACGACCCGACAATGGGACAGGTTGTGCTGGGTTACATGTTACCAGCAGCACTCGAGAGCGACCTGGCATTATACATATATATATATATATATATATATATATCGTTTCTGAATTTGTTTAGCAAGATTCTTTATCTGAAAACGTGTGTTGAAACCGATATTGTTATACTTTGGGAGGGTCATGTTGCCAATAAGAAACACACGCACACACGCACCAGTTTCTTTCACTTCAATTTATTATAATAAATTTATAAATTTAGGAATTTATAAATTTCCGGTTGGTTGGTTGGTTCCACAACCAGATGGTTGTTTATATATTGTCAAAGTTCTTTCGTCACACATTCTGTGACCTCTTCAGTGACTGGGGATTCTTTTCTTTGTTTTTGTGCCTCTCCTTTGTTCTGTCCTACGCCATCTTGTTTCTGTATGTGTGTTGTGTGCTCAGTCTGCACATGCGCCACATCCGGGTGTCTGTGTGTGTTTATATTCGTTTATTTATTTGTTTATTTACATGTCACAGGTTTGTTCTATGTGCGTGTGTGTTTTCATTTTGTCCTTAATTGTAAGTTGTGATTTTGCTGTTCCACTCATGTTTTCTATTTAATTTTGGTTGTAATTCTTTTATGTTTATTGCCTCTGTGATTTGTCTAAACATTGCGTATTTTCTGTGTGTAGATTATATTTTTATTTCTATGTTTTCTAATTTACCCTTATGTTCTATTTTAGCATGTTGGTAGAGTACAGATGATTCTTTATTATCTTGAAGGTCTCGCCAGTGTTCATGTATCCGTTCCCCTACACTACGAGCTGTCTCACCTATGTACACTATATTTTTGTCTCTACATTGTCCTTCAGTACATCTTATGCTATATACTACATTTCTAGTTTTACAGTTAATATGGGGGCTTAACTTACAGGTTATACATTTCTTATCTATACAGGGGGGTCTTTGAAAAGGGTATGTCTTGCTAATAAGTGTTTTTATGGAGGTACCTGGTCTTTCTACTATCTTAATATTGAGTTTATGTTTATCTAGGGCCCTTCTAAATTTATAAGCTAATTCACCACTAGGGGTTGTATCGATGAACATTACACTCAGGTATTTATTGCTATCATACCATGAGTTTATTCTATTAGCCTTATTCCTAGTTCTTTCTATTCTATTCCAAAATTTGCTCCTATACAAGCGGCAGGTCCCATTTGTGTCACTATTTACCATTTTTTCCCATTTGGTTCTGGCTCCTCTATACACTCTGATTTTATCTCTCTGCTTGTAGCCAGAGAACTGCATACGGTGGATGAAGTGTTGTATGTGTCTCTCTAGTTCTTCGGGGTTGCACATGCGGGACACGTTTCTCATCACCCGTACCAAATCCGCAATCAGTATGTTGATTTTGGTATGGTCCGAAACGGCCGAGTTTCGGTGGATCAGATGTTTGGAAGTCATGGGTTTGGCATAATGGGAATGGAGGATCTGTTTTTTGTTATTAATGGTATCTAACCAGAGCTCTGTGTCTAGTACAGGTAATTGATGGTTGGAGTGTTTGCTTGGGTAGTCTATAGTAACCCTAATGCTCTGGTGGATGGAGTTAGCTATTTGCTGGATGCTTTCCATTGTGTTTTTCTCTACTTCCTGACTGTTCTCTAGTGGGGGTGTTTAAACTACGATGTTTATATCATCAACGTAGCGGGAGTACATTATCAGGGTTAAGGGGTCTTCTAATTGTTCTTTAAGTTTAAGTATGGTCTTTGAAAAGGGTATGTATTACTGATAAGTGTTTTATGGAGGTATCTGGTCTTTCCACTATCTTAATATTTAGTTTAAGTTTATCTAGGGCCCTTCTAAATTTGTAGGCTAGTTCACCTCTATGAGTTGTATTGATGAACATTACACTCTGGTATTTATAGCAATAATAGAATCCCCGATCACTGATGACGTCACATAATGTGTGACGAAAGAACTTTGACAATATATGAACAACCGTCCGGTTGTGGAACCAACCAACCAACCGGAAATTTATAAATTTCTTAAATTGGAGTGAAAGCAACTGGTGCGTGTGTTTCTTATTGGCAACATGACCCTCCCAAAGTATAACAATATCGGTTTCAACACACGTTTTTAGATAAAGAATCTTGCTGCTAAACAAATTCAGAAACGATATATATATATATATATATATATATATATATATATATATATATATATATATATATATATATATATATAGGAAAATGTATGACCCCGACGGCAGAGCTCAAGCCGTGTCGACGGCTATTTCTGGACTCAGTCCAGAAATAGCCGTCGAAACTTGAACTTTGCCAGGGAACGTTTCCACGAACCAAAGTATCGTCTTTCTGTCTTCCTCCGGTTGCAACTTTTTTGAAATATTCACTTCTGCGTTCACAGATTGACTTTGTTAGTTTCAGAAGATCCCGTTAAGGGTGAAAGTAGCGATTCTTTGCTTAAACTTTAATCTGTTATTTTAATAAATATTTGCTCCACGGTTCTTATATATTTGATATATATTTATCCTTATCGAGCCCTCTTTGGATTTTAGTCTTCAAATTTATTATTATTACTATATATATATATATATAGGAACAAGTAAGACCCCGACGGCTGAGCTCAAGCCGTTTCGACGGCTAATTCTGGAGTCCAGAATTAGCCGTCGAAACGGCTTGAGCTCAGCCGTCGGGGTCTTACTTGTTCCTATTACCCACTCTACTACCCTAAGTATTGAGTACTTTGGTGCGCTATGGTTCACCTGGTTCCTTACCACATTTCCTTCGTTATATATATATATATATATATATATATATATATATATATATATATATATATATAAAATAAAGTTAAATAAAAAGTCAAATGTTTAAAATTTAGCTTCGTTTATTACTGCTATATATATTTCAGTGACAGCCATCTTTGTCTGTGACCTCTTCAGACAGTCTGAATTAGTGTGATATAGACAAGTACATATGTACAAGTACATATAGACAACAACATATGTACTTGTCTATACCACACTAATTCAGACTGCCTGAAGAGGTCACAGCCAAAGATGGCTGTCACTGAAATATATATAGCAGTAATAAACGAAGCTAAATTTTAAACATTGACTTTTTATTTAACTTTATTTTACATTAATCCGGAGTAACCAAACCAACCTGCGCACTTCGTCGAGTGCTCCAGTCTGCACACTGAGGTGTTGGTATACAACCAACATAAACTCAAAATATATCTATATATATATATATATATATATATATATATATATATATATATATATATACATATATATATATATATATATATATATATATATATATATATATATATATATATATATATAGGGTCCTGTATCGTCATTGATGACGTCAATAGCATTGAACCTATTTAATTGTGGGTGTTATATATACCAGGATTACCGGATATATAAACAATATACAAACTGGGAGATTCCGATTTGATAAATTTATAGAGTCCCTTTCGTATATGTTGATCACTGACACGTAGAAATGATTAAAGATGAGAATGATTTCTGGGATATCATTACATAAATGTTCAGCATATAAGTACAAATGACATACAGGATTAAATGTATAAGTCGCTTTGGAGAAATAATTATTTACAGGAAGAATTGTAGAATTAGAATCCAGGATTGGAAAGCAAATTTCTTATTGTAGCAGCATGACAGAGATAGCAAATGCCTGTGTGTGTGTGTGTGTGTGTGTGTGTGTGTGTGTGTGTGTGTGTGTGTGTGTGTGTGTGTGTGTGTGTGTGTGTGTGTGTGTGTGTGTGTGTGTGTGTGTGTGTGTGTGTGTGTGTGTGTGTGTGTGTGTGTGTGAATTTTAAAGAGTTACGACCGGGTATATATATATTTAAAATAACACACACAAACACATATAGCGTAGTATTATGCAGGGACACATTCGCACGTGTTTCTAAATGAACGACACATACATGTACTAACTGAAATTTTAGCATACACTTCAACAGAGCGGCTTAACAAGGAGATCCCTCTATAATTTGAGCAATCACTCTTGTATCCCTCTTTGAAAATTGTGATTATCACCTCCGATTGCCATTGCTTAGGTGCTTTTCCAGATATCCAAGCCACCTGGCACACACAAGTCAGCCAGAGAATACTTTCTCTATTGAAGAGTTTTTCACATCTCGGGCCGAATTCTATCCTCTCCAGAGACTTTAGCACACTTCAGCTCTTTAAATGTTCTTGTGACCTCAGCCACAGAGAGGTTGGTCATCGCTCCCAGATACACCTCATGTACATTAGGAGCAGTCTCCACCCCGTTTCAAAGTCCTCACTTTGTTCAGATAGTTCTCTGAATTTGGATGCAATAGTATCCGCAAACCTGTTCTTTTTGTGGCCTCGCTTAACTTTATGTAGTTTCATGGTGCAGATAACTAAATGGTGATTAGTCGACAGCTCAGCCCCTCTCTTCACACGAACATCCAGCACAGAATTGAAGCGATCCACAAAATCCATTACTGATCTCTGTACCCGATTCCCCCATACCATGATATATATATATCAGGGAGGGTGTGGTAAAAAAACCAGGTGGACCATAACCCACCAGAGTACTCGATACTTGGGGTAATAGAGTGTGTAATATGATCTAGTTGACGAAACGGCCAGAGCTCAGCCGTCGGGGTCCTAAATCTTTATATATATATATATATAGAACATCCTACATAACAATACAGAATAACCAACGAGTAATCTAAAATACGAAAATCATGTTGAGTTGATAGACGGTTTATGGTGGCTGCTATTTCTAGTGGCAATTTTAGACTCGTTACTGAGTTCGTGATATACAAATATTTATCCTGTTGGTCGATCTACACATGTGTGCAGTATTGTACACCACGGTGGATTGATGGTGACACTTGCGGTTCAGCAAAAGGTTAATATATCCTTTGCTTATAATAATAATAATAATCGGAACTCCCTCTGATGATTGAATCCTCTGGCAGTATTGACCGACTTAATCTATTGAGATAGTCTGTACTGTTCTTTGCTCATGAAACTGCAGTAAAGGGATTTTTGCTGAGCCCTCTAGCTCTAGGTTGCTTAACTAAGACTCTATCCCTAGGGTAAGATGCTTGTGAATTTTTAAAATTTATTCTTGATCACTTTACCGGGATCTGCCCGTTAGTCATTCTGTATTTTTGTGTAAGATGTTATATATGTATATACTTCTTTAAAATAGTTATTGTTAGCAATATTTCTTATTGTGTATATTAATGACACATTTTACTTATATATATATATGCTTAGTTAAAAATATAATATACAACTGTAATGTTAGAACTGATTTAAATTCTTTTAATTATGTTGGTTCCACCTCGACAGAATTTAAACTTCGCTATAATAATCACAAAAATTCTTTCACGGATCCAAATAAAAAATCCTCAACATCGCTGTCAGGGTTACTCTGGCAACTTAAGCATGATAAAGTTGGATATTCGATGGTTTGGAATATAGTCTCAAAAGGGATTCCTTTTAATTCCTCTTCTGAGACATGTGACCTCTGCGCGGAGGAGATATTCTTTATACTAAAATCTAAAAATTCCCTTAATTTACGAACCAATTTATTCAGCTGTTGCAGACATAGATTGAACTCAACATTTAAATATAAATATGAATTTAAAATGTAGTATAAAATGTAGTATATTTACTTAAGGTATTTGACTATTTATGAAACTTGGCGATAAATCTTTCGATTCCTTCAATTTTTTTAAAACCTTTCTGCATGAATATATAATTAATGAGATTAAATAAACTACCCTAAAATTGGCGTTGTTCCCAATCTTTTGAATAAATTTTTAAGCTGGATAAATTTCTATAATAAATATAAGAGCATTTGTAGAATAAGTTTTGAATGATTTCTGCTAAATAAGGCTTGGTGAACAATTTTGGTTTTGTTTGCTTTTGATTCTGATTCTATGTGACCGATATGCGTGGCATACTATGTTCTCTTGCGTCCCTAGATACTCTGTGGAGTGACGAAGATATTCTTGGCGTTTTTAATTTTAATATTGATATCTGTTGTCTACTCTATGCTTGATCGATGATCATGCAAGTGAGGCTGAAATGTTATTTTAGATGTTAATGTATATCTTATATATTTTATGTCTATATATATGTATATATGTATGTAAATGTATGTGGGGTGGAATCTTTTGTAACACATTGAAGTTTTTCATGAAATATAAGAATCTGTGCAGCGTATCACGTAGGTTCACATGTGCGTCTATATTTATCAACTTGAATTTGAGATAACCTTCTCTTTTCTCTTTTTTTTCACGAGAATGCATATATACTTATGTTTGAAGTTTTGTCTCAGATTTTGCTTATAGACCTAAGAATTTTTAAACTGAGCATGTGGTCATTTTTTCACACATTATGGATATGTGTCTCATTCATGAATACTGATATTTACATTATAATACCTAATTCATAAAAATTGATAATTCAAGTGGATGAGACATAAAATATATTTTTAATATATTTTAAATATATCATCTTTCTTTCTTTTTCTCCTATACACTAGTTTAACTGTATCCCTTCCCTTAACCTCTCACATATACGATGATCATCTGTTCAAAGGCAGCCTACTATATTTTTTCACCTCCTCAATGTATTTCTCTTTCTCATATCTCCTTGTCTCTCTATCTCGCTCCCTTGTTTTTCTTTACATACATCTCTTCATCTTCTTCGTTTTTTTTATTTACATACATCTCTTCATCTTCTTCTTCTCATCTTCATCTTTCTTTCTATATAACTGTCATAACAGTTTCACTACCAAATCAACTTTTTAAATGGAAGTTGCATTATTACAAGGTATGTCACTAATTATTTATAAAACAGCTTATGTATTGTATTTTGTCTGAGGAAGGCATACCATATTTTTAATATGATATCCCAGAAATATATATAACGAAATAAATATGGTTTTATAAATATAGTTTCCATTTGTTTAATATCGTATATATATATATATATATATATATATATATATATATATATATATTTATTTCACGTTGCTCCTTCTACCTGGAGTTGCGACCGATAGATAGTATTAGCAACGGGAAAGACCGATGAAAACATTGTTTCTTCGGTCCGATTTGACGAAAGTCGATCGATCCTTTATATATATATATAAGGAAAAAGATGAAATCGAAAATGCAACTGAACCAACTGGAGTCTTTTTTTATAAAAAAATATATATATTTATTTGGTTCCTTTACCAGTTTCGCTGTTCTTCTCATTTTCAAAAGTAGAGTTGAGATGGAGGGTCTGTGGTTTTTCTCACATCTGTGAGAAAAACCAGACCCTCCATCTCAATCCTACTTTTGAAAAGCGGAATAACTGCGAAACCGGTAAAGGAACCAAAAAAATATATATTTTTTTATAAAAAAAGACTCTAGTTGCATTTTCGATTTCATCTTTTGTCCTTATACTTTCACACGTGTAGGACACCTCGGTTATTTTTCATTTTGTAAAAAATACCTCACTTTCTAATATATATATATATATTATCGCTAGATATTGATGTTGATTTGGTTATCAATATTAATATTATTGGGTACCCACTGAAGATTTATAAGAGCCCACTTGAATAAGTATCTGTTGATCTTATACAAGCTTCTACATAACTTGGTATAATTTCACCCAACTTGTAGAAATCTTATAATGAAACGAGTTGTCTGGGAAATGATATATTTGATACTAGCAGTTTAGCCCGGCGTTGATAGGGTTTGTTCATTTGCTATGAAAAGTTACAAACAGGTAAACGTAGCTTGAAAACGCATAAGCTTATCAATTAAGTGCATAAAGCAGTTAAACCGGTTATTAATAGTTACGAACCAATTAGCATTTTGGACAATCAATGACGGGTTAATAATCTTCCAATAGCGAAATTAGTAGACAACACCGCTTTGTTCGTTTGTTTGTCAACAAACCGAACAGCCTGAATTTATGCCATACGGTGTTAAGGCAACCACGTCACCTTTTTGTTCAACACTGACACAGGAACGATGTACTAGTTTCAAGCTTGTTAGCTATCATCAGCACCGTTTACCCATCTGCCAGATAGTTGAACGTTCGAAAGTATGTACTTTCCTTATGAAAATTAACGGCTGAGCAGCCTAATTTGCATATTGAGTGAGTTAAATCGGTCAGGCATACCGAAAACGATAAGTTGAAAAAAATGAAAACGAAATTTCATTTCTCACTCTTAGTATGGCACTTACTTAAATGTAAGTATGTATGTATACGTACATACATATATGTATACAGACGTACAGTAGCATGCATATATATACATATATATATATATATATATATATATATATATATATATATATATATATATATACATATATATACGTTGTAATAAACGTCCGCTAAACTGATGCGTGCATATATGTATGTGTACCTGTATGTATATATGTATATATATGTATATATATATATATATATATATATATATATATATATATGTATATATATGCATGCTACTGTACGTCTGTATACATATATGTATGTACGTATACATACATACTTACATATATATATATATATATATATATAAATGAAAATAGAGAAATTAATCTAAGCAAGAAGCCGACAGTAATTCAGACATATAAGTGACAATAACACCAAGATGAAAAAATTTAACGTAAGATATGGGTAAATAAATCAATCTTAATTCAAAACAAGTCAAGAAGAAAAATGTTATCCTCATATATATATATATATATATATATATATATATATATATATATATATATATATATATATATATATATATATACGATGATAATCAGACAGTTTCCTGCTGAAGCCGACGAAAAGTACACCTGTACTCTATTAAATAATATATTTCATATATTATTTATATTTGAACATTAGCCCTTTTGAAATTGTCCCATTGGGAACGTTTATAGCGAACGTTAACACTTCAAATGCATCTCAGAAATCCTCTTCCTGTAAGCCGCCGAAGGCTGCCGGCAATTCTGTTTGAATTTCATTATTGTCTCGGAGCGATGCCTCTTGATCTTCGATTTCGTTTTGGGAAACACGGCTAATTCCCAAGCGGAGAGATACAAGTCACGACGCCTTTGCTTTTTGATCGAGTGTCATGAGTCAGTGGGGGAGTGGGCAGTGGTAAACATTGGAGCAATGCAACACACGTTCAAGTTCGCCTTGAGAATCTCATGGGAGAATCCATAACTGATTCCAGTCATGTGAACGCTAATTGATTGTTTAGCGACGGTCCACATCGATGCGTCTTCGAATTGTTTACATGAAATTTCATGTAAACATATATTGTATATGGTTCCACACACTCATTTATTCTGAACCACACTGTGTTAATGCTATCATTAATTAATACTAACCGCATGTATGTATGTATGTATGTATGTATGTATGTATGTATGTATGTATGTATGTAGGTAGGTAGGTAGGTAGGTAGGTAGGTAGGTAGGTATGTATGTATGTATGTATGTATGTATTTAATGTATGAAATTACATCTCGGTGTGTGTATGTGTGAGTGTGTATATGTGTGTGCTTAGCTACGAATACATAGATCCGTTACTTAGCGTACAAATAGCGGAGGATATAGAGTTTCATGTTTCCGTTTGTAGGATTATCTGAGAGATCATTGTCAACTTTGTGTAAGCAGTCAAGTTAGAACTAACATTTGTTTCATTTTCAAATGAATGAAAACAGTAATTTGCGCAGTCATTATAGATTGTTTTGAAAATACAATATATGTACATCTTTCCTCTTTATTATTCATTTAAACACACACACACACACACACACACACACACAATCACGCAAACGTTGATTGGCTTGATTAAATATTGGATTGGGCGAAGCACATGATCGTATTTCAGGTAAACACCTTACTCTTACGTGTCTGTGCGTGTAGGTGTTTTAACGGGAGGAGATAAGGTAAAGTTATGACTAGCCAGATAGGGAAAGTGGTGATGGTGTCACACCTGTCAATTCTCCTCATCCGACGAGATCTCCCACTCACTTAGCTGAGATTTGCCGTCTCTTGTGAAAATGGGTATATCTTTTATTATGTAAAATCACCCCATTTTGCTTCATTTGTCCTCGTTTTGGGACACTTTATTCATGGTACTCCCAGTTTGGGATTTTAGAGGTTGGCAGGTCTGCAATGTGTTGTTGGTATATGTGTACCTCTAGCCTAATGCGCTGTAGTTAACAGGGCCGGCGCCTACTTTGGGTCAACTTGGCAGTCGCCAAGCGTGCAGAGCTCTGAGAAACGCGTTACGGGACATTACTGATTTATAGATTCATACAAATTAAATATATATTAATTTCCTTCGCCCGATATATAAATCAGTCAACATCTTTGCCGAGTAGCAGTGTTGTGGAACTACTAAAAGTGGAGGGTTTGGACTGTGTAGTGGAAAATGCAAAATTAGTAATTCTTTTAGTATGGTCAGAGCAAGAAGTATCAAAAATCAGGTTTATATGTTTACCAAGCTGTGAGTTGAAATTATTTTTATTTGGGAAGATAGGGCGTAAATTGCAGTGATGGCCCAGGGTGCTAAATAGCCAGGTACCAACACTTGGTGGACATAATGTCAAAGGCATTTCCACGGATTATGACCAGCGACACACGCTGCAAGAGCCACACCACCAGACGGGCTGCTATCGACTCGATTTTACGGAGAAGGTCAGCTGTTCGGAGTCTGAGGACGCCTGAGATCTTGATGGCGACCGGTCCAAAGAGGAAGCGACCGGAAAAACTTCGGTGCTTGCTTGCCGTCCTCTATCCGACGTTCTAATGGCTCTGCTACTTCAATTGTTTCAGGGAAATAGTTACTACTCAATACGCTCATTACGTTAAAGATGTATTATAGGATTAGCAGAATTGGTAGTTATGACAAACAAAATACATTATCGTATGTCATTACAATATCTTTACGTATTCAATTCAAATCCCACCAAAATCAACTTTCTCTGTCATCTTTACTGTGTCGATAAAATAAAATACCAGTCAAGTACTGGGGTTGAATTAATCAACTAAACCCTCCCCCAAGTGGTTTGCATGGTGCTTAAATTAGAAACAATTATATATATATATACATGTGTGTGTGCGTGCGTGCGTGTGAGTCCCGGCTTCAATCGGAAGTAACCTAAGTAAGGTACTCAATACATTAGTAGAGTGTATACAACAAATTTAATATAGAAATGGTTTCTAAAGGTGTGTATGTGTGTGTGTGTATAATGTATGTATATATGTATGCATCTATATATGTATGTATCTATGTGTTCAGGCGTGGGCGAAATTGGGTATTCGGGCAGTAGGTCGATGATTTGAGGAGGGGAATCGGTTGGCAGTTTTGATCGTGTTGATAGACAATCTAATGTGGAGAAGTACAGATAGCATGGCAAAATATATATATTTAACAAACAACAGAAGGTTAAACAAAAATAAATGTGGCAAAAGCTTTTAAGATAACTAAATATATAACAACAATAGGTTTACTTTACTTTTTAAAAGAATGTTTCAAACACATAATATACATACACGTGTGTGCGTGTGCATATATATATATATATATATATATATATATATATATACATACATACATATATATATTGTATAATATACGTATATTCATAGATTATATATATATATATATATATATACATACCTATGCATATATACACACACACATATAATATGTTTAAAGAAAGGCTCTTTCTGACTCACACACAAACACAGAGGAATATATGAAATACGTGTGTACAGCCTGTATATCTGCATAGTTTTACTGGTTCTAGTGAATTGAGCCATCACCATAAAATATTTCAATACATAGACGCCCGCATGCACACAAGCGCACGCAAATTTACAAACAGGATGGAAAACAAAACTTGATTGATATAGTAGATTTTGTAAAATAATTTGATGCTTATACATAGATATTTCTTCGTCGCCACTCAAGTGGTTCACTTTTCTGTTTTTGAAACATTTTCATAGAGGAAATTTTATACATTGGAGCGGTAGATTTAAGAGTTGGACAAGTGGCTTTGTGGTCTCCAATTCATTTATGTACGTGGATCGGTTGAATTATTTACATGTCGATACCTAATCCGCCTTTATACATTCAGAGTTCGAATTCCGTCTCCTCATGCCAAGAATTGCGATTGGTACATAGTATCAGCAATAGAAAGATCAATAGAAATATTGTTTTCTTGGTCAGATCTATACATATAATGATCTCTTACATATTGGCACGAGTTCACTTATGTCGAGCTAAGTGTTTGTTATAGTCAATTGACTATTACAACAATACAAAATTGGTACTTGTTTCATTGATTTCGGAACGATAAAAAGTAATGTCCTCCTCCCCGCTTCCTATCAGCGATATTTAAACGCAAACAAATATTATCCAGTAGTCAGCCGGGTAAGCAAACAGAAAGCGAGAAGAGATGATTGAGTTTTCTCTGGGTCATATCTTTTACTATGTGTTATTGTCTCTGGCGGATGTATGACAGATTCGGAAGTATTGTAAACAAAAAGAATATATCGAGGTCAGAAATAACTGCGAAGTTCAGAAGTTAGTTGAAAATTCTCCTGGATTTGGTTTAGATCCTATTGCACGACACATTGGCAAACGTCCTGTAGTATATATATAGCTTTGTGTACCTAACGCTGTGTGAGGGAAATTTGGTACATGGCAGATCTGTCAACTCTCCCCGACGGACGAGGAGATCTCCCATCCACTTTGGAGTGGATGAGAGATGTATTCTCTTGTGAAAATGGGTATGGCTTTCATTATGTAAAATCTCCCCATTTTGCCTCATTTCTCGCCGCTTTGAGGCACTTTTTTATGGTACTCCCCGTTTGGGCTTTTAGAGGTTGGCAGGTCTGTGTATATATATATATATATATATATATATATATATATATATATATATATATATATATAAGCAGGAAATCTGTGTATTGAACAAAAAAAAATAAAAATAAAAATAAGCATGTGGTGTCTTTTCCACCAGTGTTCCAGAGACAACTCCCCCTCTCTCATTATCAGAAATGCCATGAAGTAGTAATTGTTTAGAGGGATTTGAACTCAGAGAGCCCGAACAAATACCACAAGCATTCTATCCGACGTTCTTAATGACTGCCAATTCGACGCTTTGCCGCTCAATAACAAACAACCAAATAATGTAACAGTCTCAAAGCCAATCCATACAACACGATCCCCACACCCTATCTTTAAGTCAAACCTAAGCCACTCCACCCCACCACACAACGACATCCACACATGCTACCCGTTATAACATTACAGTTGGGGTGTCTGATCTGACTCATTAGAACTGCCATATCTGGAATGTTCTCACCACAGTCTATGTTTATTTATTTATCTATTTATCTATTTATTTCTTCTTCTTCTTCTTCTTCTTCTTCTTCTTCTTCTTCTTCTTCTTCTCGTCCACTTATTCCTGAGAGGAGGGGCAGAGTCCTCAAACACTCCTTCCAGCGGATCCTGTCAGAAGCAACCGTCTCCAACTGATCCGGCTGGATCCCTTATTTATTTATTTATTTATTTATTTATGTAGTTGTTAGTTATTTATCCACATGTATTTGTGTATTGTTTCATTTTAAGACCCACTCTTGAGTAAATATATGCGTCTGTACGGGTGGCATCTTATAGTGTGATCCATCCATCCATTCAGTCCTATCGAACACACGTCCACAAACTTACATGCACGCACACACGCACACACACACGCGCGCGCGCACACACACGCGCACACGCACACACACACACACACACACACACACACACACACATACACACACACACAGATACGCGCAAAAAGCCCGCGCATGCGCACGCGCAGACACATTATCTGTCTCCCTTCTCACATCTATACGGATGTACACACACACACGCACATCTGTCTCTCTGTGTGTGTATGTGTTTATATCGTACACTTCAGTTGCTAGTGCATCTCTTAATATATAACTTAACACAAACACTAAATATATGCAAATTAGTACGCCCATTTTGAAAATAATACTACGAGCGAATGGGTATATAAGCCCATGAAATACATGTTTCCTTGCTATTGTTTGGATGATATACACACCTTCTCATGAGGACCCAATTAGGTCCGAAAATCGATTATAGGTGTTTATCATTTTTTTTTTCAATTTATAGGGAAATTTCGTATTTTCTGACATGTTTACGTGCTTACCTATAAATATGTGTATATTTATATACACTAAGGTGCAATCCCCATTACCCACATTGTATTTACACACACACACACACACACACACACACATATATATATATACCTACACACACATACACTATTTCTCTTTTTGTTCACAAGAAAGATGAGAGACGTCCATTTTGCTCTCAAAATTAGAGATGACAATATTCAACCGCCTTTTTAAGAAAAGGATCAATGTGGTGAGTTAGGTAGTGTAGTGGTGTAGTAGACTGAGAAACCGGGCACCATATTCAAAACATCGCCACTCCCATTACCTTTACCATCAACATCATCGCCACTATCATCATCACCTTCACCATTATCATTATCGTGACAACCACCACCACCACCACCACTGTTATTGTTATTGTCATCACCGTCGTCATCGGGTTCTTCATGGTCGAGCTGATAACGCAATGAATGGGACATTAAAATTCCCTAGCCGTACATTAAGAATATCTAATAATAAATGTAGAGAGGAAGATGAGAGAGTGTTGGCGGAAGTGGTGTTAGGAGTGGTAGTGTTGTATGTGGTGGTAGGAGTGATCGTTGTTGTTATTGTTTACTCCATTTCTGCTTTGATTGAGCAGATGTCTGATCAAAGGCGTTCCAGTTGTAACTATCCTCTTTTTTCCAAGATGCTAGGATGCTAGGGTGTGGTTTAACACTTTCGTTACAGTATTTCTAATGGAAGGCACTGCCTATGATTTTCAATTAATTTTGTAAGAAGTCAAGAATTTGGAGGGATTTAATAATATAACTACCTTTCTCGCTATTATAAGCTAGTGTTTGAAACACAACTTAAAGGTTCTTATATAAAATTATGTTGGAATGTTTTTAGATAAATATAAACTCTTTACTCCCTTCGTTCCCATATTTCTAATGAAAAAAAGCATTGCTTATGACTTTTAATTAATCTTGAAAATAAGCAAAACTTTGGAGAGATTTAGTAAGATAACTCACTTTCTCATTATTAGCTTGTGTTTCAAAGAAAATTATCTTACATTAAACTATAATGGAAGTTCTAAATTTAGATATAAACAATTACAACGAACAGGTTTGCATCATAAGATCAGAAGCGGTTTCAGGCAGTTTCGTCTCAGAAGGTTTAAAAGAGACAGGAGATATGTTGTAGCATAGACCAAAAGAGGCCATCAAAAAGGCCAATTTCACATCACTCATTTCCCATAACTAATGCATCATTATTTCGTAAATCTCAGGCCAAGTCCTAAATACATATCTGAAGAGATAGACAGATATAGAGAGAGAGAGACGGGGAGAGAGAAAGTGAGAAAGTGAGAGAGAGTGTGTGAGAGGGTGAGAGAGAGAGAGAGAGAGAGAGAGAGAGAGAGAGAGAGAGAGAGAGAGAGAGAGAGAGAGAAATTGCCGGCATCAATTAATCATCGTTAAAACCCGACAATTCTTGCGTTGTTGGCAGTAGCAGCATGAAATACGGTTAAACGTTTTCTTCTCCGAACCTCCACCACTATTATTTCCATACACCAAACCTCCACACCACACGGAACAACAAGGGAGCTTCCTTACGTTGTCGCTCTACCAGCTATGAATTAGCCTAATATGAAATATTAATTGAAGGCATGTGGATTAGTGGTTAAGGTGTTCAGCACCCAATTGGAAGGCCATAAGGTCGATTTCTGGCGGTGCATTGGACACTTTATTTTACGCTGTTCCAAATCACTAAGTTCGAATAAACAAGTTGCATCTATGTCACGCTGAGAACAGTGTTATAGGTGCGCATGTTTATGAAATACTCAACATCTTACATGATAATTTCCCGAGCTGGCTATTCTATTGGTCAAACAATTGGAACGTTCGTCGTCGGAAGAAATAACAATAATATAAACTTACCTACAAAAAACAATGAAAAGTCTTGTCTATATTGTTATAACTATATGCTGCAAAGCATGTTGTCCGACATATAATCATGGCCCTTTATGTTCTGAGTTCAAATAGTGCCGATGTTAGCTTTGTCTTTCACCCTTACTGGCAAAGCAAACCTTGATAATTCAATAATAATTGTTTCTATTTTTGGCACAAGGCCAGCAATTATCCCAGTATATTACTAGTACTTTATTGACCCCGTAAGGATGAAAGGCAAAGTTAACCTCGGCGGGATTTGAACTCAGACCATAAAGGGCCGTAACCCATTGCTGCAAAGCATGGCGTCAGACCCTCTACCGATACTGCCAATCCAAATAGCTTCTGATTTAGAAATATAGTACAATATCTCGAGTGAAAGAAAGCAGCTTCTAAGTGATCGCCCGAATTACTAGTAACAGTCAAATTTCCCA
The DNA here is from genome assembly GCA_964016885.1 of Eledone cirrhosa. Taxonomy (NCBI): domain Eukaryota; kingdom Metazoa; phylum Mollusca; class Cephalopoda; order Octopoda; family Eledonidae; genus Eledone; species Eledone cirrhosa. Next base: position 139,940,549 of record OZ024740.1, on the reverse strand, counting down.
CAAAACTCACCACCTGCAATAGAGGAGATTTTAAATAATGTAATCCTAGATATGTATGTATATATGTTGTTGGATCTCTGTCAGTTCCGACGACGAGTATTCCAGTTGTTTGATATATGGAACCACCTGCTTGTTAAATTAACGTATATGCATTCCCCACAAACGTCTATCCTTAACCTAGTTTTCTTGGTGATTCAGCGTGATACAATTTGTGACAAGGTTGACCCTTCAAATGTGAACTACAACTTATTTTTGTAGCTGAGTGGAGTGTAGCAATATGAAATACATTTAGAAAATAAGAGAGTAAAAGAGGGAATATTTAGATAGTTGATACGTGTAGACTGGTAGATACGTGTAGACTGGTAGATACGTGTAGACTGGTAGATACGTAAAGTTAGAGAAAGACAGACATAGTTGAATAGATTGTTGAAATATTTACAAAAATGATACGCGATGGGGCCCACCCACAGCCCCAGCGGACAGAATGGAGAAGGCGTTTCCCCGGAAGACGGCAAGGGAGACGCGCTGGAAAAGCCACTCCAACTCGCGGGACTCACACCTGCGGCTGGCTAGCTCAGCGCCTATGGCGGTGAGTAAGGAGGTAGCCCTGGGACCGAGGACACCAGAAGTCTCCACTACCAAGGGTACGACCGCAAACCTGTCGAAGAGCGACCGGTATTTGAGGAGTTTGGCCCCCTCAGCCCGACGTGCAGCAGAACCTGGGTTAGTCGCAGACTGCACCAGGTTGCGGCTGCAGAAAGTGTCGGTGCAAGTGGCATCCCAGACGAGGGGTTTGCCACCGCGGAACGGGAAGAGGGTCATGTCATCTGGCCCTTTACCGTCCCCTCGATCCAGTCCCACCGGCTCGAGCTGGGAAGGAAAGCCTGCAGTGTCCAAGCCATGCTTAATGACCTCGTTGAGGGCAGCATTGCGTGGAATGCGGCCGGCAATGTGGCGACAGGAAAGTGGGTGGAGGCCGCAAGAGTCCACGGTGGAACCGCAGCGACATTGGTGTGGCTGGCAGATCCGGAGGCCGAGCCTCAGGGAAACGCCGATTCGCAGGCTATGGTTGTCTAGCTGCGTGCCAGTGGAGAAGGAGGACAGGGCATGGGGACAGGCACCACTGTGGGGTTTGGCCGCACGAAACAAGCAAGGCGGTGCTGGTCGAGCTGGCGCGCGAGCTTGTCTGAGGCCAGGCTGCACTGGATGGCATCTCAGGTGCGTTGGGGGGACTTGACGTCAACGGGGGAGAAGGAGGCGGGACGTCTACTGGGCTAAGTCTCAGCCAGTCCAACCTCACAGGCGACCTCACGTTCTCCGAACACAGAGGGTTCTATTGTGTTTTGAAAAACGCTGCTGACGAGGACGCGGCACGTGGTTACCGACGAAAGATACGCCGGCAAAGCTAGTGAAGTCGGGGACCGGAGGCCAAGGCCGCCATACCTGACAGGTAAAGTGGCCTGTTGCTACCCTATGTCGTCAAACTTGACGTTGCATATCTCCTCGGCTGCTGCTTGGATACAAGTATCGAGGTCAGCGAGGAGAGATGTCTGGGTGTAGCACGGAACGCTGCGAAGAGTATAGAGAGGCTTAGGCATGGCGAAGCAGTTCCTCAGCAGAAAGAGAGCTGGGTGGCCGTCAGTCAACCCCAGTCGGCTCGTGAGAGTCTGGAGTTGTTGAAGCCTGGACCTGATGGTGGAGGGGATGGCCGGCGGGTGGATCGGTCACCCGAGGATGAGGACATCCTCTTTGGGGGTCACCTGAACCTAGTGGAGAATGGACCGCACGTCCAAGACGGAGGCTGCAAAGCTCTTAGCATCATAGCTGACATTCACCTCCGACTTGGCTGAGTTGACCTGGAGGCCGATTCCCGCAAGGGCAGGAACCACCGATTGAAGGTCATGGCAGACAGTCCGTACGGGCCCGCCCAACGTAGCATCACCCAGATACCAAACGTTGAGAGCGGCAGTGATACTCCGGGCGATGTGCTCAATACCAAGGGTGAACAGGAGGGGTCCCAAAGGGTCGCCCTTTTGGACCCCAGTAGCCGAGGTTATGACCGTATCAGCAGCAAGGAGCATGCTCGGGGCTCCATACGACAGGTAGGCCAACGGGTAGTCAGAGGGGGCTCGACTGAGGCAGGCCTCGAGCAGATGATCCCGGCGTAAAGAGTTGAAGGCATTCCTCATATCAAGCTTGAGGTGCCTGGAGTCCCTGTATGCCGGTTCCGATAGGCAGCTGTTGAAGAACTTCCTGGTTGCATGAGCGGCCCCCTCACAAGCACCGGCCACGCCGACACCCAGTTGCACCGGACTCAACTCCTCACCCAGTTCGTGTGTTACAGACTTGCAGATCACCTTGGCAGCCAGCCTCCGGAAGACATTGCCCACAGCAATGGGGCGTATGCCACCCTCTTTTTTCCTGAGAGTCGTGAGGCTGGTCGAAAAAAAGAGGCCTCGGGCGTAAGGGTCCAGGGCGCCATGGATGAGCCTATTGGTGAGCTCCACAATTGCACTCAGAAGGCGGAGCCCGGCTTCAGCGGAGAGGGGGGATATCAACTCCTTGAGGTGGCCGTGTCGGAGACCATCAACACCTCCGCTGTTGCTAGCTGGGAAGGACCTGATGGCGGACATGATGTCTGAATCAGAAGCCACAAGGAGCAAGTGGAGGTCGGGTGGGAGTATGGGTCTGTGATCAGTGGGTGGCTCAGAGGGTTTGAGTCGCAGAGCAGCCAGGACCTCGTCGGTGGGTCGGAGGACAGTGTCCTCTGAGGCAATAACTCTGACTGCAGCCGAGAAATCACCCATGATAAGCTTGGCGTTTACCTGGTCACACAAACGCTTGGCGCTGGCCTCAAGAGTGGAGGATAGGGGGTACATGAGGGTGGGGTGTGTGGCTTCCCTGGGCACGCTTGG
>OZ024740.1:139930134-139932634 GCA_964016885.1 Eledone cirrhosa | reverse complement strand
TGTAGGTGTGGAGGTTGTGGTGTTGGTGGTGGTAGTGGTGGTGGTGGTGGTTGTGGTGGTAGTAATGATAATGTAGTGGTGGAGGTCGTGGCAGTGGTGGTGGTGATGGTGGTTGTGGTGGTGGTGGTTGTGGTGGTGGTGGTATTGGTGTTGGTGTTGGTGGTGGTTGTGGTAGTAATGATAATGTAGTGGTGGAGGTTGTGGTGGTGGTGGTGGTTGTTGTAGTGGTAGCAATGATGATGTAGTGGTGGAGGTCGTGGTAGTGGTGGTGGTGATGGTGGTAGTGGTGGTGGTGGTAGTAATGATGATGTAGTGGTGGAGGTCGTGGCAGTGGTGGTGGTGGTAGTTATGATGTAATGGTGGGGGTTGGGATGGTGGTAATGGTGGTGATGGGGGTGATAGTATTGTGGGTAGTGGTCCTAACAGATGGAGTGTGACGGTGGTTGTAATGTGGATGGTAGTAGTAGTGTAAACTAATACAAATGATGGCGGTAGGGGTAGTGTTGGTGGTGGTAGTGTACAGAAATATGGATGAAGGCTGTCGTGGTAGTGTTTGTCGTGGTGGTATGGAGATTGTGGGGCTGGTAGAGGTTGGTTAGTCTATTAAATGAGGGAAGGAAACTGGCAATCAAGAGTGGGGGTTGTTATAAATGATGGATGTCACGTGACGGAGGTAGTAGTGTGGGGTGGTGGTAGTTGGCGGAGTCATGGTCGTAAATGTGGCCCGGGTGTTATATCAACCTTTTGATGTTGTTGTTGTCGTTGTTGTTGTTTAGCCATAAGTCAATCCTATTTTAGCAGATCAAAATCTTTCCAGCCATGTCCAACCCATCTTTAAAAAAAAAAAAAACACTATATTATGAAGTATATTATCCAACATGTCCTTCATTTATTTAAAAGGAGATTTGACTGTCATTTCTAGCAGTTAAAGCAATTACATAGACGATTCTTAATTGGGTCGTTCTCAATAGTTTTGGTGCTGAGGTTGGTTAGCCCAAGGTCAACCCTAATTAAAGGTGTTCCAGGCATAACCATTCTACTTTGTGTATTAGGTTTGTCTTGTCCATCGTATCTCTCTATATTTAAGACAATAGTGTGATATGCGGAATATATTGGCTGCTATTTTTAACTGGTCAAGCACACATACTTGGTGATGGAGCTGCAGTTAGTTGGTATTCCCGTTGTTTTTTATGGCGATGTTTTGATGTTTATTCTTGTTCTCGTTAGTGTTGTTGTCATTGTTGTTATTATAGTTACTGATGATGTTATTGTTGCAGCTATTATTACAGTTTTGTTTCGTTGTGGTTGTTGTTGTCAGTCTTGTTATAGATGAATGTTGTTGTTCTTATTATTAATAATATCATAATCTTTAGAGCGTCGGACAGAACATCTTAAGGCATTTCTTTCGGCCTATTAGGTTCTGAATTCGAATCCTGCCGAAGTCAAATTTGTCTTTCATCCTTTCAGGCTCCATAAATAGAGCACCAGTCAAATACTAAGGTAGATTTAATCGGTTTCCCCTTCCCATAAACGTTAAGGCGAAAAATATGACACTCAAGTATTGTAAAAGTATTTAAATCAGTGTTTCAGTAGGGTAGACGTAATTCGTCGTTTGGTTTAACCCCACCACTATCTAGTTCTTGGTTACCTTAGGCGAAGTCCACTGCGTTGCAAACATTCATCTCGTCTTCCTGCCAGTTTTGGAGGCACAGAAAACAATAAAAGATCATAGATACTGTCATTAAACGGTAAAAAATATCTCGATTATCCCTTTCCGCAGCATTTTGCTATTAAGTATTTACTAACATACTTTTGCATTTAGAAGATGGAAGGTGATGAAAACAATTAACGGAGACTCACATACCTTTTCAAATAGCATCAACAGTGTGCGGTGAGAGATGAAATGACTGCAGTCGAAAATCGAACCTGAACGCCCAGTCAGCTCGCCCACGAAGTCGTATCTATCCTACGCTCGCTATAAAACACTTATAATATGGGTATCGTTATCATTTGATAAATTGAGAGCGGTGAATTAGCATGGTCGTTAGAGCGTCGGAAAAATGCTTAGCAGTATTTGTTCCGGTTCGTTAACGTTCTGAGTTTAAATCCCACTGAGATCAACTTTGTCTTTTATCCTACCGAGGACCATAAAAGAACGTACCAGAGCAGACCAACCTGCAGAGCTCTCACGTACCAACCTGCAGAGCTCTCACGACCCAGTTGTGTCACGGGATCGGTAACTTTAAGTTATGTCTATGTGAGAAATAGATACAATTAACTTATCGATGAACCAACTTTGGGTCTTGATTTCGATTCCCTCTTAAATCGATTGGTAAAGCCTTGTGGGAATGAGGGAAAGCATGAATGTCAGCACTTCTCATTTTTTCTTCTCTTTCCACCACTAGCAGCACCGCCACTAACACCCTCACCACTAACACCACCACATCCAACAATAACAACATCACCACCAGCAGCACCATCATCACGACAAGCAACACCA
>OZ024740.1:139922634-139925134 GCA_964016885.1 Eledone cirrhosa | reverse complement strand
TACATACGTGCATACATACATACATACATACATACATACATACATACATACATACACACATACATACAGACAGACATATAGATAAATAAAAATTGAAATAAGAAAGAAACTAGAAGGGAAACAAAGAAATAAAAAAGAAAAAAACAACGAAATAAGAGGGAGAAAACTAAATAAGAAGAGAATGCGAAGGATTTTGATGAATAATTAAACAATGTTATCAAAGATGACAATAGAAGGTTATATATATATATATATACACACACACAAACACACACGCACACACGCACACACGCACACACACACACACACACACACACACACACACACACACACACACACACACACACACACACACACACACACACACACACACACACACACACACACACACACACACACACACACACGATTTCGGATTTACAGAAACCTAGCGGAGATATTATATATTATATGTGATGTATATTATATGATGTCGACGCGATGGTCCAGGTTAGTCAAATTTTTATCCTGAGTTCAGTTTTTTTCGTCGCTATGGTCACTGCGGTCCGTCTATCGGTCGCTGTCTTCAATTTGCAAAGCTGTCTAAACGTAATGTTATAACTCTAGGGCAATATACCCTATTGAGTGCTTAGCTGCTCACCGAGACTGCATTCGTTAGCTTGGCTGCAACCTTGGCTTCGTTGATGCTGTACTAAATTTTGTGTGTATATATATATATATATATATATATACACACATTTCTTACACATTTCTAAAATGAGCACGCTTCGAAATGAAACAGGGTAATAAATAAATAGATAGATAAATAAAAAAATAAATAAAATTTCAAAGAGAGAGAAAAAAAAAGGAGCCAATCATCAGACCATACCAAGGAAACAATGTTCCCATTGGTTTTCACAATACTGATACTATCTGCCAGTCACAATTCCTGGCAGAGAGAGTCGGATCAGATACTGACGTATTAACAATTTTGCCAATCCACCGCTCCTAAACTGGTGCTTATTTTTATCAACTGCGAAAGGACGAAAGGCAAAGATGACCTCGGCGGAATTTAAACGCCTCATTATTTACTCTGACTCTCTGCACTCTGCTGAGACTCGGAACAAATAATGAAGCGTTTTATCTGACGTCCTAACGACTCGGTCAAATCGCCATCTAAGAGGAACAGGATGTACAAAATAAAACAGGATTTTAAAAGGAGTACATTACTTCCAAAAACATACTGCCTTTCAACCGGAAAAAGGTTTCTGTAGAAAGCAGACTTCTAAAAGTAACAGGTCCCCAGTTGATACAACTTTTCAAAATATCCAAATTTCTAAATTAAAAAAAAAGGAAAGGAAAAGAGCTGTTCTTCAAATCAAACTAGGGAAATCTATGTATATTATTGATACTGGTTATAGGTTACATCAGCTAGTAGAAGGAGGCGGTATTTGAACTCAGAACGGCTCAGGGCTGGAGGAGATACAGAAAAATCATCTTATCCGGCATTTAAAAAATTCGTCAATTCACCGCCTCTGAACTAGAACTATATTTATCGGAGATGAAAATCAAAGTTGACCTCGATGAGATTTGAACTCAGAAAGCACCGAGTCGCATTTGACACTGATTCATTAACAATTCCACCAATCCACCGTTCCTGAGGTGGTGATTAATTTTGTTGACGCTGAAAGGATAAAAAGCAAAGTTGACCTTGATGTGATTTGAATTCAGTCTTAGAGAGCACTAAGCTGAAAAAATAGCGAAGTGTTTATTTCGATTTCTTAATGGCTCTGCCAGTTTGCCGACTAAGAGAAACAGACTTTACAGAATGAAACAGGATTCTAAGACTAACAAACATGCTCCCCGATAAAGCAGACTTCCTAAATATCTAAGTTTCGAAACGAGGAAGGCAGGGTTGGCAGTACCATTAAGGCCAACCAGGCAGCTATGTAGAAGAGGTGCATTACTGAACCTTAAATGTTCACAGTTTTATAAATAAATCGTTAAATGTTCACGTTCAATAAATAAATCGTTAAGCATCTTTGCTGCCTAGCAAAATATTCAAAGCGGTGAAGAAAGGCGTATATTGTTATGACTTGTCATGAACTATATAGTGGAACATGTAGGCTTAATAATTCCCTTTGCGTGGTCAGCAGAGGTGTAAAAATTGGGTTTGTCAGCTTACCAAAATATAAGTTGAAATCATTTTATCGGGGAGAATAGAGTGTATAACTAGGAGAAAAATGTGCACATTGTAGGGCTAGCGTAGGATTAAATATCCAGCTACAGGCTTAGGAAACTGGTATTCAAATGGAACCGGCTTCGTAAAGAAACATGTTTTCAAAAGAATCAAGCTGCCAAGAAGAGATTTCCAATAGAAACAGGCTTCCATGTTGGAAACAACACCACCACCACCACCACCACCACCACTACTACTACTACTACTACTACTACTACTACTACTACTACTACTACTCCCAGCTTGTCGCCAACTGTTGTTGACGGCTTGCATGTTCGTTAC
>OZ024740.1:139910134-139917634 GCA_964016885.1 Eledone cirrhosa | reverse complement strand
CGCGGGCTCCGTTTTGGTGAGCGTTTTGGCTGGAGAAGGCACGACGGTCAAGCGGTAGTAGATGGCGGACGCTATAAAAGTGTTCGTCACCTCCGCTCGACCTTTCAAGGATAGTTTGCACTCGGCCCACTTCTGGGTGAGTGCAAACACCTTGGCCGTCACCTCGTTCCAGTTCTTCTCCACCTGGAGGTCCGGACCAAACCAGACCCCGAGCAGCTTTACCGGTCCTTCCGTCCAGCGTCCGACGACGCCATCGGAAGGCATAGGTCTGCCTCTCCACGCTCCGAGTTGCAAACCGATGGACTTGTCCCGGTTCAGCTTCGATCCTGTGAACCTTTCGTATTCCTTCAGTAAAGGGCCGACTTCCTCGATTTGCGAGGCGCTCGACACCATTACTGTCACGTCGTCAGTGTAGGCCGACGCCTCTTTCAGCAGTCCCGGTTCCAGAGGGATGCCCTGCAATTGCTCCAACTTCAGCAGTAGTAGCTCGAGAGTCAATACGTACAGAAGGGAGGAGAGAGGGCATCCCTGTCGAATGGATCGCGTGATATGGAACGGCTCTGAGAGGTAGCCGTTCACCTTGACCCTTGAGCAGATGTTGCTGTTGTGCATTTCAGCAATCCAGCCCCTGAACACGGGTCCGAAGCCTGCCGCCTCGAGCACCGCATCCAGGTAACGATGGTCAACCCCATCGAAAGCCTTAGACTGATCCAGGCTGATCAGGGCCCCACCGAAACCGGGTTTACACACTACCCTCTCTATGATGTATCGCATGAGGTGGAGGTTGTCCTGTATGGACCTGGTCGGAATTGCGCATGTCTGCGCTTCTCGCACCAGGTTTTCGACGACAAGCGCCAGCCTCTTTGCCAACACCTTGGCGAAAATCTGTAACTCTGTGTTTAGCAGAGTTATGGGCCAGAAGTTGCCTATGTCATCCCCCTTATTCTCGTCCTTCCTGATTAGTGTGACCACGCCCCCGGTTACAGAACTTGGAATTCTCCCGTTCTGTTGCCAGATGTAGTAGACCGCTTCCAGGAGACCGGAGAATAAGTCCGGCATTGCTACGTAAAATTCGTAGGGTAGACCGTCGAGACCTGGAGATTTAACTGTTTGAGGCTGTTACACCCCCCTTTATCGGGACATGCTCCCACATAGACCCAACGTGCATCTAGGAATCCATTCCAGTCCCCCACTAAAAGCAAGGAGCGGGAGGTTCCCAGAAAAGTCTCTAGACGTTTGAAGAAGTCTGACCGCGGTGTCCCGGTTGGGGCATATGCGGCCACCATCCTGAAGGCTCCACCTTCACTACCGTCAACGTCTAGGACCACCAGTCTACCCTCCGGGTCCAGATGTACCATCTGTGTTACGAGGCCCAGTTGTTTCCGCAGCAAAACGGCAACCCCGCCCCCACCCCCCGGCCGACAGAGAGCTGCGTAGATCTCAAAGTCATCGAAGATGGGGGCCAGCTGTTGCTCGCTGTGGATCATGGACTCGCAAATGGCTACTACATCCATGCTGTGCGACCTGATGTCGTTCAAGAGTTTGCCCTGTTTCCAGGGCATCCCCAGGCCGCGTACATTCACACATCCAACTCTTTTATTGGCCATGTTGGTTCTGAAAAGTTAAACGAGGAGAAGAAAACACTCCCCTCTTCGTCTCCCGGGGATCAGGCCGCACGGTTTCCTTGGGGGTGTTAGAGGCGTTGTCTGGGTGGGTAGTGGTTTCCGGCGGGGTGGGGACGGAGATGTTTGGTGGGGTGGGGTGGGGGTGGGGTCTGGGGGGTCTCTGGGGTGAGGGTAGGGAAACTTTTTAAAAGGACGCGGTTAATGGGTTTAACACAAGAATTACCCACGTCCTTAGGAAAGTTTTCCTTTAAAGACTTATAGGTGTCCGTAGGGACCCTAATCATCTTTAAATTAGGTTTGTCTACACAGTTCAAAAAAGTTTTACCTTCGGTTTTCACCGAAGGGTCGTTGGATATGGCCTCCATTAAAGTTTTGTTTTTACTGTTTATGTATGTGTAATGTTCTTGTTGTGTTGCGGTGGTTTTTGTCTGTTGTTCTTGTGGGAGCTTTCGTTTTGTTGTAGGTGTTTGTGTTTGGAGTGATGTCGTGGTTTTGTTTTCGGGACGGGGGGGGGGTTGTTTGTAATGTTTGTGTTGTTTGTGTTGGTGGTTGTATGTTTGTAGTGATGTTTGTTGTTTTTTTGTTCTTGTGGTGTCTTTTCTTCTTTCTTTTCGAACGGAGAGGCTCTCCCTCATCGTCACTTGGTGATGATGTGGGGGCCTCGTCTGTTGTGGTGTCTGTGTTATTTGGAAGGGGTATGTTTTGGGGAGCTGTTGTGTTTGTGGGTGTTTTTGCAGTGGTTTTAGGTGGAGTGGGGCTGGGTGAGACTGTGCTTACAGGTTGGTTTGTTGTTCTTGTTTTGGGTGTGTTTGCGTGTTGTTGTTGTTGTGGTGGTGGTGGTTGTGTTGTTGTTTTGGGTGTTGGCAGTAATGCCTCTTTTTTTTTGTAGTTAACTGAGGACAGTAAGCCTTCAGGTGACCACTGCTTAAACAGTGGTAACATGAAGGCAGCCTACCCTCAACAGAAATGTTTATGTGTGAAATTCCATCCAGAGGCACACGTTGGGGTATTTTAGCTATCCGTTCTAGCCTCATTTGGACCAGAACTTCCATGCTTGTACCATTGAATGTGCCTTTGGAGGACTTTCCCACCGAAATGATGGTGTCTTCGTCGAAATCGATGAAGCCAGTTAGAATCCACCAGGCACTTTTGGTGCAATGTTCAACATTTTTATTTTTTGTGTTCTTTTTCCCATATATGTGGGGAAAAAGGTGTAAAGGGGGGACACAATCGGCGATACAGAATATTTTTGTGCTGTCAATTGGTCTTTCAAAAACACCGAAATGCTTCCAAAAAGTTTCCCTTTTTGGATGAAGGCAAGATTCTTCATAGAATTCTTCAGAACCAGTTCAATGTCGTTTTGGGATAACTGAACCGGTTTTTTCGACACATTTGAAACCGTCCTAAAAATTACTGTTTTTAGAACAGTTTCTCTGCGTAACTGTTGAGGAGAAGTGATACTGAAAGCACCACTCTCACCAAAAGTTACGTACTGTTTTGCATCGCTTAACATTTCCCTAGCATTGGAAATGTCAAGGTATGTGAACAGTTCCGTCTTTTGGACGGTTTGAGCAAAGGAAATCTTTTCCTTGTTCGTGGAGTTGTTCGTGTTGCTGTTGTTGTTGATGGTGTTGTTGTTATCATTGTTGCTGTTGTTGTTCTTGTTGTAATTATTGTTGTTGTTGTTCTGGTTGGTGTTGCTTATATTTTGCATGTTATTGGTGTTTGTGTTAGTGTTGATGTTACAATCAACGTCCGACATCGTGTTTTCAAAACTCAGGGTGCCTGGGTGGATTTGAGGAGGATGGCATATGAGGACAGCATCGACTCTTTACCTAAATTCCGCTTTCTTTTAACTGTAGGATGATTAAGTATTTTGATCTAGTTTAAGGTCTGATTTGTATCTGTAAGCGACTGTTATATTTTATTTGTTTTTTTTTTAGCGCACACACATACAAAGGCATCACAATAGTGACCTTTCTTCAGGTGCTAATACGAGTTTATATACATATATATTAGGGACATTCTCCGAAACATTGAAGTCACTGTTGCCCTTTTCTTTAGAAAATAAATTGGACACCCTGCTCACATATACTGAGTGCTCATTCTATGAATGTTTGAACGTTTATGTACACTAGTACACAAAACATCCTTCTCGATATATACATACATACATACATACATACATATATATATATATATATATATATATATATATATATAAACATTTGAATATCGGAATCTCCCGATGAAACAGTTTTTTTCCATCGTCAACACATCTGCGATTCAGTTTGGAACTAGCTGTTGAAACTGCAAATGCTCGGCCGTCGGGGCCCGACTGTTTCATATATATATATATATATATATATATATATATATATATATATATATATATATATATATATACTCAGAGACTCGCATCCTAAATATGGTGAGTGAAAAAATTTAACAATCCCAGATTATCCTGCAGTTTGAACACAAAAATTTACTTTAGAAGTGTTGACATAAATTAAAAAAAACACCAAATATTTTTGCGAACTCTTACAATATTACGTAATCCAAATTTGAGAGAAACTTTTATAGTTGCAGTGAGGAATGGACTTTGCCTTTATTATATTTCTAATGCGAATCCCAACCTATGATTTCAAGTAATTTTGAACATAATCAAGAAGCTACAGGGATTGAGTAATCTAACTTTCAATTTATTAGTTGGTGTTTGGGAAATAACTTACAGGTTCTGACATAAAATTTTAATGGAAGGGTTTTAGATAAATATAAACACTTAAAAAAAATACAATTCTGTATCGTAGAACCAAGGACATTTTGAAGTAGTGTGATATGAAAAGCATTAATGCCATCCAATGACAGCAACAGGCATGTTTTTATTGTGTGAGAATACCATTAGCGAAACAAATTCATTTAGCAGTTAACTTCGCTAGAATGGTAGATTGATATTTTGGCAAAATGCAAGTAACTGTATGCTGATTTCATGTGTCAACGATGGGTGTTGTCTTTACATGCACCACACACATTCTCTCTCTCTCTCCCTCTCTCACACACACACACACACACACACACACACACACACACACACACACACACACACACACACACACACACACACACACGCGGAGGATGGAAGTATGAAAACAGACATAGACAGTCATACTGACTATCAGAAGGGGATAACGAAAAGATGAAATTGTAGAAAGAAAGACCAATGGATCAACATGCAAGGTATTATAAGAATGTCTCCGAACTATCCATATAAGGGTTATAATAATCAATGGAAATGTACGCATGGTTGACTATCATTGATAATCAGCGAATTGAATCAGTCTACAAAGAATCTTCAGGCTATTTGAAATACATGAAATAGACAGTCCACACAGATACAAGTTTAGTTTTCTTCCTACATAGTTGCATCTCATATGAGGTTTCTCGGGTGTTTTAATGATAGGCTCTCAGTCATATCAATGTGAAATACAGCATCTTGCCGAAGAACACAATACGCTAGCCGGTCCATATGCCTTCACTCTTGACACTAGTTACAAAACCTCGCTAAATAATTGAACACGTGTAATATGTTAAAACGTTTTTTACGTTGGCTGGCAAATTTTGGCCATCAAATTTTGTATAAACCTCAGCAAATCTGATACATAAGAGCTGGTGGATGTTCTTTAGGATGCAAATAATTTTCGAGTTGTACGTACGTTTAAAGGACGGTCGAGTGTCACTTCAAGATGATGAATATTCAAGGCGACCATATCATTAGGAAAACGCCAGAAAATGCGAAAAACATTCGGGAGGAGCATCGCCGAACAAGCCACCAACTCTCTCATATGATTTGAATTATATGAGAAAACTGAATACGCATTGCATTGTTATGACATTACATTTACAGCTAACACCTATGCAGATTTATCTGGCTTCCTACGAGGTTGCATCTCATAGGAGGTTTATTGGGTGTTTTAATTATAGTTCTGTCATGAAATGCATCGTGAAATGAAATGTTTTCATCAAGAACACAACTCGTCGCCTGGTCAAGAAAACGAACCCACGATCATACTATAAAACCATTGGGCTATTTGTCTTCACACACATTTCATTATTGCAAAGTTTGACGCCCTTTACTACCGGCTCATCATACCCAGTCAAATATAATGGCATCTTTCGTCGTATTTTCCCAAACTAAAACTGAAGCTGAAGTGGTACGTATGTCAAACAGAAGAAATTTGCTAGGATGGCCGTGTATGTTCCCCAAAGGATCTATTTCGATAGAAGGTACCAGAATATTTATAATATGTGAAATACACAATCTACAAGAGGAGTGGTGTACTTTTCTTACTCTTGGTCGGGCAACATTTTGCTTACCACCTCTTATTGACAGAAAGTTAGCTGGATAAAGCGAGAAGGAGGTGGGGAGAAGGAAAGTCAGATTACAGACAGAGAAATACAGAAAGAAATAAAATAAAAAAAATCAGATATTTAAATAGATTGACAAAGGAAAGAGAGAGGGGGTGGGGAGATGGGGAAGGGGGGAGTTGGATTGGAAAAGGGTAGAAACGTAGGAACATTAAATCAGAAAGTTCTCCATCCTAAAAAAACGAAATATATATAATCTACATATACGTATAATATTTACATATTTGTATACACACACACACACACACACACACACACACACACACATATATATATATATATACCCCCAATACAAACATATAATGGATGGGGATAAATACTAATATTACAAGATAATATGAATCTCTTAAAGATTGTTGCAACATGGAAAGTCAGATTGTGTTTATTTACATTGCTAATATGTTTACAATAAATACAATACATACATAAATACATACATAAATACATAAATACATACATACATACATGTACATAAATACATACATACATACATGTACATACATACATACACATACATATGCATAATAGATACAATATGGCAGGAATATTCTTTGGTATCATTGTCTATGTTTATTTTTGTAGCTAACACGGTGTTTGTTATCAATTTATTTGTATCTATAAAAAAGATTGCCAAAGGCATCGAAAGAAACCCTCTACTACTTTTTCTCTTGTCTTATAGCTCTGAATAGGGCTCGGTTTTGTTATATATTTAATTTAATTATCCAAATTTGTATAAAACTGAGGTTTAGTAATGCGCCTCTTCCAGGTCTGCGCCCTAGACGGTTACATACTTGACCTTAACAGCAGCACCGTCACTGAGTGTGGGTAATGGTGGTTGTTGCTGTCATTGTTTAAACCCAGATTATGCCTGATCTGCTAGACATATCAGCCAAATCTCGCTCAGATTACACCCTATAGTCTTATAATATCAACACTTTGAACACTGTATGGTCCACACACAAAGAAAAAAATGGATGGTCATGGTTGAAATATTTATGATCACAAGTCTGCTCAGTTAGGATTGCTCAGGGGTTAAACATCAGTAATAGCAACATCCGCAGGAGTATTAGTAATAGACGTAATGTGTCACATTGTTTAA
The DNA here is from genome assembly GCA_964016885.1 of Eledone cirrhosa. NCBI lineage: Eukaryota > Metazoa > Mollusca > Cephalopoda > Octopoda > Eledonidae > Eledone > Eledone cirrhosa. The sequence goes on along the minus strand of OZ024740.1, from coordinate 139,910,485 downwards.
CACCTACACCAGATTATTGGCTGCTTTTAGAGGAGTCGACTCTAATGCAAGCTTTCAGGCCAGTATCCAGTCTGCCAATAACTTTCTCCTTTTTTTTCACCAGTCACGGAGGACAGAAAAATGACCGTGGGTGCTGCTCTTTCTTCTTGAACTAAACTATAAAATATTTAAAGCAATGCTAGTCAAATTCTCCCTTGGTGAGTATTGAGCACATAACTTAGAAGGATGTGTAAATACCACAAATCTTCTGTGTGGTCAAAGTAAACCATTTAAGCAACACCTATGAATTGTCTGCATGTTAAGTGTATGGAATTTTAAGTATACTAAATAAGCTCTCTGGCAATAGATTGG
>OZ024740.1:139900134-139905134 GCA_964016885.1 Eledone cirrhosa | reverse complement strand
TCAAGAATATATACTAACTGCTATTTATCTCAGGGTCGCCGTCCACTAAACGAAATGATACAAGATGCAGTTTTACAAAGTGGAAGTTGACCGCTATATTCAAAGATCACTTTCATTCAGAATCGGTGCCTGGGTATTTAGCGCCTTGGACTAGCTTTACAATGTGTGATCCTTTCTCCCATTTATACGTCCTATTCACCGAAATAAAATAATTTCAATTTACAGTTTGGTATGCTAACAAATTTGTTTATTGACATTTTTGCTCTGCCAACACTAGGAATATTACTAAATCTGATTTTTCCACTACACAGCCCACGCCCATACACATCAAGTCATGTGACATGTCATAACACCACACGACCCTCACTACCGCCTTGAATACTTGTTTATTTATTGAATACAGGGAATTATTACATATCTTATTTAATTATACAAATTTGAATAAAACTGTTAACCTTTAATATCTTCATGATCTGTACCCTAAGTAGCTGCCGAGTTGGTTTTAATGGTAGCGCCGCCAACACCCTCATGGCCACCTTTAGTTCGCAGAACGATGAAACTAAATATCACTCGAGTTTCCGTTGCACCACCGCCCTTCTAATATAAAATGGTTTCTAACATTGTCACACAAGGCGTCAAGAGAGTTATATCTATCCATTGAAACGATATACATGCATGACTGGTCATTATGTATTTCAGAGGGCGTAAGTACAGTTTACTACCCACCCCCCATCCCCTATTTACTTCATCATAAATTTCTTATTAATGCATATTTTTAAATGAAATTGTACAGAGATACATTTTCCACGATGAAGATTATAATTATGGTGATGAAATTTAAAAAAAAAAAAAAAAAAAATGTTTAAATACTTTCATTATTGTAAAGTTTCGTTCGTTAATGCTTTCATGTACTGAATGCCTTTGATTTGTGTTTGTAGTTGTCTAAACACAAACAGGGAAATGTTTTAATCTTTCTTTCCAATTTCATGTCGATAATGAATGAATAATATCAATCAGGATATGTTATAGATTTTCTACAGGAACACAATGTCATTTCTTTAACTATGAATTAGTGGAAAACATTCTTCTAAATTCCCTGAACAGAATTGTAATCGTCATCAAGGAGAACATATCTTTGTAAAATTTCATTATCAAATGTGCCTTAATAGAAAAATTATGAGGAAATAAAGTTTAGGCGGGTGAGGGTACACTAAACTACAGTCATGTCTACCATGACTGGAACCTAACGATGGACACTCTGCTTCAGCGGTTTCCAGTCTGGGGCTCCACAAAGTAGTACTGGGTGTCCGTGAGCTTTGTTGAAAAACACAATACACGTATACTTTTGGTTATCCATCCTTCTCAAAGTATAAACATTTCTCCCTTTAAGTTATTATTATTATCACCGTTGAATAATCTGGGAGGGGAGCAATTGTAATAGGCAGAAGCAATTTATTTAAGTAAAAGCGTCCTAGGGATCACTGCTCTACGTAGTTGTTTGACATGCTAGAAATAGCAACAAAATTTCATTCAAATCACATCCTACGCACTTGTCAAGGAACTAATAATTGTTTCTATTTTTGGCACAAGGCCAGCAATTAGCCAGTACATTACTGGTACTTCATTTTATCGACGTCGTAAGGATGAAAGGCAAAGTTAACCTCGGCGGGATTTGAACTCAGATCGTAAAGGGACGTAACTATGCTGGAAAGCATGTCCGACCCTCTACCGTTACTGCCAATAACTAATAATTGTTTCTACTTTTGGCACAAGGCCAGCAATTACCTAGTGCATTACTGGTACTTTATTTTATCGACCCCATAAGGATGAAAAACAAAGTTAACCACGGCGGGATTTGAACTCAGAATGGCAAGGGCCGCAACTCTATGCGTCAAAGCATGGCGTCCGACCCTCTACCGATACTCCCAAACCAATAATTGTTTCTACTTTTGGCACAAGGCCAGCAAATTACCCAGTACATTACTGGTACTTTATTTTATCGACCCCGTAAGGATGAAAGGCAAAGTTAACCTCGAAACTAATAATAAAGGATAATATGGTCTTGGATTCCATGCACACAGAAAATGGACGTAGTGGTCACGGCTGAAAATTACCCTCGATCATAGGTTTGCTCAATAATCGCTCTCTTGGAGTTTAATCACACCACAACAAACACCACCACCACCACCACCACCACCACCACAATCATTAAAAAGTGCACGTTGATTTGCATATAAAAAAGGAGGGGATAGTCACGACTGGAATGCTCATATGTCTGCTCAATTGAGACTGATCAGTCAGTTAAACCATACTACTAGTAAATAACACCGCTAAGACATAATCACAGTTTAGTCCCTCCGTATTTGTTTCATCCTAACTTTCTTAATGCTTATTTTTTCATGAAATTTTACATTTTCAAAGCCACAGATTACGATTATAAAGATGAGATTAAAATAAATAAATAAATATATAAAACAAAATAATTTTGACAGTTTATAGTTGTAGAAATTGCATTACGTTCCTGCAAAAATTCTAAGAAATTGTTTTGATTGTTATTACTAATTCATCATGAACATGAAATCGGAAAGCACGATGAAAAACTGTTCGAGTTTACGTTTAGTTACTGCAAACTTAAATGCAAACTTAAATGGAAAGTATCCAGTATATGAACGGAAATATATAATAATGAAAATATAAAAAAAATTGTAATTAATAAAAAAAAAATTATTTAGCATAATCGTAACCACCACCATCATGAAAAGCGTACCTCTGCAAAATTTCAATGAAGATTTGAATTAATTATGATATTATAAGGAAACAAAGTCGGCTCTCCTAAACTGTTATTATGCCAAAAGCCTTTCGAATTAGATCTGCTGGATCAGAGTTGATCTGAGACAAAACAACAACTGTCGGCTGTCAATAATGATGAAGGCAATGAAGATATATATACATGAACTGTATATATGTTCACGGTTCGGAGATCAGGAAGATCGTAAATCATGGCAGCATGTCATGTTAAGTTGCAGAGTAGGTATAGATAGAAGGTATATATCTATAATAATTGTTTCTTTCTTTGGCACAAGGCCAGCAATTATCCCAGTGCTTTACTGGTGCTTTATTTTATCGACCCCGTAAGGATGAAAGGCAAAGTTTACCTCGGCGTGACGTATATTATTAGATCCCTCTTAGTATTGTCAACTGAGGTGAATATGCTTAAGTGAGGGGGTTTGATAAGATAGAAACATGTTGTTTGCACCATTTGGCTTTAAAACCAAATCCATTCCATTTGATACACACACAGACACACACACCGGTAAACCAAGGTGAACGAATATGAAACAAAAACAAGCATGAAAAAAAAAAATAGAAAAGAAGACCCCCCCAAAAAAAGTTTGTCTTAATGGCGGGAAAGAGACGTTGTGACCAAGTCAAGGAATTCTACACATTCTTGATTATTTTGAATTTAAACAAGAACAGGTGCCCATTCTTAAACTTGCAGTAAGCCGTCTAAATATCGGACTGGACCGACAAAGACATGAGTGAACAGGAAGAAAGGTTTTGAAAACAAAGTAAAAACAATTATATATATAATCATGAATATATATATATAATATATATATATAAAATATACATATATATATATATAAATATATATAAATATATATATAAAATATATATAAACATAAATAAATAAAGTTAATATAAAGAGTAGTGTGCACATGCATAGAGATGCTATAAAATAGCTTATAAAATAGCTTATAAAATAGACCCTTAAAGACAGAAAAGAAGTTCCCATCGACCACTACGAATAGTAGAAAAAAAAATCTTTATGGAGTGGGGAGATAAAACAAAAATCGGGAAAATATATAAATAAATCTAACGAAGATAAAAATAAATTAGATATTTGTAGAAATGTATACGTTGAGTGTAACATAATGAGAATATGTGGCTTAGTGGTTAGGCTTTCCGGCTCGAGTTCGAACAGTAGTTATTTCAAGTTGCTCCAGTTCACTCAGGTGACAAAACTGAGTTGCACCTGGGATTCAAATAAGCTAACTTTGTCACACACTGTTACGCCAAATCTCACCGAGAACTAACTATGTTAAGGGTACACATGGTAGACCCAGTGGTCTCCAACCTTTTTTATGCCACGGACCGGATTCATACCGGACAATCTTTCCGCGGACCGGTAGTTGTACATATGTGTTATTTAAGTGCATTTCGATAAAGAGAGCAATAATAAAAAGAGCAATTTATTAAAGGGAAGAAAAAGTGTATTGAGTTTATAAATATTGAATATTTAAACAAATCTTTTAAAATTGAAGTCCAATATTCAATTTATCTATTATATGATGTTAAACAAGTTAATTATTTCTTTGCGGCCCGGTGGTTGGGGACCTCTGTGGTAGACGGTCCCGTGGATCAAAAACTGGAATACTCATCATCGTAACCAATGGAAGTCCCACCCATAACTTCCCTCCAACACAAACACACACAGTAACACACACAGAAACACACACAAACAAACCCACACATACACGCACAATGAAAATAATATATATTTTTTATATGGTAGATCTGGAGAAAGGGTCAGTGTTTATGGCCTTCACAACCCCTTCCCACCAAACTGACCGGAAATATATAAACAAATAATAAACATCAAAATAGGTAAATCCCAGTAACCTACCTGTGGTAGATAAAACACTTCCGGTTTAGGGTAACCAAACCATACATTTTTGGCTGCAAACTCCGACTTGAAGAAATTCCTCATTTTGTTTGATATAGGGTTGTTTTATTTATGTAGTTATTGCTATTATTGTTGTTATTGTTAGTTCAAATATTTTCTTCTTGTTGGAATATATATATATTAGTTTTGTTGTTTTGATTCTCTATATGTTCATGTGTATGTTTTATTTATATAAACTAGCGTTAACTTTTACTGTCTCTTTCCTTCGTGTCTTATCTTACCCCTCTCTCTATATATTAATCTCTCTCTCTCT
>OZ024740.1:139887634-139892634 GCA_964016885.1 Eledone cirrhosa | reverse complement strand
TAGCCTTTGTCAAGGCAGAATTCTAGGAGAAGGAAAACTCTGATATAACACCTGCAACCCTGATGGTATCCAATGATGTTGACATGTTCTTCTTTTTGGTAAATACCATCTTGGTTAAGAGAGTGGGACTGGCTTTGTGCAGTGCCTTTGCTCGCTATAGAAGCTTCACGGCACAGGCATTGCTTTATATCTGGAGATCTCTCTGCACTTGTCTGTCGTCACATGGTACCATGGGCCCAGCACTATGTGTCAGTAATTGTCACAAGTGTAGTGTTTGTACCAGAGTTTTCAAGTCGCTGGCTGGACTAAAAAGTCACACTCGTTCAGCGCATCAGTAGGGGTTCTCCTACATGGATATAAAGTAGTGGCCGTACTCGAAAACGAGTTGGCAGCCACCATGTATGTATGTATGTATGTATGTATGTATGTATGTATGTATGTATGTATGTATGTTCTTCTGGTTTTATAATTTCACAAAGTTTTACCAATAGAGAGAGAGAGTCGGTTTCTAACATAGACACAAGACTCTCTCATTGGAATTTACACAACATCAACTAGGTAGATATGTATGTATGCATGTGTAGATATGGATGTTATTGTATGTGTGGATGTGGATGTTTTGAGTTGTATGTGTGCATGTGTATATGCTTTGTATCTGTACATGTGTATATGCAGTTGTATGTATGTATGTTATCTCTTTCTCTTAATTTCGAGTATATTTTTTTTGACCGGCCACCTTCCTGGTGGCAAGGTTGTAAAAGAAAAGAAATTGTCATCCCTTGAATCGCAAGAATGTTTTGCAAATTTTGAAGGTGCCAGCTATCGCAGCCATTTGTAGACTATGAATTAGGGAGCTGCGCTTTTTGTCCGTAAATCCAAGTTCAGTCATATTTTAGTCCAAGCGGGTTGGTATATAACCCGTAGCTCCAATAATGATAGGTATGAAGCTAAAGGTGTGTCTTGGATACTGGATTTGTAAACTCCTCATCAATGGTCCGTAGATGTCCTCCTTCTCCTGTATTTTTCTGACAACGTTTACATCATGTGGGCAGCTGATCTCCACAACAGAACACGTTTGTATGTATGTATGTATGTATGTATGTATGTATGTATGTATGTATGTATGTATGTATGTATGTATGTATGTATGTATGCATGCATGTATGCATGCATGCATGTATGTATGCATGCATGTATGCATGCATGCCTGTATGTATTTATGTATGTATGCATGCATGCATATATATATGTATGTATGTATGCATGTATGTATTTATGTATGCATGCATGTTTATATGTATGTATGTATGCATGTATGTATGTATGCATGCATGTATTTATGTATGGATGCATGTATATATATGTATTTATGTATGTATAAATGTCTGCATGTATACATGTCTGCATGCATGCATACATGTATGTATGTATGGATGGATGTATGTATGTATAGATGGGCGTGTGTATGTATTTATGCGTGTGCATTTATACATGGATGTATGTATGGACTCTTCTTGCAATTTAAAGAATCGGCCTTGTTGCCCAGTGTGTCACGCTGAATCTCCATGAGAATTATGATAAGATTACATTTATATGCAAATTTCATGAGTTAGCCGTTCTATTGATCGAACAATTGGAACCGTCATCGTCCTGATCTGGTAGAGGTTCATTTATTTATCATGTAGATGTGGTTAACAGTGGTTTTCAGGCTGGGATACGTAAAAGCAGCACTGAGGCTGAAAATGTCAAGTGTTTTATTAAAACCATAATATACATACACTATTGGGAATCCTTTCTCTAATCGTAAACATTTCTCTCCTTCGGTTCTTATTCCCGACGTATAAACTATATGCGAGGGGAATGATTATTGTGGAGGAGGGGAGGCGTGAGAAAACTCATTTAAATGAAAGGAGTTCTTGGTAGTGAGGTAGGAAACCACTGATATATAGGTTTATAGGTAGGTGGGTAGGTAGATATGGATGTATAGATGGACAGGTAGGTAGATGTACAGGTAGATAGTTTAAAGGAAACAATTGCCACGGTGAATTCATTCTATCAGACGTCCACCGCAACGCCAAAAAAGTTACGACTCAGTAAATGAAGCTATTGTTGGGGCATTTAGCTGGGAAGGGTTGATTTGTTTGACCTTGTGAATTTCAACTATATGGGAGCATACATTCTTTCTTTTTATCACTTAGGAAATCTCCACTATTATATATAGGTTAATTCGCCAGATAGAATTTCGCTCTATTATGTGTCGAGGGATCAACTAGTGTATATATTTTTGTGAATGGAAATGGAACGCTTAGAAAGAGTGACAAAGTGAGGGATTAGCATGATTGGAAAAGATAACGAGTGATAGTGGTGGAGAATATCGTGTGAATATACATGTATTAACCACTCAATTTAATGGACTAATAGAGGAGAAGATGCGTTCATTACTTTCGAAAGACTTTCAAATGGAAGGAAACTTTGGTGACATATTTTTTTGTTTTTAATGTAAAAAAAGATAGTCATAATTTATATGAGTGCACAATAAAGAATATGTCATTTTTAATTTTCTTTTGACAATGTGAAAAGTACTTTGCCTTGACCATAGGTAATACAATTTTTCTTTTCCTTTGTCCCGTAACTCTTGATAAAGACATAGGGGTGTCGTATAGACATACGGCGTTTCTTGGGCATTTTAAGCCTGGCGGAGTCCATCCCTCTCCAGGCCTGAGGAAACCAGATTTCTTCCAGAGAAAGATAGAGAGCGAGAGATAAAATATAAGAAAGAGATATAGAGGAAGAATCGATCTCAGTACTAGACTGGTGCCTTTTTTATCGACTCGAAAGGATGAAAGGCAAAGTTGACCTCGGCGGGATTTGAACTCAGAGAGCAGAAAGCCGAAACGAATACCATAAAGCCTTCTATCCGACGTTCCAACCACTCTACCAATTCACCGCCTATAGTTACAATATTGTATTATTATTGTTTGGTTCTTCTGGCTCGTTACGTTCTGATTTCAAATGTCACCGAGGTTAGCTTTACCTTTCATCATTACGGGGTCGATAAAATAAGGCACTGGGGTTCGATTTAATCGACTTTCCCCTTTCCAAAAGTTGTTGGGCTTGTGCCTAAATCAGAAACAATTATTTGGTTCGTTATATTTTAATTTCAAGTCTCACAGAGGTCAACTTTGCCTTTCATTATTCCGTGGTTAAGAGAATATGATCGACTTTCATCACACCCACCCCTAACTGGTGGCCTTGTGCCTAATTTAGAAACCATTATTATTGTTTGGCTCACTTTATCCGAAATCCGTTAAACCGGGGACCATGAATCTAAGGGTTTGCTGTATTATAAAATAAGTAGAAATTAACTCTAGGGATTGCCGGAGAACAAACATTCTTCATGCAAGTGATTCAGGTCCTTAAATGGAATGCTGCGTGTACATCTGTTGACGCCTTTTAGCTATTTGGCTATAAGACTTGTGTGTAGGGTACTTAAGTCGTATGGAGATCGCTTCTATTCCTCCTCGACAAGATTCAGATGGATCCCATTCGGCTGTTACTGCTATCGTCTTTAGAGCTTTGGCCCTCTTCCTTTTAGTAATTGAGAGCAATATACAAAATAAATAAAAAATATAATAAAATATTAAATGAATGAATAAATAAATAAAAACACGTGAAGAGAAGAGTAAAGGAAATGAAATATTAATTCTTTCGTTTGGCTTTCTTTGTTGTGTTCGTTCTTTCTCCCTATTATTTGTATTGAAACTGAGTTTATGGGAAAGTTATATATATAAATAATTCACAGTTTGAGTTACGATCTGCAGCGATACATTCTCTCGTGGCAACCCGGTGAAATCGGTGTCAGACCCAGGCTTCGTCGCCTGTCGGATTGACAGGCTGAACATCGCAAGTTCACAAAGACTGATTGTTCTCTGATGGGTTTCTTGTTCAACACAATGTGGTGGGAACATCTAGCATCCTGGGCTTTCGATCTTAGTTCGAGCGGAAAGATGGTATTGACTATCCACTACTGTGGGGAATTAGGCTAGGGAAGATGACCGGACTGCTTAGACTATGGACACCACAATAATTAAAGAGCTCTAAATTAGTTTTTGCTACCATAGAAATAATACGTATGGACCCCTGTGAAATTTCCAGCCAGGGACACATGCAAGTTTATTCCGGCCCTGGTCTCTCTTGCAAGGTTGATTGGTTTTAGCAGTGCCCCCCTCTCTATCTCTTTATATATATATATATATATATATATATATATATATATATAACAAAGAAGGTGTGGTAAGATACCAGGTGGACCATAACGCACCAGAGTACTCGATACTTAGAGTAGTAGAGTGGGTAATAGGAAAAGAGTCAGGACCCCGACGGGCCGGAGCTCAGCGTCGGGGTCCTGACACTTGTCATATATATATATATACCGAGTTAATGTATTCCCCATTTTGTTCATATAGAGAATGAAACATTTGAAGGATTCGCCGTGATTTCCTTTGTTTATTGTTTTCTTATTCTTTTACTGGTTTCAGCCATTAGACTGTGGCCATGCTGGAGGTACCACATTGATTTAGACAATCGTACTGACCTTAGTATCTATTTTTCAAGTCTTGTATTTATTTTATCGATCGCTCTTGTCGAACCGCTAATTTACTCGACATAATCACAGTCAGAATTACAATAGTAAAACGACACACACATACATATATATATATACATAAATATATATATACTCACACTTCTCTCTCTTTCTATCTCTCTCCCTCTCCCTTTCTCTTTCTCTCTCTTTCCTCTTTCTCTTTCTCTTTATATATATATATATATATTTATATATATATCTATATATATATATATATGTATAATTATATATATGTATGTGTGTGTGTGTGTGTGTGTGTGTGTGTGTGTGTGTGTGTGTGTGTGTGTGTGTGTGTGTGTGTGTGTGTGTGTGAATTTGTGTCTGTGTTTATGTCAAATAACTTCACGGTTTGTTT
>OZ024740.1:139857634-139875134 GCA_964016885.1 Eledone cirrhosa | reverse complement strand
GCACATCAACACCAGGGTCTCGTCTTTCCGGAAACACATAACCAAATGCGGAAACAAAGACGGAAGGCCCATTGTCACAGTGCTAGCAACAGAACGCAACGTCGGCACGTTACGAATCAGGGAAGCACTTTGGATCAAACGCCTAGGGCCACAAATAAATAACCGATCCGAGAGAAGCGAAATGAGGTGGTTGGTGTAAACAAACGAGACAACAACACACGCACACACACACACACACACACACACAGTAACATTCGAACGATTGTTATTGGGTGTGTAGCACCGCCACCATCCACCGACCAGGCAGACTACTACCACCGAATATACTACACTGCTAATACAAAAAACCAGCATAGATAAATAATACAATGGATTGACAGCTAACGCCATCCAACTCCCACAATTAAAAGAACTGCCTCGACCGTCGACCTTTGCTTGACCGCACTTATTCCGCGCGCACGTGCGCTCTGCAGAATACCTCAGTTAGTCACAAACAGCGAACAGCAGAGGACACGTACCGTTCCTCGCCGACAGATAAACACCCCTCCGGTAACCCCGCTCTCCGCAGATGATGGATGCGAATCCGAAATATAGGGACAATTAAATCTCTCCCAAGGTAACTCTATCTCGTGTTATTATTTTTAATTTTTACGCTCTTTCCTACGATCCTCTACACACTATACATCTCATTCTACATTCCCTTACATCTCTCTCTTCACCACCGGATCCTGTTACCCGGAGAAAATATATATATATATATATAAAACAAAGGTTTGGTAAGATAACGCACGAGAGTACTCGATACTTAGGGTAGTAGAGTGCGTAATAGGGAACGAGTCAGGACCCCTAACGACCGGACCTCAGCCGTCGGGGTCCTGACTCTTCCCCCCTCTCTCTATATATGAGTTAATCGGCCGGGCGCACCGAAAACGATAAACGGAAAAAATGAAACGAAATTTCGTTTCTCACTCTTAGTACGGCATTATAATAAATGTTCGGTGAATCCATACGTACATATATATATGTGTGCATGTATGTATATATATATACATACTACTGTACGTCTGTATACATATATGTATGTACGTGTACATACTTATATTTAAGTAACAGCCGTACTAAGAGTGAGAAATAAAATTCGTTTCATTTTTTCCGTTTATCGTTTTCGGTGCGCCCGGTCGATTAACTTACTCGATATGAAAATTAGGCTGATCAGCCGTTAATATGCATAAGGAAAGTATATACTTTCAGATGTTCAATCATCTGGCAGGAAGGTATACGGTGCTGACGATAGCTAATAAGCTTGAAACTAGTACATCGTTCCTTTGTCAGTGTTGAACAAAAGGGCAACGATGGTTGCTAAACACTGTAGGCTTAATTCGGGATGTTTGTGTACAAACACACCGAGCATTATAATGAATGTTCGGTGAATCCATACGTACATATATATATGTGTGCATGTATGTATATATATATACATACTACTGTACGTCTGTATACATATATGCATGTACGTATACATACTTATATTTAAGTAACAGCCGTACTAAGAGTGAGAAATGAAATTTCGTTTCATTTTTTCCATTGATATATATGAAGAAAAAAAGATGAAATCGAAAATGCAACTGGAGTCTTATTTAAAAAAAATATATATATATATTTATAAAAATAAGATTCCAGTTGCATTTTCGATTTCATGTTTTTTTCTTTATACTTTCACTCGTGTAGGACACCTCGGTTATTTTTCATTTTGTAAAAAAAAACCCTCACTTTCTACTATATATATATATATATATATATATGTGTGTGTGTGTGTGTATATATATATAATATATATATATGAATGTATATATAGTGTATTTTGCAATACACTGTATGCTTAATTAAAAGCATTTTGAAGACCTTACGCTATTGTTTTAAAGTAGTGACTATGTCACTACTTTAAATATATATATATATATACTTATACATATAAACACTGGATATTTGGATACTCAGGTAACGAATGCAATTATAAATCATTAGAACGTCAATTGAAATGTATATATTTAAGAACAATTTATTCCATAACGCTTTACCGAAAGCAGCTGTCATAATCCCTTTAAATATCAATAAAACACGATGTCTTTTTATTTTAAATTTTACAAAAATACATTTTCGTAGGTTCAGGTTATATAGATGGAATTTAAAAAAATGTTAAATAATAAAATTTTGATAAATACTTTTAACCGGTTTCAAACCTCATCGAGCTTTCATCACTTTTTCAGTTTGCAGGGAAATAAGTTTCTTTATCTATATACGAAAAAATGTGCAAAATTTATAAAACACATGTACGCAGTTTCGCTTACTTTTATATATACAGATATAACTTTATCATATATATATATATATATATATATATATATATATATATACACAAAGCATACACATAATCATATGGGTTATCTGAAAAAATATGAGTGGTGAAGTCCGATTATGAAATGCAACAATATGTATAAATAATTGTTTCTACTTTTGGCACAAGGCCAGCAATTACCCAGTGCATTACTGGTATTTTATTTTATCAACCCCGTAAGGATGAAAGGCAAAGTCAACCCCGATGGGATTTGAACTCAGATCATAAAGGGCCGTAACTCTATGCTGCAAAGCACGGTGCCCGACTCTCTACCGATTTAACTTTGCCTTTCATCCTTACGGGGTCGATAAAATAAAGTACTAGTAATACACTAGGATAATTGCTGGCCTTGTACCAAAAGTAGAAACAATATATATAAATAATGCATAAATACACGCCCACACAGGCACCTACATACATCTATTCATACATGCATACAATTACTAACCCCACCTTCATACAGACACACACATATGTACATGTATATAGAAATTTATGGAGAGGGTGAGAAAGACAACGAAAGTGGAAGTCAACGAAGAGGGGAGGTGCTTCAATTTTATTTAGGAAAGATAAAGTTTTCCACACCCCAACAGGGTCACAGTCTAATGCCTGAAACCAGGAAAAGAATAAAAGAAAATAGATAGACAAATAGGTGCATGGTAAGCTAGAAAGACAGCTGGCTAGATAGAGAGACATTAAAGTAGATAGATATGTAGAAATAAATAATCGACTGCTAGATAGAGGGCAAGGTAGAGAAATAGGAAGAAGCTAGCTAGATAGCTAGATTGCTGGAGAAATGGATATTTAGGTAGGTAGATAAATTAATAGGTAAGTAGTTGGTTATATGGATAGACACATAGGTAGGTAGTTATATAAATAGATAGATGGCAAACAGATGGAAATGAGTTGATGTACATATACACATATAAACACATAAACAGTGTTCTAGTTGTTTGATCAACGGAACAGCCTGCTCGGGAAATTAACGTGCAAGTGGCTGAGCATTCCACAGACATGTACACTGAACGTAATTCTCAGAGAGATTCAGAGTGACACAGTATGTGACATGGCTGGCTTTTGAATAATAGATATAACTAAGTTTTTCCCAGTTGGATGGACTGGAGCAGCGTGAAATAAAGTGTCTTGCTCAAGGAAACAACACGCATACACCCTAACCAATAAGACACGCGCCTAAATACATAAATACAAAATCATACACTGTTATTAGTGCTCCTTTTGTTCTGTTTAACCTAAGGTCAGCTTTTATTGAGCGGATCTAAGATGAAAGATCCATGACTACTAAGTCTTTTTGTATATTTAGAATACATTTTTAAAACGTTAAGGTGTATGTGAGAGAAATTTCGTTGTTATTTCTGGAAGGTCGAGCGACAATGTAGAGGCCCCATCATAAATATATGTTGTTTAGTCCGAGGTAATCTCTGATTTAGAAGACCTATGATTAAAATTATTTAAGCCGTGACCACCACCTTTTATAGGGGTGTCTATGACTACATTATTTATAACAGTAAGAAGAGGTTTGAGGGAGATTTGGACGATATTTTTAACTGGTTCAACGTCCACTTGGATGCTCCCTCGTGAATGATGTTTTGTGAGAGGCAAGGCATTGACCTCGCTGTATGTGTATAGGTCAGAGTAGTGGTGGTAGTGGTGGTTTTGGTGGTGGCGGGGCCGGCACTGGTAGCGATGGCGTTGGTGGTGGTGTTAGTGGTGGTTTTGGTGGTGGTGGGGCCGGCACTGGTAGCGATGGCGTTGGTAGTGGTGTTGGTGGTGGTTTTGGTGGTGGCGGGGCCGGCACTGGTAGCGATGGCGTTGGTGGTGGTGGTAGTGATGGTTTTGGTGGTGGCGGGGCCGGCACTGGTAGCGATGGCGTTGGTAGTGGTGGTTTTGGTGATGGCTGGGCCGGCACTGGTAGCGATGGCGTTGGTGGTGGTGTTAGTGGTGGTTTTGGTGGTGGCGGGGCCGGCACTGGTAGCGATGGTGACATTGGTGGTGGTGGTAGTGGTGGTTTTGGTGGTGGCGGGGCCGGCACTGGTAACGATGGTGACATTGGTGGTGGTGGTAGTGGTGGTTTTGGTGGTGGCGGGGCCGGCACTGGTAGCGATGGCGATGGTGGTGGTGGTGGTAGTGGTGGTTTTGGTGGTGGCGGGGCCGGCACTGGTAGCGATGGCGATGGTGGTGGTGGTGGTAGTGGTGGTTTTGGTGGTGGCGGGGCCGGCACTGGTAGCGATGGTGACATTGGTGGTGGTGGTAGTGGTGGTTTTGGTGGTGGCGGGGCCGGCACTGGTAGCGATGGTGACATTGGTGGTGGTGGTAGTGGTGGTTTTGGTGGTGGCGGGGCCGGCACTGGTAGCGATGGTGACATTGGTGGTGGTGGTAGTGGTGGTTTTGGTGGTGGCGGAGCGGCACTGGTAGCGATGGCGATGGTGGTGGTGGTGGTAGTGGTGGTTTTGGTGGTGGCGGGGCCGGCACTGGTAGCGATGGTGACATTGGTGGTGGTGGTAGTGGTGGTTTTGGTGGTGGCGGGGCCGGCACTGGTAGCGATGGTGACATTGGTGGTGGTGGTAGTGGTGGTTTTGGTGGTGGCGGGGCCGGCACTGGTAGCGATGGTGACATTGGTGGTGGTGGTAGTGGTGGTTTTGGTGGTGGCGGAGCGGCACTGGTAGCGATGGCGATGGTGGTGGCGACGTTGATAGTTGTTTGTATGTAATAGAAGGGTCTGCAGTGACAAGTTTGTTGTTATTGTCGTCTCAAGGGGTAAAAGGGTGCATGATATAGTTAGTGAACTTAATGATGATTATGGTGATGATGTTGATTAGGTTAACTTTAATGATGATGAATTAGAGTGTAATGATAGGAGTTATGACGATGGAGGTTATGGCGATGGAGGTTATGACGATGGAGGTTATGACGATGGAGGTTATGACGATGGAGGTTATGACGATGGAGGTTATGACGATGGAGGTTATGACGATGGAGGTTATGACGATGGAGGTTATGACGATGGAGGTTATGACGATGGAGGTTATGGCGATGGAGGTTATGGCGATGGAGGTTATGACGATGGAGGTTATGACGATGGAGGTTATGACGATGGAGGTTATGGCGATGGAGGTTATGACGATGGAGGTTATGACGATGGAGGTTATGACGATGGAGGTTATGGCGATGGAGGTTATGACGATGGAGGTTATGGCGATGGAGGTTATGACGATGGAGGTTATGGCGATGGAGGTTATGACGATGGAGGTTATGGCGATGGAGGTTATGACGATGGAGGTTATGACGATGGAGGTTATGGCGATGGAGGTTATGATAATGAGGGTGATGATGATGGTGGTGGATATAATGATTATTATCATGATGCTTATGATGAAGACAATGACGCTAATGTTGCTGCTGTTACTGATGATCATAAGGAAGAAAAGAATGGTGATGGTGGTAATGGTGGTGGTGGTGGTGGTGGTGGTGGTGCTGCTGCTGGTGGTGGTAGTTTTGGTGGTTGTGGTGGTGGTAGTAGTTTTGGTGGTTGTGGTGGTGGTGGTAGTTTTGGTGGTTGTGGTGATGGTGGTGGTTGTTGTTGTGGTGGTGCTGGTAGTAGTTTTGGTGGTGGTGGTGGTGGTAATGGTAATTTTTATGGTGGTGGTGGTGGTGGTGGTAATAGTTTTGGCGGTTGTGGTGGTGGTGGTGGCGGTGGTAATGGTAATTTTTATGGTGGCGGTGGTGGTGGCGGTGGTAATGGTAATTTTTATGGTGGTGGTGGTGGTGGTGTTGGTGGTGTTGGTGATGTTCATGGAGGTTGTGGTGAGGCTGGTGTTCATGGAGGTGGTGTTCATAAGAGGTGATGGTGGTGGTGATGGTGTTGATATGGAAGCGGCGTTGGGGGATGGTAATGTTCATAGAGGTGATGGTGACGAGGTAGAACGACCACGGTGTCCTAAACTAAAAACAGAAGGAAAGAGAAAAGAAAAAGAAAAAATATGTTAGGTCTACATCTTCATCCTTTACTCCGTCACCCCTGTAACACACCCACGCACCACCACCACCACCACCAGGCACATTAATACTTTACTATACCCCGATATACAAGTACTCCTCCTTGCCTGTCTTTTCACATACCCCAATTCCTCTCCAGCAGATCCTGGGCTGGTGGGGTGGGGTCAGATGGATCTTGGTGTTGGTTTGCAAGCAAGCAGCATATTTTTCTCGTCCACGCCCCAATCACTCCCCCTCTCTGCTGTACTGCACAATTCATTCATCTCACATCCACCCTCTCACTCTGACATCTACACTTGATACATATCCCTTTTCTACCCACCTACCTCGAGAGAGAGGGGGGGGGGATAGACTGAGAGGGAGACTGAGAACGAGACAGAGAGAGAGAGGGAGAGAGAGAGGGAGGAGATAGACTGAGAGGGAGACTGAGAACGAGAGAGAGAGAGAGAGAGAGAGATAGAGATTGGGAACGAGGGAGCGAAAGAGAGAGATAGATAGAGAGATTGAAAGAGAGGGACTGAGAGAAGACGGAATAAACAAGGAAGAGAGGAACATGGAACAGAGATAAAAGAGGCGGAGGAAAAGGTGAATAAGAAAAAAGAGGTTGGGGAGAATGAGGAAGAGAATGAGGAGGGGAATATGAAGTAGTAGACGGGGAGGTGGAAGCGGAGGTGGAGAGGGAAAGAGGGAGAAGAAAATAAAGTTAAAGATGATGAGGAAAGGCCCTGGCCTGTATCTATCTATCTATCTATCTATCTATCTATCTATCTATCTATCTATCTATCTATCTATCTATCTATCTATCTATCTATCTGTCTATCTATCTATTTACACAGACATTATGTCTGTCCTATACACACACACACACACACACACACACACACACACACACACATATATATATATATATATATAGGGCAGACATAATGTATATATATATACACACACACATATAGGGCAGACATAATGTATATATATATGTATATATATATTAAAAAAAAAATATATATATATATAGGGCAGACATACAGATAATAGATAGAAAGACAGATTAACAGATAGGCAGATATATATATATATATATATATATATATTTTTATAGATAGATAGATAGATAAATAGATAGATAGATATATTTCTTTATTAGCCACAGGGGCACAAAAGAAGGGGACAAATAGATAGATAGATATATTTCTTTATTTATTTATTAAATTATAGATAGATAGATAGATAGATTGACTTGCATATTCTGCCAGTTTGTTTCTTACGTCATCTGCTTTTGTAATGGTGTTATGCAAATGAGGCTCTACGCGTTGGGTGTACATGTATTGTTTATGTGTGCGTGCGTGAGGGTGGTGTGTATATATGTGCATTGCACGAGCAAGTGTGCCCATATACGCGGACACGTGCAAGTGATATAAATTTAAATTTGAGTTTGTGAGAGTTGGATCAAGTCCATCACTGCCAAACATAATCCAGTCTCACACTGGGTACTTTCTTGCAGGCTGAGACGATATCGGATTAAATGTAATATATATTATTAATGGATATTTCTTTTAAAATGATAAAACATTTAAACACACCTGAATGGTTAAGATGTTCGCTTCGTAATCATGAGTTTTCCGTTTCGATCCCACTGCAAAGTATCTTTGGCAAGTCTTGTGAAAAAAAATTGTAAAACAGAAACTATATGGAAGCTCATTGAAATGTAGCTGTAATTCAAAGGTCTGGTCTCTAGCACATAGAACATGACGTTAGGGACACATGTATCTGTGAAATACGCAACACAGTAACAAAGTACAGGCTAATTCTCAAGCTGAACGTTCACTTGATCGTACAACTGAGTGATCATTATCGGATTACCGTATATATATATATATATATATATATATATATATATATATAGTCTTCTTCTCAACAAGAAAGATGAACAAACTTGCCTCAACACTTAATTTTAAATCTTTAATTTTTAATTCTAAATTGTTTTAAATTCTTTTTAATTGTAATACTCAACATTTGATAAGATGGATTTTACTAATACACCGAAACTGGTTATATTTTATATATTTTATGTATATTATAAAACTCTTTTTTTAAAGAATTGTCCCTCTCATTTTCTTCAATAATCTCACTTTGACGAATCAAAGAAAGGAAAAAAAAAAAAGAAAAACAGATCCTTAAATATATTTTCCGTGCTATTTCCAATTTCACCTATTCCTATAATCATTCTCTATAATCACTGTTTTGTATAACCTTACCCCCTTTTCAAATACATACATATATATATATATATATATAACAACTAGAACTTGATTAACATATAAATAAACATATGAAACAATCACAGGGGATAATTTTTACAACTGGCATGGCACCCATAATTTTGATTTAGATTAAATTCACTTTGATTTATCTTAATTTTCTATATATATATATATATATATATATATATATATATATATATATATATATATATACAGTATATATATATCACATAAGAAACGGAGAATCAATGGTGCGATCGTTTCTCTGGCGATCAGCTCAAGGCCCGATCGATGCGATGATCGAACGTGACTCTGAAATCGCAAGATCCTCAGGTACGTCTCGATCTTTCGAAGCAGAGTTTCCATGTCACCAGAGAAACGATTGTAATATGTCTAATGCATTTTAATTCGTCGCACCACTGATTCTCCATTTCTTATGTGATATTATACTCTGCTCTGTAAGAGCATCGAGTGCTCAAACGGCCTACCGCATACGGACGTTTCAAGCATCCCACAGCAATTATAGTTTTTTCTGAATATCCCTTTTGCTTATATATATATATATATATATATATATATAAACAAAAGGGATATTCAGAAAAAACTATCCAAGAAAAACTTGAACCGTTAAGTACTTCTTCCTGGTTATGTCAATATTTATAAAACAAACTTTGTATTTTATCTGATGAGGACGTACTAAAGTTTTGGTACCCTTGAAATATATATAATAGAATAAATATGGTTTTATAAATATAGTTTCCATTTATTTAATATCATTGTATATATATATATATATATATATATATATATATATATATATATATATATGTGTGTGTGTGTGTGTGTGTGTGTGTGTGTGTGTGTGTGTATATATATATATATATATATATATATATATATATATACGTGCCTGTGGGGTTGGTTATGGTTGTGTGTTTTCTTTTGTAGGTAGTTATGGTTGCGATAGTGCAGGTGGCGTTGGTGGTAGCGCTGGTTGTGTTGCCGGTTGTGATGTTGGTGGGGTTGATGTTTTTGTAGGTGTGTCTGTATTTGTTTTGTTGTGGTTCTGTTTTCTGTGTTTTCTGGTATGTGCTTTGGTGCGAGACAAGTGGATTTTTGTGTTTTCCCTTTTCTTTTTAGTTTTTGAGGTTCCCCTTCATCTTCACTTCAGATGTCTTGGATATGGTTGGGAGTGTTTGTGTTGTGTGAGTGTCAATGTACGTGTTTGTATTTAATGGAGATAGGGGCAGGGTGTGAGAGAGCTTCGATTGGAGATACCCTGGGTGCTTTTGACGTCTGTCATTTTTCTTTCTGTTGTTGGTGCTGTGACGGTATTTCCACTGCTGCTGTGGTTGGTGTTGCTGTTGCTATTGGTATTGGATCTACCGCTGCAGGTGTTGGGTTTTCTGGCACAGTTGTTGATGCTGCTTCTACTACTGGGGTTTGTGCAGCTGTTGTTGTTGTTCCGATGTTAGTAGTGTTGGTGTTGTGGTTTTTGAGGTTCTGAAGTCGGCAGCAAGGGGGGCTTGTGATTCCCCATCCTCCGTTAAGGCCTGGGATCTTGAGGATATTACCTGGTTCGATGTGTAGTAGTACCTTCACACTTACACCAGACTAGTTATCTCGTGGAGCCCGTTACACTCCCAGGAAGAAGTTACTTCCTTCCAGGATGATGCAGGCCAATATTCACCAGATATTCACCTATGGCAGGATCCCGAAAATCTTGACCTTTACTGTCCTCCTTCCAAATAAGATGGGTAGAGAATATACTTATCGTTCCGAGCGGGTAAAAAAGTGTGTTTAACGGCAATGGCTTCACTCTTAAGGGGCACTGAAATTCCTCTAAACTGCCTGATCTCACGATGTGCTGTATGTCAACCACAATTTCCTTCAGTGCTCTTTCTACGCCGGTCAGATTCGCTGGCTCCAGCCGTGTCATGTTTGTAGATACATCAACCTATGACTTTTCTAATTTGATCAATTTGGCCGCTTGGGTCAAACATGTCTTTTTCCAAAATGTTCATGATAAAATGTTCTGTTCCTTTGGCAGCCGTTACAGCAAATGTATTGTTGTTGTTGCTGCTGTGTTGTCGTTGTCTGCGTTATTATTATTATTATTTTTTACTTCTGATATGTTTTTGTTGTTGCAGTGGTGGTGGTAGTGATAATTTTGGTGGTGATGGTGTTGCTGTTGTTTTTTATTGTGTTCATTTTATTTTTTTAGTTCTTGTGTTGTAGACGGGGGAGTAGATTTTTTTTTTAAATCCTGAAAATTTATTTCATAATTTTCCCGTGCAGAGTTGTTGTTGTTGTTGCTACTGCTATCATTGTTTATGAATTTTGACTTTTCCACTCTGTGGACAGTCGGCTGTTCTGTCTTGCGGCAGTAAAATCGTTGTCCACTATCTTATTTAGGAACAAAAATTGAGGGACGGGCTTTGAATGCAAACACAGGTTTAACCTTTAAGGGTTACAGGTAGAGAAATAACCAGCTCACAAATATACTGGTTAGTTTAACTATAAAAGAATATCAGATGTTCAACAAAACACGTTGGATATTAATGGGAATAACAACAAACTTACGAGTGCTGACAGAAACACGTGTCGATAGACGAAAAAACAAAACAAAACACCAACAATAATGATAATAATAATAATAATAATAATAATAATAATAATAATAATAATGTTTTCTTTATTAACCACAAGGGTTCACATAAAGTAGACATTAAGGACAGTACAGGACAATACAGGACGGTACAAATGGGCATTTCTGCGTGTAAAAAAACAGAGGTTGAAATAAAATAACAAAGAAAAATTCCCCAATAGGGGGGAGACTTCCAAGGGACATTTGTGGAGAAAGCCCATTAAAAGACCACAGTGGCCCTGACCACCAGGGCAAGTGCCCTCTCCCAGTTTTCCACCTTTAATTTACAGACACATACTCAGAGAAGGCCCATTCATTCGGGCCATACTTGCTTCTCTCACCCATCTTTCAACAAAATGCTGGGAAGAGAGCACTTCCCTCTCTACCCTGATTTTCCTTTTCAAATGAAATTTGAAAAAGTTAATCAGGGCATCACCGAAGAGGTAAGTGCTCGTCTTCAGCCCTTTCAAACGTGTCCACCATACTATCTCTTTCGCCATGGCCACCAGACAGATAAAAACTGCCTGCCCTTCCAGGCTAAAGGAAGGGGGCGGGGCAATCCTCACGATGGACTCAGCTGATAGCTGGATCCGTCCTACACGTGACAGCAGGTGTTCGACATAAACCCACAAGTCAGCAATGCTCGGACACTGGACGAGTGCGTGCAGGACGGTTTCGTCGCCCTGCGCGCATCTCGGACATGCCCGGCTGACGGCATCTCCATACCTGTAGAGTTTATTCCGAACTGGCAAAGCTCCTCGGTAGCACTGCCAGGCCAGGGATTTCTGGAAGTTGTCCATAGGCCCCGGCCCGAAAGTTCTTCCGAAGAGATTGGCTAGTTGATTTTCGTCGACGCCTAGAGTTTCCCCAAGTACGTCGTCGCTCTTACCCTCCACTAATCCTCCATAGAACGCCAAGGTGGAGTTTCCACAGATCACATTGCCCGATTGGTCGAGGGCTGTGAGCGCCTGAAGACATTCCAGTCTCCAAGCGCTTCCTCTCGGTCTTCGCTTGACCCAGGACTGCAGCTCCGTCAAGGAAACGAGCTGGGGAAAGACGAGTCTAGCAAACGGCGACCACACCTGATCACCGCCGAGGAAGAGGTGGAGATGTCGTAGCCTGAGCGCGTGTCTGCGCATCATCAGCCACGGCATTCCCAGCCCTCCACGTAGACACTGTTGACAGCAGATGGACCGCCTGACCATCGGAGCGCGTCCCTTCCACAAAAAGCGAAAGAGCAAACGCTCCAGCGCAGTCAGGCGGAGCTTAGGACAAGGTACGACGGTCAGGCGGTAGTAGATGACGGACGCGATATACGCGTTAGCCACCTTCGCTCGACCTTTCAGGGATAGTCTCCTCTCAGCCCATTTCTGGGTGAGAGAAGCCACCCTGCTCGTCACCTCGTCCCAGTTTTTGTCCGTCTGGAGATCCGGACCGAACCAGACCCCGAGCAATTTAACTGGTCCGTCCGTCCAGCGTCCGACGACGCTGTTGGACGGCATGGACCTGTCTCTCCAGGTGCCGAGCTGCAGGCCCACTGACTTTACCTGGTTGATCATTGCTCCTGTCACCGTTTCGTATTCTCTTAGTGTAGTGCCGATCGCCTCGATGTGTTTGGCGTTCGACACCACTACGGTGACATCGTCCGCATATGCTAAAAACGGATCTTCCGCATCCTAGTTCGCGCGGGATCCCCCTCAACGTCTCCAGTTTGTGCAGTAATGACTCGAGAGTCAATACGTACAAGAGGGACGAGAGGGGACATCCTTGGCGGACCGAGCGCATGATGTTGAACGGTTCCGAAAGGTGACCGTTCACTCTCACCACAGAGCAGATGTCGCTGTGCATGGCAGCGATCCAGCCTCTGAAGACGGGCCCAAAGCCAGCCGCCCTCAGGACTGCCGCTAGGTAACGATGGTCGACCCTATCGAAAGCGTTTGACTGATCTAAATTGATCAAGGACCCACCTGTGCCAGGTTCCCTAGCTACCATCTCTACGATGTATCGCATGAGGTGGAGGTTGTCGTGGATGGATCTGTCTAGAATGGCGCATGTCTGCGCCTCTCCCACCAGACCACCAACGACAAGCGCCAACCTCTTTGCTAGCACCTTGGCAAAAATCTTGAACTCTGTGTTTAGCAGAGTTATGGGCCTGAAATTATCTATGTTATCCCCCTTGTTCGGATCTTTTCTCAGCAGCGCTACAGCTCCTCGGCTCACAGAGCTGGGAATTCTCCCGTTCTGTTGCCAGTTGCAGTAGACGTCCGCCAAGAGGCCTCCGAACAAGTCTGGCATCTGTACGTAAAGTTCATAGGGCAGACCATCCAAACCAGGCGATTTACCCCTTGTGCAGCTAATCATTGCCTCCCGTACTTCAGCGGCTGTTATCGACTTCTCGCAACACTCCGCCTCAGTGGCCGAGAGCCGCGGCAGTCCGTCGAGGTAGTCACTAAAGTCCATCCCTCGATCCGGCCCGCCGCTGCCCTCGAACAACTGAGCGAAGTGTCGCTGAAAAGCTTCACACATTTGCCCGGGATCGAGTAGCATGCGCCCGTCGTGGTCCACCAAAGACCGGATCGTGGCTTTGTTGCCACGATGCGCCTCCGCCACTCGAGCCCATTGAACGGCTTTCGTCCCCTCGTGTCTGAGAGCACGCACCCTAGCTCTGACAACGCAGCCTTCGTGCTTTGCATTGAAGAATTGGTCAAGGGCCAATTTCGCCGCAAGCACGTCGGTCGCGATGCCTTTGCTAAGCGCCTCGTCTAATTTTCTAACTAATTCTCCCTCTGCTCTATTTTTCTCTATTGCTAAAGCCTTACTAAATCTAATGGACTCTATTATAATTGCTCTTTTCAGAGCAAACCACCACTTGTTGTTGACGATGGCCCCCGTCAACGCCCGCTTAACTAGTTCGCTAATCCGGTGTCTGTAGGCCTTGCGCGCTGGTAAGGACGCGTTTAGCTTCCAGTAGCCGGGTCCTCGTCTATGAAGCCTATCTAAGTCCAGTACACAGATCACGAATTTGTGGTCCGTGTAGCTGACTATCTTGAATTGTGGACAGCCTATGCTAGACCTATCTATTTCTCTACAAAATACTCTATCTAGATATGATCTGGATGACCCTATGCGATTTTTCCAAGTCCACATTGGCACATTCGGGAAATCCGATCGGTACCTGTCAGACAGTTCAAAACGCCTGAGCAGGTTGGTGAGGCTCTTGCACCCTCCTTCCCTATCCGCTAATCCCACACAGTCCCAGCATGCATCTAAGATCCCGTTCCAGTCGCCCACTAACACTAAAGAGCGGGACGTTCCAAGAAAGGTCTCCAGACGCCGGAAGAAATCAGGCCGCCCTGCTCCTGTCGGGGCATAGACGGCCACTAGCCTGAAAGCTTGCCCGTCTCTGCTGGTCACGTCTAGCACCACCAACTTACCTTCTGGGTCCAGGAAGATGGCTCGTATGGCAAGATCCAAACCTCTTCGAAAAAGCACAGCAACTCCTCCCCCCAATCCAGGACGGCTGGGAGATGCGTACACATTGTAGCCGCCGAAGATCGGTGCGAAGGCCCGTGCTTCGGAGATTCTGGTCTTGCTGATGGCCACTACATCTATGTTTAGTGACCTGAGGTCGTTGAGCAGGTGGCCCTGCTTCCATGACGACCCCTATTCTGAGTGAGGTCATGTTGAAATGGAGGGAAAAAGATGGGAAAGACCACTTACCTTACTTCTCCTAGAGGAAGGATGGTTTCTCCATCCTTTTCACTGCTTGTGGCCTCCTCCGGAAGGATGTCCTTATAAATCCTCCTGGAGAGTGCTTGTCGGAAGTCTCCGATGTCTTTGGGGAATTTTTGCTTTAGTGTCCTGTACGTTTTCTGTGTGATGCGAGTGATTTGTATGTATGGAGGAGGTGTGAACTTTGGGGTTGTTGTGTAGTCTTTTTCTGTGATGCTGGCGTTGTGTTAGATGTAGTGTAATAATTGATTGTTCAAATTTAATGCTGTGTAGTGTGTATCGTTTTGGTTGTTTTGTTTTGTTTGCGTTTGTTGTGGGTTTGTTTCTGTTTCGCTTTTGGTGATGGTGGTGTTGGGGTTAATGATGGTGATGGTGTTGGTGTTTGTGGTGATGGGGTTGGGGATGCTGGTGTGGATGGTGGCATATCTGTCCTAAATTTTTTGTTTGATAGTTTATTTGTTTCCCTCTGTATTTTGTTTTTGGAGGGGGAGGGAAGAGAATTTTTTCTTTTCTGGTTTCTTTTTTTCTTTTTTTTTGATACCGTTTCCCACTCCTCGTCGTCACAATCTGTCCCCAGTTGTGATAGGCCGGGGAGTGTAAAATCCTCCACGGGCGTTGGTTTTGGTTGTGGCGTGGTGGATGGTGTAGGCGCTGGTGCTAGTTCTGGCGCGTTGGGTGGTGGTGGTGTTGGTTTTGCTACTGTTGCTGGGGTTGTTGCTGTTACAGTTACTTCTGTTGTTGCTGCTACAGTTGTTGGTGCCATTTCTGCTGCTGGTGGTGTTGATGGTTGAGTCACTGGGGTGGGTAAGAGAGGTGGCCTCAACCTTTTAGCCTGATGGCAGAAAGCCCTTAGGTGGGTTCCTTCACCACAAACGACACACCTAGGCCTCCTGCCCTCGACGATTATGGTGAGGTGGCTGCCGTCATTGAGGTCTATTACCTCTGGGATCTCCTCAATGTTTTTTTGGTCCGCTTGGATCAGGAGCTCCATCCCAGATCCGGACCAGTTCTCCTGCTTTTTTTTCGCTATTTCGATTATCTTGGTGTTGGCTTCGATGCCGGCGAGGACGGCAGCCATTAGCCAGGGAATTTCGATGGCCGGTGGAACGTGGGTCACCCTGATCTTCACGAGTCTCTGGCCACAATAGCTTGGGACGAGTGTGAAGTCGTCACTTCTTAATGGGGCCATGGAGTGTTCTCTGGCCTCCTGTGGTGTTTCAAAGAACACGTCCACGGTTCCATATTTCTGCCCATCTGATGTGGGGTTTTTTTGCCCACACATGTCCCAAAGCTTTTTGGATTTGGGACTCGGATGCCCGTTCCACTCGGCGCGATTTTATGTTAATCGTGCGATAAGACACGCTGCATAGGCGCCGATGCTCCATTTTATTAGGTGTGTGTGTGTGAGGCTGACCCTGTACCCATCTTTCTTTACCATTTTTTTGGCTTCTTCTAATTCCTCCTGAGTTACCTGGAATGCTTCGCACTTTTTTGCTACTCTGGCAAAAGACAGGGTTTTCTTATTCTCATTGTTGCTGTTGTTGTTATCGTTATTTTTGTTATTGTTAATTTTAGTTTCAGTTCTGGTGGTGGTGGCGTCAGTGGTGTTCGGTGTGGAAGAGTTCATTTTGGCTGAATTCGTTTCGATATCACGAGATAATTTATTTTTTCTTTTGTTTCTGTTGTCGCTGTGGTATTGGTGGGGGTGGCGGCTTCAACACCTGCAGTCATTGGTAATGGCGGGAAATGAATGTCTGCCTGAGACAAATTAAAAATATTGCTACTGTTTATATTTTTAGTGTTGGCAAACGTAGTAATATTTACAATGGTGGTGTCGGTGGAAGGTGTTAGTTTGTGAGGAAGGCTCTCAGCTACTGGGTTCAGCTGTGAGTCGGCTATGATTTTTCAAAGAAATTTTTTTTTTTGTTTGATAATTATAAAAGTTTAAATTTTGGGCTCAAGGCCCCAATCTTTTTGAGTGTCCTTTTCATAAAACAATGTATGTGCACTTATATACAGTTAACAATAAAAAATTTCCATAAATGGCAATTTTAAACAACTGAAAATAACAAACCATTGCGGAACTCAACTCACGATAATACGATTTACTACGTAGGTCGCCAATAATAATAATAATAATAATAATGATAATAATAGTAACCTAGGAATCCCCGGAATAACGGAATAAAATATATGACTTATTTTTCCTCATATACTAACATTACAATAACAGCTGTTAGTAAAATCATTTCATGTGGAAAAAAGCCTTCGGAGGTTTTGAAATCTCCGTTTGTTATGAGACATGCACTTCTAAAGATAATAAAATTACAATAGCAACTGTCAGTGAAGTCATTTCATCTACATGATAAAATTACGGAGGTTTCGAAACATCGAATTTATTTTCTAAGAAGTTTATTCCTCGGGTAATAAAATTACTCTAACAACTGT
>OZ024740.1:139850134-139852634 GCA_964016885.1 Eledone cirrhosa | reverse complement strand
GGGCTGCTCAGTCAAGGCTGATAGAGAGCTAAATAAAATATAACTCACCCTATTTATTCATTACTCAATAAACTATACACACACTCAACACCAGTAAACTATACACAGACATACACACTCACAAGACAATAGACATACACACATGCGCGCGCATACACATACATCACTGAAACAAACTAGAATAACATTAAGTAGTTTGCTCTACAAGAGGTTAACAAAAAATAATAATAACTTGAGATGGTGTTAAAAATAGCAACAAAACCACCGGAACAGCGACATCGACAGAAAGTACACCAAAAGTAGCTACAAGTGATTCTTACGTAAAATGGAATAAATAATAATAATAACAACAACAACAACATCAACAACAATAATAAGATGAAGAAGAAGAACAGTAATAATTGTAATAATTATAATTGCATACAATGGCAAAATATATGCTCATATTTTTGACGAGGCATATTAATTATTCCTATATATTTGAATATGGCTGTCGAATTGACTCCAGCATAATAATTTATAACTTGCAGAACTATAGAAATTCCCTCGTCTTATAAATGTTCTTATTTCTATTTTGAAGTATAAATTTATAGATCTTCATATCGTTGTTTAGTTACGTTAAACATTTCGATTATGCCTTTAAATTCGATTCATAGTTAAGATCGTTATCATTAAGACCTGTTAGGCAGTAGCATAGGGCGCAGACATCGACGAAGCTCATTACTGACCCTGGATTGCCAGTATCAGTAGAGTGTCGGGCAACATGCTTCGCAGCATAGAGTTACGGCCCTTTGCCTTTCATCCCGACGGGAATGATAAAATGAAGTACCAGTAAAAAAGGAGAAAAAAAAAAGAATAAGAAACTGTCAAATCAGACCATTTTCATAGATCTTTTCATTGCCGATACTATCTGCCGGTCACAACTTCCGACATATATACTTACATACATACATACATTTGATTCTGTTCCCCATTTTTGGATAATAGAGACCCTCCGACTTCCTAAAGTCCCATACATACATGGTGGCTGCCAACTCGTTTTCGAGTACGGCCACTACTTTATATCCATGTAGGAGAACCCCTACCGATGCGCTGAACGAGTGTGACGTTTTAGTCCAATTGTGACAATTACTGACACATAGTGCTGGGCCCATGGTACCATGTGACGACAAGTGCAGAGAGATCTCCAGATATAAAGCAATGCCTGTGCCGTGAAGCTTTTATAGTGAGCAAAGGCACTGCACAAAGCCAGTCCCACTCTCTTAACCAAGATGATATTTACCAAAAAGAAGAACAAGTCAACATCATTGGATACCATCAGGGTTGCAGGTGTTATATCAGAGTTTTCCTTCTCCTAGAATTTTGCCTTGACAAAGGCTAAGGGGTCATCTCTCCCGGTGATTTTGGATTGCCATTGATTCTTAAGAGCTCCTTTGCTCTTTGACAGATTTTGTTATTAGTCCTGCAGGATGTCCAAAGTCACCCTCCTCACCAAGAAACCTTGGTGGGGTTGCCAGTTTAGTCACCAACGTTCCGACCATGAGACAGGTTGTACTGAGATACATGTTACCAGTAGCACCAACTGGTGACCTGACATAATACATACATACATACATACATACATACATACATACATACATACATACATACATACATTTGAATTTAGAACGCACAGACCCAGATCAGATACAACAAAACAGACCGTCCAACTTTTTAACAATACCAACAACTCACCTTCTCTGGACTGGTACTTTATTTATCGAATCCGAAAGAATGAAGGGCAAAGTTGACTACGACGGGATTTAAATGCAGTGTGCAGTGACCCAGAACAAATACTGAGGCTTTTGTCCGGCATCTTAACTATAATAAAGGAAGGTCTGCGGGATTGCGTCCAGAATATATTTTTTTACCCCGTTTGTAAAATAAGTTGGATTACTTTGAATAAATAATGAATGAATATTACATAATTTATGTGCTAAATTTCGTGGCTGTTGATTAAATATATTTTATAGCTTAATCTTTAAAATTCACTTCTTTAAAATTATCAAATATCAACACTGCTCCTAAAATTATCAAATGTCAACATTTTCTCCTAATGCAGTTTATATATAATGTCTTTTTAAAAAATATATCATGGATTACTGATTACAGAAGACAGTGTAACATAGGCTTTGTTCAATTTCTGTGTATATTGTCAATTACGATTTTATTTGATGTATCATATTAACATGCATATATATTTGTGTATAATATCAATATACACACTACGCATGCTAGCAGAAAACCACCCGTAGGGTGGTTTTTCTGCTAGTCCTAATAATTCTTTTAGTTCGCCACCTTATGTTAAATCTTTCCTGTATGTGTTTGATTTTCTTTAATAGTTAAGGTTCTTTAAAACGGAATACCTTAAATGGTTTCAAAAGCGTACCACTGGAATAGATGTCGTGACAAACAGAATAATATAGATATATTTGATGACCCTGAAGGAGTAATAAATAAG
>OZ024740.1:139835134-139845134 GCA_964016885.1 Eledone cirrhosa | reverse complement strand
CTTTTTTGCAGGGTCCCTGCCCGGGCGCCCATGTCTGTAGAGCTTGTCTCGAACTGGTAGAGCTCCTCGGTAGCACTGCCAGGCCAGGGACTTTTGGAAGTTGTCCATCGGTCCCGGGCGGAAGGTCCTACCGAACAGACTGCCCAGTTCATCTTCCTCTACGCCTAGAGTTTCACCGAGCGCGTCGTCGCACTTGCTGCGGACCAACCCTCTATAGAATGACGAAGTGGAGTCTCCACTGATCGCCGGGTCCGCCTGCCAGAGGGCTGTGAGCGCCTGAGCACATTCGATGTGCCAGTCGCCCATTTTCCTCGGTCTCTGCTTGACCCAGGACTGCAGCTCGGTCAGCGAGACGAGTCGTGGGAAGGCTCGCCTCACGAACGGGGCCCACACCGGTTGTCCGGTGAGGAATACGTAGAGATGCCGCAGCCTGAGCGCGTGTTTGCGCATCGTCAACCACGGCATCCCCAGCCCTCCGTTAGAAGGGTGTTGGCAGCAGATGGATCTTCTCACCAAAGGAGCCCGCCTCTTCCAAAGGAATCGGAAGAGCGCGCGCTCCATTTTGGCGAGCGTTTACGCTGGAGAAGGCACGACGGTCAAGCGGTAGTAGATGGCGGACGCTATAAAAGTGTTCGCCACCTCCGCTCGACCTTTCAAGGATAGTTTGCACTCGGCCCACTTCTGGGTGAGTGCAAACACCTTGGCCGTCACTTCGTTCCAGTTCTTCTCCACCTGGAGGTCCGGACCAAACCAGACCCCGAGCAGCTTTACCGGCCCTTCCGTCCAGCGTCCGACGACGCCATCGGAAGGCATCGGTTTGCCTCTCCACGATCCGAGTTGCAAACCGATGGACTTGTCCCGGTTCAGCTTCGCTCCTGTGAGACTTTCGTATTCCTTTAGTAAGGTGCCGACTTCCTCGATTTGCGAGGCGCTCGACACCATTACTGTCACGTCGTCGGCTTAGGCCGACGCCGCTTTCCGCAGTCCCGGTTCCAGAGGGATGCCCTGCAATAGCTCCAGCTTCCGCAGTAGTGGCTCGAGAGTCAGTACGTACAGAAGGGAGGAGAGAGGGCATCCCTGTCGAATGGATCGCGTAATATGGAACGGCTCCGAGAGGTAACCGTTCACCTTGACCCTTGAGCAGATGTTGCTGTTGTGCATTGCAGCAATCCAGCCCCTGAACACGGGTCCGAAGCCTGCCGCCTCGAGCACCGCATCCAGGTAACGATGGTCAACCCTATCGAAAGCCTTAGACTGATCCAAGTTGATCAGGGCCCCACCGAAGCCGGGTTTACACCCTACCCTCTCTATGATGTATCGCATGAGGTGGAGGTTGTCGTGTATGGACCTGGTCGGGATCGCGCATGTCTGCGCTTCTCCCACCAGGTTCTCGACGACAAGCGCCAGCCTCTTTGCCAACACCTTGGCCAAAATCTGTAACTCTGTGTTTAGCAGAGTTATGGGCCGGAAGTTGCCTATGTCATCCCCCTTATTCTCGTCCTTCCTGATTAGTGTGATTACGCCCCCGGTTACAGAACTGGGAATTCTCCCGTTCTGTTGCCAGTTGCAGTAGACCGCTTCCAGGAGACCGGAGAATAAGTCCGGCATTGCTACGTAAAATTCGTAGGGTAGACCGTCGAGACCTGGAGATTTGCGTTTGCCGCATTGGCTCAGCGCGTCCCCTATCTCAGTGGCTGAAATCGGCTTTTCGCAGAACTTCTCCTCGCTGTCCGAGAGTCGCGGTAGGACGTCGAGGTATGGACCGAAATCCATAGCCTCTCCCGGCGCGCCGCTCCCCCCGAACAGCCGAGCAAAGTGCCGCTGAAAAGCCGCACACATCTGCTTCGGCTCACGTATCACGCGTCCGTTTTGGTCCTTCAAAGACCGAATCGTGGACTTGTTGCCACTTTTTGCCTCCGTCACTCGGGCCCAGCTAACAGCTTTGGCTCCCTCGTTTCCCAGAGCACGTATTTTGCTTCTGACAACGCAGCCCTCGTGCTTTGCGTCGAAGAACTGGTCCAAGGCCGTTCTCGTTGCTAGCACGCTGGCTACGTTGCCACTTCTAATTGCCTCTTCTACTTTATCTACCAGTTCCTTCTCGGTTCTATTTCTATCTAACGCTAATTCTTTACTAAAAACTATCGAGTCTAATCTAACTGCCCTCTTGAGAGAGTACCACCATCTGTTGTTGACAATGGCCCCTGTCAAGTGCTGTTTAACTAAAGTGCTAATCCGTCTACTGTAGGCTTTGCTTGTCGGTAACGACAAGTTCAGCTTCCAGTAGCCGGGTCCTTGTCTATGGGTTCTTTCAAGGTTCGCCATGCAGGTCACTAGTTTGTGATCTGAATAGGCAACCATGAACATTTGTGGACAGCTTAACATGTCCCTATCCTTATTTCTAACTAGAACCCTATCTAGGTACGATCTAGATGTTCCGCTACGATTACTCCACGTCCACAGTGGCGCAGTCGGAAAATCTAGTCGATATCTATCGGCCAGGTCAAATCGGTCGATTAACTGTTTGAGGCTGTTACACCCCCCTTTATCGGGACATGCTCCCACATAGTCCCAACGTGCATCTAGGATTCCATTCCAGTCCCCCACTAAAAGCAAGGAGCGGGACGTTCCCAGAAAAGTCTCTAGACGTTTGAAGAAGTCTGGCCGCGGTGTCCCGGATGGGGCATATGCGGCCACCAGCCTGAACGCTCCACCTTCACTACCGTCAACGTCTAGGACCACCAGTCGACCCTCCGGGTCCAGATGTACCGTCTGTGTTACGAGGCCCAGGTGTTTCCGCAGCAAAACGGCAACTCCGCCCCCACCCCCCGGTTGACAGAGAGATGCGTAGATCTCAAAGTCATCGAAGATGGGGGCCAGCTGTCGCTCGCCGTGGATCCTGGACTCGCAAATGGCTACTACATCCATAGTGTGCGACCTGAGGTCGTTTAAGAGTTTGCCCTGTTTCCAGGGCATCCCCAGGCCGCTTAAAATTCACACATCCAACTCTTACATTGGCCATGTTGGTGCTGAAAAGTTAACAGAAGAGGAAAAGAAATCACTCTCCTCTTCGTCTCCTGGGGACCTGGCTGCACAATTTCCATGGGGGTGTTGGAGGGGTTGTTTGGTGGGGTGGTGGTCTCTGGAGGGGTGGGGCAGAGATGTTTGGTGGGGAGGGGGTGTTTGGTGGGATGGGAGTGGGGGTGGGGAAACATTTTAATAGGACTCGATTGTAGGGTTTGACGCAGAGATTACCTACATCGTTAGGAAATTTTTCTTTTAACTGTTTATGCGTGTCCATGGAGGTCCTAATCATTTTAAGATTAGGATTCTACGAAGAGTGTGTAAAAGTTTTCCCTTCGGTCTCCACCGAAGGGCTTCTATATATGGTGTCTGTTAAAGTTTTATTGTTAGTATTTATGTAGATGTAACATTTTTGTTGTGTTGAGTTGCTTTTTGTTTGTGGTTCTTGTGTGTGTTTACGTTTTTTAGTTGGTGTTTTGTTTTCAGGAGGGGGTGTTTTTGTTTGTGTTGTTTGCGTCGCTTAGATAGATAGATAGACAAACGGATATATAGATGGATAGATCCTTCCTTTCTCCCTCTCTGTTTCTCTAATAATTCTCTTATGCCTTCACCTCCCATCTTTATATCTTAGCAACCGGAAAAACAATTAAAACAAAAAACACAAGGGTGCCAAGCAGACGACAAGGCTGCAACAGAGCTTAGCACCTTCTCAAGTAGTATGAATAAGGGGGTCTTAACCAGGGATCAAATATAAAATGGTAGATAAAGTGAGAAGGAAAGAGATAGAATAACCGAGGATAGTGAGAGAGAGAGAGAGAGAAATGGTGAGGGACAAAAAGAGAGGGAAAAAGACATAATGAAAAGAGTAACAGAGAGA
Source organism: Eledone cirrhosa (assembly GCA_964016885.1). Lineage (NCBI taxonomy): Eukaryota > Metazoa > Mollusca > Cephalopoda > Octopoda > Eledonidae > Eledone > Eledone cirrhosa. The sequence continues at coordinate 139,841,236 of OZ024740.1, read as the reverse complement.
AAAAGGAAAGAGGTTGTATAATGAGATCAAAGGGCGAGGGAAAAACATTAGCAGTGTCTCTACGCCCCAACATCCGCAGTTTGGTTTGTATGTGTATATGTTCGTGTGTATATATATCATATATATATGTATGTATGTATGTATGTATGTATGTATGTATGTATGTATGTATGTATGTGTGTGTGTGTGTGTGTGTGTGTGTGTGTGTGTGTGTGTGTGTGTGTGTGTGTGTGTGTGTGTGTGTGTCTGTGGTAATCCATAGGAAGTTAAATACAGTCTTCACTGCGAATTCCACGCACCGAATCCTTTCCTAGTCGAAAGACACTCACTTAATGTCCTCTATCTCTATGTTGTGTTGTCTTATATGCATCCCTCCGGCGGCTTGATTTAAGTCTTCGTGCAAGCTGAGTTCAGTATTATGAATTCCACACTTTTGCACGAAATTGCATTGCCCAGAGATGGCTGAAGAGGAAGTTGTATGCTTTTGTTCGTTTATCCCACGTACTTTTTTTTTTGATCACCTGCAACTTTGTTATATATATATATATATATATATATATATATATATATATATATATATATATATATATATAAATAATACACAACATTGATGTTACTGGGTGAGTTCACGCCAGATTCAGATCTTTTAATGGAGTTAATATATCTCATGTCTGATCGGCATTTTCTTGGATCATAAAATGTTTACAATTGGCTTGCGAGAAATTTCGAGAACTGTACGTTATCTGCAAACAGAAAAGGAAAGAGACAGGCCAGGGGTAATTGTGCGTTGTGCAACTAGTACATTTTGATCAACATGATGTATATTATTGAAAAGGGCTGTATCTAAAGGTGAAGAATCTTGAAAGGGAGCGTCAATCACAGCATGCCGCTCAGTGGTATGGATATTGGACAAAAGATTGATATTTCCAAGAAGGTTGTATAGTGGAAGAAAATCATGTATCGGGCTGAAGAAAGTTGTCAAATACAATGGGCTCATTTCCTGGAATGGCTGGTGGTCTGGAAATCTGCATCCCCTGGAAATATGTAGATACTTTCTAAAATGAGAACATTTAAAAAAAATCACTCTTGGAATTGAGATTATTCACTGGAGGATTTCGAACCACTTTTTCAATGATTCCGATTTAATATTTCAGTTTATGTTACTATCTTTAAAGGCCCGTATGTATTTCCCTAAAACGGTGTAAGTTCTCATATCTGAATGCATCAAGAACGAAAAATATGAGTAGTGCCTCTCATCAAACAGTCTATCAAAATTTCCCCACAAGTTATTGGTAATTCGAAGTTATGGTAAAATTGATTATGTACCCATGTTACCGCACATTGAGATCAAATCCGGAACCTCATGGTTACAAGGTAAACGTCGTAAGTCTATTGGCCATGCCCGTGTCCACATTTCAAATTTTCTCTGCTTGAACAAGGATATAAAAATGAGATTGTAAGTAGCAAGCAGTTTAATTTCTATCATTGAGAAAGCGGGTTGATATCTCAACGTTCTGTATATGTACAAGCATGTTAATAATTGTTTGTACTTTGGGCACAAGGTCAGCAATTACCTAGTACATTACTGGTACGTTATTTTATCGACTCCGTAAGGATGAAAGGCAAAGTTAACCTCGGCGGCATTTGAACTCAGACCGTAAAGGGACGTAACTATGCATGTTAATAATAATGTGGTCCCTGTTATTTAGCCATGGATCAACACTGATTGAACAGATCTAATATAAAAGTCGTTCTAACGTCATCAATACATTTGTTTCTATTTTCAGTAAATGTTTCTTTGTAACTAAATATATAGCTTCAATAGGTAAGAGCACCGTCACTTCGAAGTCACTAAAAGATTTTTCTTCATAAATTATAACCTATAATCTGGTTACATGCATTGAGTGCTCATTCAGCTACCGTTTGACCGTTATAAGTACACGTGTACGTAGAACATCTCATTAAACACACACATGCACACAAACATATATATATATATTTATATATATATATATATAATATAAGTGGAGGCTTAGTAAAATCGAATCTTTGGCTGTGAGCAAGCAAAGTCGACCTACAATATGAATGAGTTAGCAAAGCACTTAATAAGGGTAGGTCCTTAGAGTAATAACATACGTTTAAATAGCTTGACAAATTGAACATTGTGGTAGGCAAAATACCAAAGTAACGAAAAAACTAACAGGTTGAAAAGATACACCTGGACAAATCAAACGTTATATGTTTAAAGTGTTTCTATGAATCCGAAATCAAATATCCGACTTACGTAACTGGCACACTCGTGGTATTCCATGATCGGAAGATGGCTGTCTGCGTCTGTGTATGATTTTTATGAATTTCCACATTTCTCTACCGATTTTGATGATTTTTTTCCAATGTGTTCCAAATTTTACCAACAATGGTCAACGCGTAATAAACTTTGCCAAAAATGTCCTGCTTCTATGAAAAACATCGATAAAACTAAATACATGCTGTAACCCTCTCTCTTACACGCTTAATCCCTCTCTCTACTACCCTCAACAATCTATGAAACTACATACATGTTGCAACTCTCTTTAAAAGGTTCATCCCTCCCTCTACTCCCCTCTCAATCTTCTCTGCAACTCTCTTTAAAAGGTTCATCCCTCCCTCTACTCCCCTCTAAATCTCCTCTGCAACTCTCTTTAAAATGTTAATGCCCCCTCTACTACCCTATCACCATTACAGTTTACAACAGCGACAAAACTTCGTTCAGGAACGCGACATAAACTTTGAAAACTAAGCAATCCATCAATTTATACAACAAACATAGCTTTACTCTCTCCGTCGCTCTTCCCTCTCTCTATAATAGATTATTCCCCCTCTCTATAATTTAACTGCTTTACTCTCTTCATGCTTTGAGGTTTAACACACCTCCCTATAGTTTCTTAGCTTTACTCTCTCCGTCGCTCTTCCCTCTCTCTATATAAATCATTCCCCCTCTATATAATTTAACTGCTTTACTCTCTCTGTCGCTCTTCACTCTCTATATGACAACACTGTTTTACACACCTCGCTATAGTTTCTTAGCTTTACTCTCTCCGGCGCTCTTCCCTCTCTCTATAATAGATTATTCCCCCTCTCTATAATTTAACTGCTGGGGGAGTCATTGAAGTACCGTATTGACATACGGCTTTTCTGGGGCATTTTAAATCGGCTTATTGCAAATAACAACCCGCAAAATAACACTTCATATAACAGATTAATGCTATAGACATATGAATCGGAATGTTTTAATTATTTATTTTTTACGACTTTAATTGGTTAAATATTAATATGACAACAGCCATAGTGTTGTACTTCTGGCAATTCTGCCGAATACACTGCCAAGGATGAACCTATTCCCCTCAGCGTCAGATATCCCGTTCGATTTCCGGCGATCCCAATTCCCGGTGAGACCATGTTTTGCCATGTCCATAAACAAGTCACAAGGGCAAACATTGTCGGTGGCGGGCATCCATTTGGGGGAGCCATGCTTCTCCCATGGCCAACTTTATGTTGCCTGTTCCCGCGTAGGGAGCATTAATGGACTTTTTGCTTACACCCCTCAAGGGATGACACGCAATATCGTCTTCAAAGAGGTGCTATTGATGTTGGTGCAGGTGTTGGAGGTGTTGGAGCTATGCCGTCTGGAAAACTATTTCCTGGTAGGGTCACCCATGGCGGACAGATGTAACACCCAGCGGCATCAGGGCCACCATCTTGCAACTTTGGTCTACTAAATTCGATATTGGAAGATTATTAACCCATCATTGATTGTCCAAAATGGTAATTGGTTCGTAACTATTAATAACCGGTTTAACTGCTTTATGCACTTAATTGATAAGATTACTCGCTTTCAAGCCACGTTTACCTGTATGTAACTTTTCATAGCAAATGAACAAACCCGAGCAATGCCGGGCTATACTGCTAGTATATATATATATATATATATATGTGTGTGTGTGTGTGTGTGTGTGTGTGTGTATAGATGTGCGTCTGTGTCTGTGTTTTGCATATTTCTGTGTGGTGGGTATGTATGTATATTGCCTACATTTATACAATAAATTAATACAAAGCAATGCCGGGAGTAAAATGACAAACGCTTCAGTCATTCAGCCCCCCCCCCCCCCCCAAAAAAAAAACAGGGACACACCTTTTGTGTTGTATGATCATTATGACTGCTAGTGACGAGAAAAGAAACAAAAACTACATTTACTTTATTATTAGATGAATACTTGATCTATAAGTGCTTTATTCTTTGGTGGAACAATTCAAACATTTCTAGATGTAATTAGGCATGTGCTACTTCAAACTTTCTTCATTCAATAACTCCAATTGTAAATTCACACATCCGGTAAGGTAAAAAAAAAGAGGGCCTCTGATTTGTTGTTGTTTATTTTTTTTGCTACACGGAGCAAGTAGTTGTGGTGATAGTGGGGGAATGGGTATACTGCTAACCTCCAAAGGATGACAAGGATATCCTAAAATGATGCCCCTAGTGTGAGTAGAGAGAAGTTCATTCAGACTGTCAGCAAAGAGAATCCTGTGTGAGAGTACAAATTATGAGAGGGCTTACAACAACGATGATGATATCATTATCATCACTTCAATATCATTTTCATAGCCGTTAAGCTACGTGGCCAAATAGTTAGGGTGTTTGACTCAGGATCATAAGATCGGGAGTTCGACACCTGGGCAGGGTGACGCATTTTGCTCTTGAGCAAGACACTTTATTTCAAGTTGATTTTCATGCTAAGTTTGAGGGTCTTATCATTATCCGAGAAACCTTATATAAGATGCAACTTCGTAGGTAACCAGCTATACCTGCAAAGGAGGAGGCTGTAAGTTTAATTTTCACTTTCACTTAAATCATTAGAATCAGCTGCAAGAGAGACACGTAAACAGTAAAATACAAAATAAATAAAAATCTCAGTCAGGTACATTTTGAGAGAGAAAAAATGAATGTAGTAAGATATGATACAGAGAGTTATATATATATATATTTTTTTTTTACATTTAGAAAGTTCCCCTCCGAGGCACAAGTACGGTTCTTATATATTTGATATATATTTATCCTTATCGAGCCCTCTTTGGATTTTAGCCTTCAAATTTATTATTATTACTATATATATATATATATATATATAAAGCTTTCGCCGTTTTGGGCTAAAGAAATTATATATATTCATATATATATATATATATATATATATATATGAATATATATAATTTCTGTAGCCCAAAACGGCGAAAACTTTCGCCGTATTTTTTACTAAAGAAATTTTAGCCTAATAGTGGGGTTTAGAACCCTCTAAAATGGAAAAGTATGTACACCATTACTCATTATTTTCCATTTTTAGAGGGTCCTAAACCTCACTATTGGGCTAAAATTTCCTTAGTAAAAAAATACGGCGAAATCTTCTATTTCTACTAAATTTCAAATTTCGCTTGTACATGCAAGTATATGCCTCTTTGGTCTTAAATATTTTCCCTTGCTAGGATTTTAGCAAAAGTACAAAAAATAAATAAAAACGAGTACAACAGAATGATATTACTTCCATATCTTAATTATAGCAAATAATAATACTAATAATACTAATAATAATGTCAATGATGAATTAATTAGTAGTTAGCTTGTCTTTTCATGTAACGTATGATGTCATGAAATCAATAAGACATCTGAATCAGCAATCGATCTCTCACTCTCTCTCCCTCTCATATATATATAGATGTGTGCATGTGTGTGTGCGTATGTATATGTGTGTGTGTGCTTGTATGTATATACAAACATATATACATTTATATATACATATACATTTAGATATATATATATATATATATATATATACATTTATATATATAGAAATATATAATATACATACATACTTTTATATATATATAAATATATACGCACACTCACACACTCACACACACACACGCACACACACATGTATATAATATACATACACACACACACATGTATATAATATACATACATACTTTTATATATATATAAATATATACGCACACTCACACACTCACACACACACACACACACGCACACACACACATGTGTATATATAC
>OZ024740.1:139827634-139830134 GCA_964016885.1 Eledone cirrhosa | reverse complement strand
TAATATCTCTCTGTATGTCTGGCTGTCTGCATTACGACATTATGACGCTATATGTGTGTGTATATATATGTATATATATAGTGTGTATATATATATATATATATATATATATATATATATATATATATATATATATATATATATATATATATATATAGTGTGTAACGTTTTTCGAAATATTTACTTCTGCATTCACAGATTGATTTTTTTTAGTTTCAGAAGATCCCGTTAAGGGTGAAAGCAGCGATTCTTTGCTTAAACTTTAATCTGATATTTTAATATATATATATATATATATATATATATATAATTATAATATTCTTATATATTCGTGTACAGATATTTTTGCATACACAATAACAAAATATAAACAAAAGTATTTATTTCGCGATAAAGTATTGATTTTCTTCGCACGGAAAAAAACCATAGTAATCTACGACGAATTTTCTTTATAAGCAAATGTAGACACCATCCCGAGGCCGAGGTATTCCGTACTTCGCTGTACTGTTTCAGAAAGAAGGGATAAACATGCTAATCTATGTTTAGAATCCCGAGCAACGCCGGGCCATTCTGTTAGTATATATATATATATAACAGAGGATGTCTGTCTGTGTAAATCGCTAAAATTCGAGAAGTACCCGACCGAATTTTTTCAAACTTTACACCTGCGTTACTTATATTTCTTGAAGTGCAATGGGCTAAAACAATTTCAACTTTTTCTGCCCTAATCGAAAAACTGCATTTTTTAGGCATTTTTAGGCTTTTTTGAGGCGTAACTTAAAGATAATCCAGCCAATTCCTATAAATTTGCAGCACACATTAGTTAGTTCCCTCATTGCTGTGGACAAAAAAATTTTCCGATTCCATTAATGGTTTCTAGGAAATTTACCAATTAGCATTGGGCATTACAAGCCATTTTCATTTTCAATATAAACGCTACTTAAATATCGTAAGTAGCGTATAATATTTCATTACAAATTTGGTTTATTTAGCAGAGGACACAATACTTCCTTACTTTTAAGCAGGACCATTTTCGGGGGATTGAGGAAATGAGGGGGAAATTTTTGGCGGTGCCCTGTTGATGGTGACCTTAATAGTAATCCGGAAGCGTTCGGCATCCGATATAACAGTTCGGTCTATATCAGATTGGGTAGATTTACGAAGAGGCTATGGTCTCTTGTGGGGAAGGCCCAACATGCGGTGTGGTTGCATGACATGTCTTACTCAAGCATTGGAGGCTTTACTCTGTACAGTATGCATGCAGGTGCAATAGACATAACTGATGATGTCTGTCCGGATGACTGGGCGCGAATCTATAAAACTCGAAAAGTACCTAACCGACTTTCTCCAAATGGAAGAAATATCATACTCTAAGATTTAGTACGCTTAAAGAGTATTCAGTTGATTTTCTTCAGATTTTGCACATGCATGAAGATATTTCACGATTCGGACCTGTTGGTGTTCTACATTTCCAGTAGATGAACAATCATTCCCTGGGAATAAGGGAATTCAAAAAGTACACAGCTACATTCCTCAATCTTTGCATATGTGTATTGCTATTTTACATCTCCCGCCCGGGCAACGCCGGGTCCTACTGCTAGTATATATATATATATATATATATATATATATATATATATATATATATATATACACTAGCTGCAGGACCCGGCGTTGCACGGGGTAGGAAACATGAAATAGCAACACGCATATGCAAAGATTGAGGAATGTAGATGTGTACTTTTTTAATTCCCTTATTCTCAGGGAATATATACATATGTATATATATATATATATATATATATATATATATATATATATATATATATATGAAAAGAACCAGGACCCCGACGGCTGAGCTAGATCTGAACTAAACCACCAATTCTGGCTTAGTTCGGATCTATCTGTCGAAACGGCCGGAGCTCAGCCGTCGGGGTCCTAACTCTTCTACCCTAAGTATCGAGTACTCTGGTGTGTTTTGGCCCATCTGGTATCTTACCACTTCTTCTTTGTATTTATATATATATATACACGCTAATACATACATGTATACGCATACATTTATATATATATCGGATGGTATGGTTGGAACCGTTAACCGAATTGGATGAAAGAAATCATTTGGTCCGTCGAGCACCCGCCATTTATCAAATCCGCGTATTATTATTACAAATGGCTGCCTAGTTGTACTGAAATTGCGACAAATAAGCCACAAACATAGCTGGGATCAATTAAACGATTATTTTTGTTCCGCCATTTCATAAAAGAAATAGTTAATCATAAGATAAAGCAACGAAGGTATTTTTATCTCTCCTTTCTTTATAATATTCTCTCTTTTCTCTCGCCTTAGCATTCACGTCAAAGGAGATATTTCCACTGTTTACATAACCTTTGACCGATTTTAAATGCAAGAAAATAAAATAATCAGCACGCAGGGAGACATACGTTTAGACAAATACACAGTGATATACATACTTGTGCGTGATCCCCACATAGACAC
>OZ024740.1:139810134-139820134 GCA_964016885.1 Eledone cirrhosa | reverse complement strand
TCGATAAAGTAAGTACCACACATGAAATAATAAATTCTGGGCCGATATGCTTCCCAAATCAAAGTGGTGCCATGCATGCCAGCAGTCTACTGTCCTTAAACAGTATCTTAATATTCTACATAAAATAATTTGCAATGTCGCTTTGTTTGTTGTCAAACGTTATACTGTGGTAGTGAGTAAACGTTATTAATTTTGTCCTTTAACAGCTTCCATATATATATATATATATATATATATATATATATATATATATATATATATATATATAATTGGTGTTGGATGCTTAAAGTGCCCGCATGCGGTAGGCCGTATGAGCACTCGATGCCTTCATAGACCAGAGTATGATATCAAAGAAAAAAGAGAATCAGTGTTGCAACGAAAGGAATTTATTGGACATATTACAATTGTTTCTCGGGCGACCAGCTCGAGGCACGATCAATGTGGTGATCAAACCTGACTCTAAAATCGCGCGGTCCTCGGATACATCTCGATTCTACGAAGCAGATTTTCCTAGAATCGAAACGTATCCGAAGACCTCGCGATTTCAGAGTCAGGTTTGATCACTACATCGATCGTGCCTCGAGCTAGTCGCCCGAGAAACAATTGTAATATGTCCATTAAATTCCTTTCGTTTCAACACTGATTCTTTTTTCTGTGATATATATATATATATATTGGTAAAAGGAAAAGAAAATGCTGACAAATTGTTCCCAGTGAAAAATAGTTTAATTAGGAATAAGTAAAAATTAGTAATAAGTATTGGTTAGTATTCAGTTTTAGTTTTAAGTTTCTACCGGTTGCGCATTTCTAATGCTTTTCAAAAATAATTTTGAGATAGATCGCCCGTATGCAAACATCACGAGCGCTCTATCTCAAAATTATTTTTGAAAAGCATTAGAAATGCGCAACCGGTAAAAACTTAAAACTAAAACTGAATACTAACCAATACTTATTACTAATTTTTACTTATTCCTAATTAAACTATTTGTCAGCATTTTCTTTTCCTTTTACCAATATATCACAACTCGTGTGTTACACCTCTATTCTTTTAAATATATATATATATATATATATATATATATATATCTCTCTCTCTCTCTCTCTCTCTCTCTCTCTATATATATATATATATATATATATATATATATATCTCTATATATATATATATATATTTAGAAAGCACCTGCATATCGAAATACGGCTTTATCAAGATTCTGTAAAATGTGTATCGAAGAAATTTTTTATATAATTAACTGTCAAAACTCAATTAATCTCAGGACAGAATTATTTTCTTCTTGCAAACATGGCCAAAATTCCACGTTCAGAACTATTTTAAATTTATAATATTCCTATACACCTTCAAAATGATCCTACCTTTTTAAAAATTTAAATGAACATTTTTTAATATTTTTAATATTTTTAATATTTTTTAAATATTTTTAATATTTCTGAAATTTTTTAATATCTCTAATATTTATAATATTTTAATATATATATTTAAAATTTTAATTTACAACATTATTTTAATTCTGATATTATTTTTAATTCCGACATTATTTTTCTAATGACACCCCTCTAAATATATTTTTAGATGTAGATTGATAATTTTTAAATGACATTCTGAAAATGTATCCTCTTTACGATAGATCCTCGAAAAACACATTACATTTTTCCTCTCTCTTTTTGTTATTCAAACATTCACACATCTTTCGACTAAAATAATGGATCTCACACAAAATAATATATAATTTTCTCTATATATTTTGGAGTAAATCATTCATATAATTTAATGGTTAACAAACAAAATTGGAGTTACCTTTCCTTTCTCAATCGTGCAAACATAAACATATTATGTTTGATAATCTGTCTGATGTAGAGTGAAGGCCCATTCACACGGGCCATTCTCGTCACTTTCACCCATCTTTCATAAAAACGGCGGGGGTGCAGCTCCTCTCAGTCTCCATCCTGATCCTTCTTCCGAAATGATATCGGAAGAAACGGACCAGTTGTTGGCCAGAGAGAAAGGTGTCTGACCTCACTCCTTTCAGACGCGTCCACCATACAACCTCTTTCACCATGGCTATTACGCAGAGAAACACCGCCTCTCCTTCATTTTTGAAGAGGGGAGGCGGCTTGATCGTTACAATAGACTCGGTGGTCAACCGGATCGGTCCCACCCGTGACAGCAGTCGTTCGACATAGCCCCACAGATCGGCAATGCCCGAGCAGTGTACCGATGCGTGTGCGGTTTCCTCGTCGCACACGCATCTGGGACAGATCTTTTTTGAGGGGTCCCTACTCGGGCGCCCGTGTCTGTAGAGCTTTTCTCGAACTGGCAGAGCCCCTCGGTAGCACTGCCAGGCCATAGACCTCTGGAAGTTATCCATAGGTCCGGGCTGAATGACCTACCGAACAGGTTGGCCAGTTCGTTTTCCTACATGCCTAGGGATTCTCCGAGGGCGTCGTCGCACCTGCTAACCACCATATAGAATGACGAGGTGGATTCTCCACTGACAGCCGGGTCCGCCTGCCAGAGAGCCGTGAGCGCCTGGGCACACTCGGTGTGCCAGGCGCCAAGTTTTCTCGGTCATTGCTTGACCCAGGACTGCAGCTCGGTGAGTGAGACGAGTTTGGGAAAGGCTCGACTCACAAACGGGGCCCACACCAGTTGACCGGAGAGGAATATACCTGGAGGTGCCGTAGCCTTAATGTGTGTTTACGCATCATCAGCAACGGCATCCCCAGCCCTCCTTTCGAAGGGTGTTGACAGCAGATGGATCTCCTCATCATAGGAGCCCGCTTCTGCCAAAGGAATTGGAAGAGTGCGCGCTCCATTTTGGATATATATATATATATATACACACACACACACACATATATATATATGTATATATATATATATATATATATATATATATATATATATATATATATATATATATATATATATATATGTATATATATGTATATATATATATATATGTATATATATGTATATATATATATGTATATATGTATATATATATATATATATATATATATATATATATATATATATATATATATATATATATATATATATATATATATATGTATATATATATATATATATGTATATATATATATATATATATATATATATATGTATATATATATATATATACTTCTAATGTTAATTATAGATTATTATTATTACTCTTTTTCCGCCGAGGTTGACTTTGCCTTTCATCCTTACGGGGTCGATAAAATAAAAGTACCAGTAATGCACTGATAAAATAAAAGTACCAGTAATGCACTGGTTAATTTGCTGGCCTTGTGCCTAAAGTAGAAACAATTATTATTACTCTTTTTCCATTTCTAATTACCTCATGTACCTTCTCCTCCGCTATATGTATATATGTATTCTACGCCCTTTGTGTTTGTGTAGCCTCTGCGCACCCTCTGCACCATACTATCGACGCTACCCCATCTATGGTTCAGCTAACCACCCGACCCCCGGGAATGAATATGACCGCAGCTAGTAAACAAGGACCAACACCCCACCCTCCCGCACCAAAATTAGACTTATCGTCCCCTACTTTTGCTCTTTACTCTCTTTACTCTTTGTTCTTGGGTGTTTGGTTGGTAGAGTCCATAACACCAATCAAACCCCTTTTATAGCTCTGATGAATTCTACGGTTACGTAAGGAAGAAACATTGTTAGCCAATAAAAATCTTTTGATGTTGTAGACGCTCTTGTGTTCTTTTTCATATATATATATATATATATATATATATATATATATATATATATATATATATATATATATATATATATATATATATATATATATAGGAACAAGTATGACCCCGACGGCAGAGCTCAAGCCGTTTCGACGGCTATTTCTGTCCAGAAATAACCGTCGAAACGGCTTGAGCTCTGCCGTCGGGCTCATACTTGTTCCTATTACCCACTCTACTACCCTAAGTATTGAGTACTTTGGTGCGTTATGGTCCACCTGGTTCCTTACCACAATTCCTTCGTTATATATATATATATATATATATATATATATATATATATATATATATATATATATATATACTAGATTACAATTGGGCGGTTCACTGTATAAACATACACAGTCACCCCACCCCTCACCCTATATATATATATATATATACACATACACATACGCGCACATGCACACACACACACACACACACACACACACACACACACACACACACACACACACACACACACACACACACACACACACACACACACACACATACACACACAAACACACACACACATATATAAATATGCATATTGAGATAGATAGAGGTAGTGAAAGAAAGGATGGAATGTGATTCTAGTATCCAATAACCAGGGTACTCGGTGTATATATGCAGTATATATATATATATGATACACACTCACACACACACACACATATATGTATATAATATATATATATGTGATATGTATATATATGATATATATATATATATGTATATATATATAATATATATATATGATATATATATGTATATATATATATGATATACATATATATATATTTATATATATATATATATATATATGTATATATATATATATGATATACATATATGCATATACATATATATATATATGATACACACACACACACACACACACACACACACACACACACACACACATATATATATATATATAGTTAAAGAATGAAGAGCAGCTTGGTTGGCTGTACAATAAGGGCCTTATTTAAAGTACTCACGACGCAGAGTACTCACAACCTCTAACTGGATTACCTATAACGATAACTTGTTATCCCAAATATATATATAAATAAATATATATATATATATATATATATATATATATATATATATATATATATATATATATATATATATATATATATATAAGTTATTCCGGGTTCATATTTACTCGGACAGTCAGCTTCGTGATGATTTCTCACGAATGAAACAGTTCTCGTCCTGTAGAAGCTTTTCTAAATTAAACAATATTGAATAAAATATTCTAATAATAACGGGCGTATAAGTCCACTGAACGGAAGAAGATATTGCCGTAACTTTGACTAAATAAAATAGTCTAATAATAACGGGCGTATAAGTCCACTGAACGGAAGAAGATATTGCCGTAACTTTGACTAAATAAAATAGTCTCATAATAACGGATTGGATAGGCTTACTGAACGGAAGAAGATGCACATCTTTCTTAATTACTCAAAGTTACGGCAAAATCTTCTAATTCAATTTTCAAATTCCGCTCACCCTTTTCTAATTATACGTGCTTTCTTACACCCCACATGCTCTCTCACTCAAACACTCACAAATACATGCACATGCATACACACTCACACATATATATGTATATGTGTGTTTGTTCTTGTGCATGTACAGGTACCCCCCCCCCCCCCCCGCCCACACAAACATATATACATTGTAGTTTAGCCACAGATCATGCCTGTTTGAGCATAGTTGTGATTATAGCCGTAGTGTTTCTATGAAATCCTATGACTACCTTAACCCTTTGGAATTTACATTACTCTATATATACTATTGTATTTTTGTGGTAAAGGCTTTATCTCACATAATTATCTCACATAATAGTGAATCTCTGAGATTTTTATGTTATTTATTTTGAGAACAATACTTTAATGTCAGTATGAGCAGCCAGTTACGGCTGGTTTGAATAGAAAGAGGTGAGAGAATTCTGGCCCGATATGGCTGGTTGAAATGCTAAAGGGTTAAATTACTTCTTTCCTTTTTCTAAATCGAAGATAGAGAATAGAAAGAGGTTGAATTCTTGATATCTGGACCATGAGTACCGTGTTAAATATATTTTTTATGTTGGTAGTGGTGAAGCGAAGTTAATTATTGTCCTAGGTTTGTCCTACAATGTCCCCTTTTCCCAATAATGTTTCCCATTCTCTAAAATAACTAGTTTTTTTTACATTTTCTCTTCCAACCACACTAAGAAAATTATTATTCCTGCATTATCTATATGCAGTCTATATCACCCACGCTAAACCACGTGGCAGATCATTCCATCATACAACTCTCTCCACCGCTTTGGATATCTTTACGTCACTGCTACGCGAAAAGATGTTTATCGAATTATTCCCTGATCGTAGGAAATTATTATATATATAATATAATTATACAAATTTCTATAAAACTGTGATCCTTTATGGTTCAGTAAAGCACATCCGTGAGGTCTGCTACGTAAGCAACTGCCTAGTTGGTTTTAATGGTAACGTCGACCCTGAATGTAGGCTTTTGGGGACAGTTATTTCTAAATGTTTGATATGCACTGAAATAATTGCTGGCCTTGTGCTAAAAGTGGAAACAATCATTTAACACATAACGGCATAGAATTACGACCCTTTACGTTGTGAGTTCAAATCCCGCTGATGTTAGCTGTGCCTATCATCCTCTGGGGTCGATAAAACAAAATACCAGCCACACACTGAGGTCGATTTAATAGATTTTCCCCTCCCCAGGCCTTGTGCTTAAACCAGAAACCATTATTTAACGCCATTGGAAGAGTTGTTAGATTAACTTCATAAAACGTCGTGGGAATATTTTCAAAAAGAACTGATTCTGTCCGAAAGTAGCAGAAATCGTTATGAACAACTTTAAGAAATCGAGTAAAATACGCTTCGGAACAGAAAAAAGTGACCAGCAACTACTAGAGACAATACAACTCCTTGTCTCCACCTAAAGGTATTTTACGGGATTTTCTTAAAATATTCATAGCGGTGGATTGGCAGTATCGGTAGAGCGTCGTCCAACATGCTTTGTGACATATAGTTACAACCCTTTACGTTCTGAGTTCAAATCTCATCGAGGTCAATTTTGCGATAAAACAAAATACCAGTAACGCACTGGGATCCATCTAATAAACTTTCTCCTCCCCCAAATTGTTGGCCATGTGCCAAAATCAGAAACAATTATTATTCATAGCCATTTCTGCGTTTGAATTTCAAATTCTAAATTTCAAATCATCCAAGTGCTTCGACACACACACACACACACACACACACACACATATATATATAGGTATATATTCTAATAATTGTTTCTACTTTTGGCACAAGGCCAGCAAATACCCAGTGTATTACTGGTACTTTATTTTATCGACCCCATAAGGATGAAAGGCAAAGTTAATAAAAAGGACGATTTGTTATCTCTTCATTACGTTTATTGAGTAGTAACGCGCGTTTCTCTATTGATCAGCTTAAGGTTCGATCTGTATTTATCTAGCCCGACTCTGGAATCAAATGCTTGTCGGACCTCTGCTGTGGTAATGACAGAATGAACCTCTACTTACCGGAATATACGCATCGAGCACTCTGGTGAACCTACAGTAACTGGACGTTACATTCTATATATATATATAAATATATTCATTTAGGATTGTTGGTTCACCACTGGATAGAATTGGTCATTCCGTATAGGAATTTCACCAGTCCAGCCTCCTCTCATTTTACTCAATAATATATATATATATATATATATATATATATATATATATATATATATATGTGAAGTAATTCCGTCGGAAAGGTCCAGGAAAAAAGAGTGCTCTATGTAGGTTACAGAGCTTATTAGTTATGTAATAAACAACATAAGATAATTATTTCATTTACCAGTGGTTTCTTGAAAGCAAACAAAATTGCTTTCATTCATCAGAATGAAAAAAGACCAGGATTTTTTCATTCTGATGAATGAAAGCAATTTTGGTTGCTTTCAAGAAACCACTGGTAAATGAAATAATTATCTTATGTTGTTTATTACATAACTATATATATATATATATATATATATACTAGCTGAGGTACCCGGTAATACCCGGGAGCGGAGGTATTCCCAGTTCCCATTAAAATGCCCAAATCATCTCAGACCAAAAGTGAAATCAAAATATAGGACAGATAATCAAAAGCGAAGACAAATTCATTTACGGAACAATAATGATAACAAATATTGTTGATTGCATTGGTCAGGTGGAAACATGTTTGACAGAGAAGTTGAGTATTGCTATAAGGAAAAAAATAGAACCCCCATTAGGGGGTTTCATTGCTGAGATTTTGTGAATAGGCATCATATCTTGTCATTTACTTATGGTTTAAATTTCATATAAATCGAAGGGAAAATATATTTTGATTAAAATGAAATATACGTAAGAAATCAAATGGGCATAAGCCCCACACACGTGTCAAGTTTCATCAAGATATGTTTCGTAGTTTTTGAGTTTTAGGTTCACAAACACACAGACAGAAATTGCCATTTTTATGTGTATATATATATATATATATATATATATATATATAACGAAGGAGTTGTGGTAAGGAACCAGATGGACCATAACGCACCAGAGTATTCAATACTTAGGGTAGTAGAGTGGGTAATAGGAAAATGTTTAAACCCGACCGCAGAGCTCAAGCCGTTTCAACGGCTATTTCTAATAGCCGTCGAAACGGCTTGAGCTCTTATATATATATATATATATATATATATATATATATATATAAATGAAAGGTATAGAAAGTATTGTTAGCAAGAAGCCAACTGTATTCCATAATATATAAGTGACGACTATAGCGTCAAAATGGGAAAATAGTTAACGTAAGATGTGGGAAAAATAATTCAAACTCAATTCAAAAAGAATCAGGATATAGATTTATCCAACAGAATTTAGTGAAATCCAGGGAAAAAATCAATAGAGCCTTAATTCATGATAAAATAAAGTATAAAATACTCATCCTTCAATTTGGAACAACTACAAATGCTCTGTATAGTCTTGAAAAGACTATTTCACGAAAACTTTCAGTGAAGATGGTCACGGTTGGAATTCGATCCTCAGCAGAGCTCAACAGGATAGCCAAAATTCACACTGATTAATATGCCAAAAAGGGAATTTAAAAGCAGGGTAGTTTAATATATATATTAAGATAAGCAGAACAAGTAAAATTCAATCAATTCTTTAAAATACATTAAAAAATATAATATAAATATTTACCTCTCCTAGTGGCCCTTACTGATCAGTTTCGCTTTGTAAAACCTCATAAATCCGATGGATTTCTGATGGAAAACCAAAGCTCATCAGAGAAGCATTTTCCTTTCCTAGGGCTAAACGTCCCAGGAACGACAAAATATATGACCTCCTACCAGCAAATAAAGGTCTGGAAGGTCGTAAAAGTGACCCGTATGTAAACTGGACCGAAGTAAAAGCGGGAAAATCAAAGACTTGCTGTCTACAATTACTACTAAAAAAATAGCAGCTAAATAGAACAACAGATTTGTTCTCAACATAACGGATATATATATATATATATATATATATATATATATATATATATATATATATAAATATATGTAGCTGTCGAAACGGCTGTAGCTCAGCCGTCGGGGTCCTGAATCTTTTCATATATGTATATGTATATATATATATACACATATATGTTTACACACACACACACACACACATATATATATATATATATATATATATATATATATATATATATATATATATATATATATATATATATATATATATGAAAATATGGGTGAGAAGAATACTGCTGGTTGCACATGGATAACATGTTATAAAATGAGTCCCTCATCAGTGATTTACCAAACGATCATGGGTATTTCATCGCATATATATATATACAATTATATTTTCCTCCCGAAACTACCAAAACACACATCTATTTGTATATGAGCTACAATTTATCTATATGTTATGTTTATCGCATAACGAAGTTTTTATATCTTGGTTGATATTCGATATATCATGTTGACCTTCATAGTAAATTTTTTCTGTCATATAACTTTTTCTCCACATATCACTATTTGCCAATTGCTAGTATGTACATTCAGAAACAGATTTCATAGGTCATTTTGGTATAATCACTTTATAATGATTGAAAGCTGTAAATGTAATATGACCTGCTTGGACTCAAATTTTATTTTCTGA
>OZ024740.1:139762634-139797634 GCA_964016885.1 Eledone cirrhosa | reverse complement strand
GTACTTACTAATGTATCTATCACTGTATAGTACTTACTAATGCATCTATCACTGTATAGTACTTACTAATGTATCTATCACTGTATAGTACTTACTAATGTATCTATCACTGTATAGTACTTACTAATGCATCTATCACTGTATAGTACTTACTAATGCATCTATCACTGTATAGTACTTACTAAT
The DNA here is from genome assembly GCA_964016885.1 of Eledone cirrhosa. Classification (NCBI taxonomy): domain Eukaryota; kingdom Metazoa; phylum Mollusca; class Cephalopoda; order Octopoda; family Eledonidae; genus Eledone; species Eledone cirrhosa. The sequence goes on along the minus strand of OZ024740.1, from coordinate 139,797,448 downwards.
GCATCTATTACTGTATAGTACTTACTAATGTATCTATCACTGTATAGTACTTACTAATGCATCTATCACTGTATAGTACTCACTAATGCATCTATTACTGTATAGTACTTACTAATGTATCTATCACTGTATAGTACTTACTAATGCATCTATCACTGTATAGTACTTACTAATGTATCTATCACTGTATAGTACTTACTAATGCATCTATCACTGTATAGTACTTACTAATGCATCTATTACTGTATAGTACTTACTAATGTATCTATCACTGTGGAGTACTTACTAATGTATCTATGACTGTATAGTACTTACTAATGCATCTATCACTGTATAGTACTTACTAATGCATCTATCACTGTATAGTACTTACTAATGTATCTATCACTGTATAGTACTTACTAATGCATCTATCACTGTATAGTACTTACTAATGCATCTATCACTGTATAGTACTTACTAATGTATCTATTACTGTATAGTACTTACTAATGTATCTATCACTGTGTAGTACTTACTAATGCATCTATTACTGTATAGTAATTACTAATGCATCTATCACTGTATAGTACTTACTAATGTATCTATCACTGTATAGTACTTACTAATGCATCTATCACTGTATAGTACTTACTAATGCATCTATCACTGTATAGTACTTACTAATGCATCTATCACTGTATAGTACTTACTAATGCATCTATCACTGTATAGTACTTACTAATGTATCTATTACTGTATAGTACTTACTAATGTATCTATCACTGTGTAGTACTTACTAATGCATCTATTACTGTATAGTACTTACTAATGTATCTATCACTGTATAGTACTTACTAATGCATCTATCACTGTATAGTACTTACTAATGCATCTATCACTGTATAGTACTTACTAATGCATCTATCACTGTATAGTACTTACTAATGCATCTATCACTGTATAGTACTTACTAATGCATCTATCACTGTATAGTACTTACTAATGTATCTATTACTGTATAGTACTTACTAATGTATCTATCACTGTGTAGTACTTACTAATGCATCTATTACTGTATAGTAATTACTAATGCATCTATCACTGTATAGTACTTACTAATGTATCTATCACTGTATAGTACTTACTAATGCATCTATCACTGTATAGTACTTACTAATGCATCTATCACTGTATAGTACTTACTAATGCATCTATCACTGTATAGTACTTACTAATGTATCTATCACTGAATAGTACTTACTAATGCATCTATCACTGTATAGTACTTACTAATGCATCTATCACTGTATAGTACTTACTAATGTATCTATCAATGTATAGTACTTACTAATGTATCTATCAATGTATAGTACTTACTAATGTATCTATCACTGTATAGTACTTGCTAATGCATATATCATTGTATAGTACTTACTAATGTATCTATCACTGTATAGTACTTACTAATGCATATATCACTGTATAGTAATTACTAATGCATCTATCACTGTATAGTACTTACTAATGTATCTATCACTGTGTAGTACTTACTAATGTATCTATCACTGTATAGTACTTACTAATGCATATATCAATATATAGTACTTACTAATGTATCTATCACTGTATAGTACTTACTAATGTATCTATCAATGTATAGTACTTACTAATGTATCTATCACTGTATAGTACTTACTAATGCATATATCAATGTATAGTACTTACTAATGCATCTATCACTGTATAGTACTTACTAATGCATCTATCACTGTATAGTACTTACTAATGTGTCTATCACTGTATAGTACTTACTAATGCATCTATCACCGTATAGTACTTACTAATGCATCTATCACTGTATAGTACTTACTAATGCATCTATCACTGTATAGTACTTACTAATGCATCTATCACTGTATAGTACTTACTAATGTATCTATCAATGTATAGTACTTACTAATGTATCTATCAATGTATAGTACTTACTAATGCATCTATCACTGTATAGTACTTACTAATGCATCTATCAATGTATAGTACTTACTAATGTATCTATCACTGAATAGTACTTACTAATGTATCTATCAATGTATAGTACTTACTAATGTATCTATCAATGTATAGTACTTACTAATGTATCTATCAATGTATAGTACTTACTAATGTATCTATCAATGTATAGTACTTACTAATGTATCTATCACTGTATAGTACTTACTAATGCATATATCACTGTATAGTACTTACTAATGCATATATCACTGTATAGTACTTACTAATGTATCTATCACTGTATAGTACTTACTAATGCATATATCAATGTATAGTACTTACTAATGCATCTATCACTGTATAGTACTTACTAATGTATCTATCAATGTATAGTACTTATTAATGTATCTATCACTGTATAGTACTTACTAATGCATCTATCACTGTATAGTACTTACTAATGTATCTATCAATGTATAGTACTTACTAATGTATCTATCAATGTATAGTACTTACTAATGTATCTATCAATGTATAGTACTTACTAATGTATCTATCAATGTATAGTACTTACTAATGTATCTATCACTGTATAGTACTTACTAATGCATATATCACTGTATAGTACTTACTAATGCATATATCACTGTATAGTACTTACTAATGTATCTATCACTGTATAGTACTTACTAATGCATATATCAATGTATAGTACTTACTAATGCATATATCAATGTATAGTACTTACTAATGCATCTATCACTGTATAGTACTTACTAATGTATCTATCAATGTATAGTACTTATTAATGTATCTATCACTGTATAGTACTTACTAATGCATCTATCACTGTATAGTACTTACTAATGCATCTATCACTGTATAGTACTTACTAATGCATCTATCACTGTATAGTACTTACTAATGCATCTATCAATGTATAGTACTTACTAATGCATCTATCACTGTATAGTACTTACTAATGCATCTATCACTGTATAGTACTTACTAATGCATCTATCAATGTATAGTACTTACTAATGCATATATCAATGTATAGTACTTACTAATGTATCTATCACTGTATAGTACTTACTAATGCATATATCAATGTATACTACTTACTAATGCATCTATCACTGTATAGTACTTACTAATGCATCTATCACTGTATAGTACTTACTAATGCATCTATCACTGTATAGTACTTACTAATGCATCTATCACTGTATAGTACTTACTAATGTATCTATCAATGTATAGTACTTACTAATGCATATATCAATGTATAGTACTTACTAATGCATCTATTACTGTATAGTACTTACTAATGCATCTATCACTGTATAGTACTTACTAATGCATCTATCACTGTATAGTACTTACTAATGCATCTGTCACTGTATAGTACTTACTAATGCATCTATCACTGTATAGTACTTACTAATGCATATATCAATGTATAGTACTTACTAATGCATCTATCACTGTATAATACTTACTAATGTATCTATCACTGTATAGTACTTACTAATGCATATATCAATGTATAGTACTTACTAATGCATCTATCACTGTATAGTACTTACTAATGCATCTATCACTGTATAGTACTTACTAATGCATCTATCACTGTATAGTACTTACTAATGCATCTATTACTGTATAGTACTTACTAATGTATCTATCACTGTATAGTACTTACTAATGCATCTATCACTGTATAGTACTCACTAATGCATCTATTACTGTATAGTACTTACTAATGTATCTATCACTGTATAGTACTTACTAATGCATCTATCACTGTATAGTACTTACTAATGTATCTATCACTGTATAGTACTTACTAATGCATCTATCACTGTATAGTACTTACTAATGCATCTATTACTGTATAGTACTTACTAATGTATCTATCACTGTGTAGTACTTACTAATGTATCTATGACTGTATAGTACTTACTAATGCATCTATCACTGTATAGTACTTACTAATGCATCTATCACTGTATAGTACTTACTAATGTATCTATCACTGTATAGTACTTACTAATGCATCTATCACTGTATAGTACTTACTAATGCATCTATCACTGTATAGTACTTACTAATGTATCTATTACTGTATAGTACTTACTAATGTATCTATCACTGTGTAGTACTTACTAATGCATCTATTACTGTATAGTAATTACTAATGCATCTATCACTGTATAGTACTTACTAATGTATCTATCACTGTATAGTACTTACTAATGCATCTATCACTGTATAGTACTTACTAATGCATCTATCACTGTATAGTACTTACTAATGCATCTATCACTGTATAGTACTTACTAATGCATCTATCACTGTATAGTACTTACTAATGCATCTATCACTGTATAGTACTTACTAATGTATCTATTACTGTATAGTACTTACTAATGTATCTATCACTGTGTAGTACTTACTAATGCATCTATTACTGTATAGTAATTACTAATGCATCTATCACTGTATAGTACTTACTAATGTATCTATCACTGTATAGTACTTACTAATGCATCTATCACTGTATAGTACTTACTAATGCATCTATCACTGTATAGTACTTACTAATGCATCTATCACTGTATAGTACTTACTAATGCATCTATCACTGTATAGTACTTACTAATGTATCTATTACTGTATAGTACTTACTAAAGTATCTATCACTGTGTAGTACTTACTAATGCATCTATTACTGTATAGTACTTACTAATGTATCTATCACTGTATAGTACTTACTAATGCATCTATCACTGTATAGTACTTACTAATGCATCTATCACTGTATAGTACTTACTAATGTATCTATCAATGTATAGTACTTATTAATGTATCTATCACTGTATAGTACTTACTAATGCATCTATCACTGTATAGTACTTACTAATGCATCTATCACTGTATAGTACTTACTAATGCATCTATCACTGTATAGTACTTACTAATGCATCTATCAATGTATAGTACTTACTAATGCATCTATCACTGTATAGTACTTACTAATGCATCTATCACTGTATAGTACTTACTAATGCATCTATCAATGTATAGTACTTACTAATGCATATATCAATGTATAGTACTTACTAATGTATCTATCACTGTATAGTACTTACTAATGCATATATCAATGTATACTACTTACTAATGCATCTATCACTGTATAGTACTTACTAATGCATCTATCACTGTATAGTACTTACTAATGCATCTATCACTGTATAGTACTTACTAATGCATCTATCACTGTATAGTACTTACTAATGTATCTATCAATGTATAGTACTTACTAATGCATATATCAATGTATAGTACTTACTAATGCATCTATTACTGTATAGTACTTACTAATGCATCTATCACTGTATAGTACTTACTAATGCATCTATCACTGTATAGTACTTACTAATGCATCTGTCACTGTATAGTACTTACTAATGCATCTATCACTGTATAGTACTTACTAATGCATATATCAATGTATAGTACTTACTAATGCATCTATCACTGTATAATACTTACTAATGTATCTATCACTGTATAGTACTTACTAATGCATATATCAATGTATAGTACTTACTAATGCATCTATCACTGTATAGTACTTACTAATGCATCTATCACTGTATAGTACTTACTAATGCATCTATCACTGTATAGTACTTACTAATGCATCTATTACTGTATAGTACTTACTAATGTATCTATCACTGTATAGTACTTACTAATGCATCTATCACTGTATAGTACTCACTAATGCATCTATTACTGTATAGTACTTACTAATGTATCTATCACTGTATAGTACTTACTAATGCATCTATCACTGTATAGTACTTACTAATGTATCTATCACTGTATAGTACTTACTAATGCATCTATCACTGTATAGTACTTACTAATGCATCTATTACTGTATAGTACTTACTAATGTATCTATCACTGTGTAGTACTTACTAATGTATCTATGACTGTATAGTACTTACTAATGCATCTATCACTGTATAGTACTTACTAATGCATCTATCACTGTATAGTACTTACTAATGTATCTACCACTGTATAGTACTTACTAATGCATCTATCACTGTATAGTACTTACTAATGGATCTATCACTGTATAGTACTTACTAATGTATCTATTACTGTATAGTACTTACTAATGTATCTATCACTGTGTAGTACTTACTAATGCATCTATTACTGTATAGTAATTACTAATGCATCTATCACTGTATAGTACTTACTAATGTATCTATCACTGTATAGTACTTACTAATGCATCTATCACTGTATAGTACTTACTAATGCATCTATCACTGTATAGTACTTACTAATGCATCTATCACTGTATAGTACTTACTAATGTATCTATCACTGAATAGTACTTACTAATGCATCTATCACTGTATAGTACTTACTAATGCATCTATCACTGTATAGTACTTACTAATGTATCTATCAATGTATAGTACTTACTAATGTATCTATCAATGTATAGTACTTACTAATGTATCTATCACTGTATAGTACTTGCTAATGCATATATCATTGTATAGTACTTACTAATGTATCTATCACTGTATAGTACTTACTAATGCATATATCACTGTATAGTAATTACTAATGCATCTATCACTGTATAGTACTTACTAATGTATCTATCACTGTGTAGTACTTACTAATGTATCTATCACTGTATAGTACTTACTAATGCATATATCAATATATAGTACTTACTAATGTATCTATCACTGTATAGTACTTACTAATGTATCTATCAATGTATAGTACTTACTAATGTATCTATCACTGTATAGTACTTACTAATGCATATATCAATGTATAGTACTTACTAATGCATCTATCACTGTATAGTACTTACTAATGCATCTATCACTGTATAGTACTTACTAATGTGTCTATCACTGTATAGTACTTACTAATGCATCTATCACCGTATAGTACTTACTAATGCATCTATCACTGTATAGTACTTACTAATGCATCTATCACTGTATAGTACTTACTAATGCATCTATCACTGTATAGTACTTACTAATGTATCTATCAATGTATAGTACTTACTAATGTATCTATCAATGTATAGTACTTACTAATGCATCTATCACTGTATAGTACTTACTAATGCATCTATCAATGTATAGTACTTACTAATGTATCTATCACTGAATAGTACTTACTAATGTATCTATCAATGTATAGTACTTACTAATGTATCTATCAATGTATAGTACTTACTAATGTATCTATCAATGTATAGTACTTACTAATGTATCTATCAATGTATAGTACTTACTAATGTATCTATCACTGTATAGTACTTACTAATGCATATATCACTGTATAGTACTTACTAATGCATATATCACTGTATAGTACTTACTAATGTATCTATCACTGTATAGTACTTACTAATGCATATATCAATGTATAGTACTTACTAATGCATATATCAATGTATAGTACTTACTAATGCATCTATCACTGTATAGTACTTACTAATGTATCTATCAATGTATAGTACTTATTAATGTATCTATCACTGTATAGTACTTACTAATGTATCTATCACTGTATAGTACTTACTAATGTATCTATCAATGTATAGTACTTACTAATGTATCTATCAATGTATAGTACTTACTAATGTATCTATCAATGTATAGTACTTACTAATGTATCTATCAATGTATAGTACTTACTAATGTATCTATCACTGTATAGTACTTACTAATGCATCTATCACTGTATAGTACTTACTAATGCATCTATCACTGTATAGTACTTACTAATGTATCTATTACTGTATAGTACTTACTAATGTATCTATCACTGTGTAGTACTTACTAATGCATCTATTACTGTATAGTACTTACTAATGTATCTATCACTGTATAGTACTTACTAATGCATCTATCACTGTATAGTACTTACTAATGCATCTATCACTGTATAGTACTTACTAATGCATCTATCACTGTATAGTACTTACTAATGCATCTATCACTGTATAGTACTTACTAATGCATCTATCACTGTATAGTACTTACTAAGGTATCTATTACTGTATAGTACTTACTAATGTATCTATCACTGTGTAGTACTTACTAATGCATCTATTACTGTATAGTAATTACTAATGCATCTATCACTGTATAGTACTTACTAATGTATCTATCACTGTATAGTACTTACTAATGCATCTATCACTGTATAGTACTTACTAATGCATCTATCACTGTATAGTACTTACTAATGCATCTATCACTGTATAGTACTTACTAATGTATCTATCACTGAATAGTACTTACTAATGCATCTATCACTGTATAGTACTTACTAATGCATCTATCACTGTATAGTACTTACTAATGTATCTATCAATGTATAGTACTTACTAATGTATCTATCAATGTATAGTACTTACTAATGTATCTATCACTGTATAGTACTTGCTAATGCATATATCATTGTATAGTACTTACTAATGTATCTATCACTGTATAGTACTTACTAATGCATATATCACTGTATAGTAATTACTAATGCATCTATCACTGTATAGTACTTACTAATGTATCTATCACTGTGTAGTACTTACTAATGTATCTATCACTGTATAGTACTTACTAATGCATATATCAATATATAGTACTTACTAATGTATCTATCACTGTATAGTACTTACTAATGTATCTATCAATGTATAGTACTTACTAATGTATCTATCACTGTATAGTACTTACTAATGCATATATCAATGTATAGTACTTACTAATGCATCTATCACTGTATAGTACTTACTAATGCATCTATCACTGTATAGTACTTACTAATGTGTCTATCACTGTATAGTACTTACTAATGCATCTATCACCGTATAGTACTTACTAATGCATCTATCACTGTATAGTACTTACTAATGCATCTATCACTGTATAGTACTTACTAATGCATCTATCACTGTATAGTACTTACTAATGTATCTATCAATGTATAGTACTTACTAATGTATCTATCAATGTATAGTACTTACTAATGCATCTATCACTGTATAGTACTTACTAATGCATCTATCAATGTATAGTACTTACTAATGTATCTATCACTGAATAGTACTTACTAATGTATCTATCAATGTATAGTACTTACTAATGTATCTATCAATGTATAGTACTTACTAATGTATCTATCAATGTATAGTACTTACTAATGTATCTATCAATGTATAGTACTTACTAATGTATCTATCACTGTATAGTACTTACTAATGCATATATCACTGTATAGTACTTACTAATGCATATATCACTGTATAGTACTTACTAATGTATCTATCACTGTATAGTACTTACTAATGCATATATCAATGTATAGTACTTACTAATGCATATATCAATGTATAGTACTTACTAATGCATCTATCACTGTATAGTACTTACTAATGTATCTATCAATGTATAGTACTTATTAATGTATCTATCACTGTATAGTACTTACTAATGCATCTATCACTGTATAGTACTTACTAATGTATCTATCAATGTATAGTACTTACTAATGTATCTATCAATGTATAGTACTTACTAATGTATCTATCAATGTATAGTACTTACTAATGTATCTATCAATGTATAGTACTTACTAATGTATCTATCACTGTATAGTACTTACTAATGCATATATCACTGTATAGTACTTACTAATGCATATATCACTGTATAGTACTTACTAATGTATCTATCACTGTATAGTACTTACTAATGCATATATCACTGTATAGTACTTACTAATGCATATATCAATGTATAGTACTTACTAATGCATCTATCACTGTATAGTACTTACTAATGTATCTATCAATGTATAGTACTTATTAATGTATCTATCACTGTATAGTACTTACTAATGCATCTATCACTGTATAGTACTTACTAATGCATCTATCACTGTATAGTACTTACTAATGCATCTATCACTGTATAGTACTTACTAATGCATCTATCAATGTATAGTACTTACTAATGCATCTATCACTGTATAGTACTTACTAATGCATCTATCACTGTATAGTACTTACTAATGCATCTATTACTGTATAGTAATTACTAATGCATCTATCACTGTATAGTACTTACTAATGTATCTATCACTGTATAGTACTTACTAATGCATCTATCACTGTATAGTACTTACTAATGTATCTACCACTGTATAGTACTTACTAATGCATCTATCACTGTATAGTACTTACTAATGTATCTATCACTGTGTAGTACTTACTAATGCATCTATTACTGTATAGTAATTACTAATGCATCTATCACTGTATAGTACTTACTAATGGATCTATCACTGTATAGTACTTACTAATGTATCTATTACTGTATAGTACTTACTAATGTATCTATCACTGTGTAGTACTTACTAATGCATCTATTACTGTATAGTAATTACTAATGCATCTATCACTGTATAGTACTTACTAATGTATCTATCACTGTATAGTACTTACTAATGCATCTATCACTGTATAGTACTTACTAATGCATCTATCACTGTATAGTACTTACTAATGCATCTATCACTGTATAGTACTTACTAATGTATCTATCACTGAATAGTACTTACTAATGCATCTATCACTGTATAGTACTTACTAATGCATCTATCACTGTATAGTACTTACTAATGTATCTATCAATGTATAGTACTTACTAATGTATCTATCAATGTATAGTACTTACTAATGTATCTATCACTGTATAGTACTTGCTAATGCATATATCATTGTATAGTACTTACTAATGTATCTATCACTGTATAGTACTTACTAATGCATATATCACTGTATAGTAATTACTAATGCATCTATCACTGTATAGTACTTACTAATGTATCTATCACTGTGTAGTACTTACTAATGTATCTATCACTGTATAGTACTTACTAATGCATATATCAATATATAGTACTTACTAATGTATCTATCACTGTATAGTACTTACTAATGTATCTATCAATGTATAGTACTTACTAATGTATCTATCACTGTATAGTACTTACTAATGCATATATCAATGTATAGTACTTACTAATGCATCTATCACTGTATAGTACTTACTAATGCATCTATCACTGTATAGTACTTACTAATGTGTCTATCACTGTATAGTACTTACTAATGCATCTATCACCGTATAGTACTTACTAATGCATCTATCACTGTATAGTACTTACTAATGCATCTATCACTGTATAGTACTTACTAATGCATCTATCACTGTATAGTACTTACTAATGTATCTATCAATGTATAGTACTTACTAATGTATCTATCAATGTATAGTACTTACTAATGCATCTATCACTGTATAGTACTTACTAATGCATCTATCAATGTATAGTACTTACTAATGTATCTATCACTGAATAGTACTTACTAATGTATCTATCAATGTATAGTACTTACTAATGTATCTATCAATGTATAGTACTTACTAATGTATCTATCAATGTATAGTACTTACTAATGTATCTATCAATGTATAGTACTTACTAATGTATCTATCACTGTATAGTACTTACTAATGCATATATCACTGTATAGTACTTACTAATGCATATATCACTGTATAGTACTTACTAATGTATCTATCACTGTATAGTACTTACTAATGCATATATCAATGTATAGTACTTACTAATGCATATATCAATGTATAGTACTTACTAATGCATCTATCACTGTATAGTACTTACTAATGTATCTATCAATGTATAGTACTTATTAATGTATCTATCACTGTATAGTACTTACTAATGCATCTATCACTGTATAGTACTTACTAATGTATCTATCAATGTATAGTACTTACTAATGTATCTATCAATGTATAGTACTTACTAATGTATCTATCAATGTATAGTACTTACTAATGTATCTATCAATGTATAGTACTTACTAATGTATCTATCACTGTATAGTACTTACTAATGCATCTATCACTGTATAGTACTTACTAATGCATCTATCACTGTATAGTACTTACTAATGTATCTATTACTGTATAGTACTTACTAATGTATCTATCACTGTGTAGTACTTACTAATGCATCTATTACTGTATAGTACTTACTAATGTATCTATCACTGTATAGTACTTACTAATGCATCTATCACTGTATAGTACTTACTAATGCATCTATCACTGTATAGTACTTACTAATGCATCTATCACTGTATAGTACTTACTAATGCATCTATCACTGTATAGTACTTACTAATGCATCTATCACTGTATAGTACTTACTAAGGTATCTATTACTGTATAGTACTTACTAATGTATCTATCACTGTGTAGTACTTACTAATGCATCTATTACTGTATAGTAATTACTAATGCATCTATCACTGTATAGTACTTACTAATGTATCTATCACTGTATAGTACTTACTAATGCATCTATCACTGTATAGTACTTACTAATGCATCTATCACTGTATAGTACTTACTAATGCATCTATCACTGTATAGTACTTACTAATGTATCTATCACTGAATAGTACTTACTAATGCATCTATCACTGTATAGTACTTACTAATGCATCTATCACTGTATAGTACTTACTAATGTATCTATCAATGTATAGTACTTACTAATGTATCTATCAATGTATAGTACTTACTAATGTATCTATCACTGTATAGTACTTGCTAATGCATATATCATTGTATAGTACTTACTAATGTATCTATCACTGTATAGTACTTACTAATGCATATATCACTGTATAGTAATTACTAATGCATCTATCACTGTATAGTACTTACTAATGTATCTATCACTGTGTAGTACTTACTAATGTATCTATCACTGTATAGTACTTACTAATGCATATATCAATATATAGTACTTACTAATGTATCTATCACTGTATAGTACTTACTAATGTATCTATCAATGTATAGTACTTACTAATGTATCTATCACTGTATAGTACTTACTAATGCATATATCAATGTATAGTACTTACTAATGCATCTATCACTGTATAGTACTTACTAATGCATCTATCACTGTATAGTACTTACTAATGTGTCTATCACTGTATAGTACTTACTAATGCATCTATCACCGTATAGTACTTACTAATGCATCTATCACTGTATAGTACTTACTAATGCATCTATCACTGTATAGTACTTACTAATGCATCTATCACTGTATAGTACTTACTAATGTATCTATCAATGTATAGTACTTACTAATGTATCTATCAATGTATAGTACTTACTAATGCATCTATCACTGTATAGTACTTACTAATGCATCTATCAATGTATAGTACTTACTAATGTATCTATCACTGAATAGTACTTACTAATGTATCTATCAATGTATAGTACTTACTAATGTATCTATCAATGTATAGTACTTACTAATGTATCTATCAATGTATAGTACTTACTAATGTATCTATCAATGTATAGTACTTACTAATGTATCTATCACTGTATAGTACTTACTAATGCATATATCACTGTATAGTACTTACTAATGCATATATCACTGTATAGTACTTACTAATGTATCTATCACTGTATAGTACTTACTAATGCATATATCAATGTATAGTACTTACTAATGCATATATCAATGTATAGTACTTACTAATGCATCTATCACTGTATAGTACTTACTAATGTATCTATCAATGTATAGTACTTATTAATGTATCTATCACTGTATAGTACTTACTAATGCATCTATCACTGTATAGTACTTACTAATGTATCTATCAATGTATAGTACTTACTAATGTATCTATCAATGTATAGTACTTACTAATGTATCTATCAATGTATAGTACTTACTAATGTATCTATCAATGTATAGTACTTACTAATGTATCTATCACTGTATAGTACTTACTAATGCATATATCACTGTATAGTACTTACTAATGCATATATCACTGTATAGTACTTACTAATGTATCTATCACTGTATAGTACTTACTAATGCATATATCAATGTATAGTACTTACTAATGCATATATCAATGTATAGTACTTACTAATGCATCTATCACTGTATAGTACTTACTAATGTATCTATCAATGTATAGTACTTATTAATGTATCTATCACTGTATAGTACTTACTAATGCATCTATCACTGTATAGTACTTACTAATGCATCTATCACTGTATAGTACTTACTAATGCATCTATCACTGTATAGTACTTACTAATGCATCTATCAATGTATAGTACTTACTAATGCATCTATCACTGTATAGTACTTACTAATGCATCTATCACTGTATAGTACTTACTAATGCATCTATCAATGTATAGTACTTACTAATGCATATATCAATGTATAGTACTTACTAATGTATCTATCACTGTATAGTACTTACTAATGCATATATCAATGTATAGTACTTACTAATGTATCTATCACTGTATAGTACTTACTAATGCATATATCACTGTATAGTACTTACTAATGCATATATCACTGTATAGTACTTACTAATGTATCTATCACTGTATAGTACTTACTAATGCATATATCAATGTATAGTACTTACTAATGCATATATCAATGTATAGTACTTACTAATGCATCTATCACTGTATAGTACTTACTAATGTATCTATCACTGTATAGTACTTACTAATGCATATATCAATGTATAGTACTTACTAATGTATCTATCAATGTATAGTACTTACTAATGTATCTATCACTGTATAGTACTTACTAATGCATATATCAATGTATAGTACTTACTAATGCATCTATCACTGTATAGTACTTACTAATGCATCTATCACTGTATAGTACTTACTAATGTGTCTATCACTGTATAGTACTTACTAATGCATCTATCACCGTATAGTACTTACTAATGCATCTATCACTGTATAGTACTTACTAATGCATCTATCACTGTATAGTACTTACTAATGCATCTATCACTGTATAGTACTTACTAATGTATCTATCAATGTATAGTACTTACTAATGTATCTATCAATGTATAGTACTTACTAATGCATCTATCACTGTATAGTACTTACTAATGCATCTATCAATGTATAGTACTTACTAATGTATCTATCACTGAATAGTACTTACTAATGTATCTATCAATGTATAGTACTTACTAATGTATCTATCAATGTATAGTACTTACTAATGTATCTATCAATGTATAGTACTTACTAATGTATCTATCAATGTATAGTACTTACTAATGTATCTATCAATGTATAGTACTTATTAATGTATCTATCACTGTATAGTACTTACTAATGCATCTATCACTGTATAGTACTTACTAATGTATCTATCAATGTATAGTACTTACTAATGTATCTATCAATGTATAGTACTTACTAATGTATCTATCAATGTATAGTACTTACTAATGTATCTATCAATGTATAGTACTTACTAATGTATCTATCACTGTATAGTACTTACTAATGCATATATCACTGTATAGTACTTACTAATGCATATATCACTGTATAGTACTTACTAATGTATCTATCACTGTATAGTACTTACTAATGCATATATCAATGTATAGTACTTACTAATGCATATATCAATGTATAGTACTTACTAATGCATCTATCACTGTATAGTACTTACTAATGTATCTATCAATGTATAGTACTTATTAATGTATCTATCACTGTATAGTACTTACTAATGCATCTATCACTGTATAGTACTTACTAATGCATCTATCACTGTATAGTACTTACTAATGCATCTATCACTGTATAGTACTTACTAATGCATCTATCAATGTATAGTACTTACTAATGCATCTATCACTGTATAGTACTTACTAATGCATCTATCACTGTATAGTACTTACTAATGCATCTATCACTGTATAGTACTTACTAATGCATCTATCACTGTATAGTACTTACTAATGTATCTATCAATGTATAGTACTTACTAATGTATCTATCAATGTATAGTACTTACTAATGCATCTATCACTGTATAGTACTTACTAATGCATCTATCAATGTATAGTACTTACTAATGTATCTATCACTGAATAGTACTTACTAATGTATCTATCAATGTATAGTACTTACTAATGTATCTATCAATGTATAGTACTTACTAATGTATCTATCAATGTATAGTACTTACTAATGTATCTATCAATGTATAGTACTTACTAATGTATCTATCACTGTATAGTACTTACTAATGCATATATCACTGTATAGTACTTACTAATGCATATATCACTGTATAGTACTTACTAATGTATCTATCACTGTATAGTACTTACTAATGCATATATCAATGTATAGTACTTACTAATGCATATATCAATGTATAGTACTTACTAATGCATCTATCACTGTATAGTACTTACTAATGTATCTATCAATGTATAGTACTTATTAATGTATCTATCACTGTATAGTACTTACTAATGCATCTATCACTGTATAGTACTTACTAATGTATCTATCAATGTATAGTACTTACTAATGTATCTATCAATGTATAGTACTTACTAATGTATCTATCAATGTATAGTACTTACTAATGTATCTATCAATGTATAGTACTTACTAATGTATCTATCACTGTATAGTACTTACTAATGCATCTATCACTGTATAGTACTTACTAATGCATCTATCACTGTATAGTACTTACTAATGTATCTATTACTGTATAGTACTTACTAATGTATCTATCACTGTGTAGTACTTACTAATGCATCTATTACTGTATAGTACTTACTAATGTATCTATCACTGTATAGTACTTACTAATGCATCTATCACTGTATAGTACTTACTAATGCATCTATCACTGTATAGTACTTACTAATGCATCTATCACTGTATAGTACTTACTAATGCATCTATCACTGTATAGTACTTACTAATGCATCTATCACTGTATAGTACTTACTAAGGTATCTATTACTGTATAGTACTTACTAATGTATCTATCACTGTGTAGTACTTACTAATGCATCTATTACTGTATAGTAATTACTAATGCATCTATCACTGTATAGTACTTACTAATGTATCTATCACTGTATAGTACTTACTAATGCATCTATCACTGTATAGTACTTACTAATGCATCTATCACTGTATAGTACTTACTAATGCATCTATCACTGTATAGTACTTACTAATGTATCTATCACTGAATAGTACTTACTAATGCATCTATCACTGTATAGTACTTACTAATGCATCTATCACTGTATAGTACTTACTAATGTATCTATCAATGTATAGTACTTACTAATGTATCTATCAATGTATAGTACTTACTAATGTATCTATCACTGTATAGTACTTGCTAATGCATATATCATTGTATAGTACTTACTAATGTATCTATCACTGTATAGTACTTACTAATGCATATATCACTGTATAGTAATTACTAATGCATCTATCACTGTATAGTACTTACTAATGTATCTATCACTGTGTAGTACTTACTAATGTATCTATCACTGTATAGTACTTACTAATGCATATATCAATATATAGTACTTACTAATGTATCTATCACTGTATAGTACTTACTAATGTATCTATCAATGTATAGTACTTACTAATGTATCTATCACTGTATAGTACTTACTAATGCATATATCAATGTATAGTACTTACTAATGCATCTATCACTGTATAGTACTTACTAATGCATCTATCACTGTATAGTACTTACTAATGTGTCTATCACTGTATAGTACTTACTAATGCATCTATCACCGTATAGTACTTACTAATGCATCTATCACTGTATAGTACTTACTAATGCATCTATCACTGTATAGTACTTACTAATGCATCTATCACTGTATAGTACTTACTAATGTATCTATCAATGTATAGTACTTACTAATGTATCTATCAATGTATAGTACTTACTAATGCATCTATCACTGTATAGTACTTACTAATGCATCTATCAATGTATAGTACTTACTAATGTATCTATCACTGAATAGTACTTACTAATGTATCTATCAATGTATAGTACTTACTAATGTATCTATCAATGTATAGTACTTACTAATGTATCTATCAATGTATAGTACTTACTAATGTATCTATCAATGTATAGTACTTACTAATGTATCTATCACTGTATAGTACTTACTAATGCATATATCACTGTATAGTACTTACTAATGCATATATCACTGTATAGTACTTACTAATGTATCTATCACTGTATAGTACTTACTAATGCATATATCAATGTATAGTACTTACTAATGCATATATCAATGTATAGTACTTACTAATGCATCTATCACTGTATAGTACTTACTAATGTATCTATCAATGTATAGTACTTATTAATGTATCTATCACTGTATAGTACTTACTAATGCATCTATCACTGTATAGTACTTACTAATGTATCTATCAATGTATAGTACTTACTAATGTATCTATCAATGTATAGTACTTACTAATGTATCTATCAATGTATAGTACTTACTAATGTATCTATCAATGTATAGTACTTACTAATGTATCTATCACTGTATAGTACTTACTAATGCATATATCACTGTATAGTACTTACTAATGCATATATCACTGTATAGTACTTACTAATGTATCTATCACTGTATAGTACTTACTATTGCATATATCAATGTATAGTACTTACTAATGCATATATCAATGTATAGTACTTACTAATGCATCTATCACTGTATAGTACTTACTAATGTATCTATCAATGTATAGTACTTATTAATGTATCTATCACTGTATAGTACTTACTAATGCATCTATCACTGTATAGTACTTACTAATGCATCTATCACTGTATAGTACTTACTAATGCATCTATCACTGTATAGTACTTACTAATGCATCTATCAATGTATAGTACTTACTAATGCATCTATCACTGTATAGTACTTACTAATGCATCTATCACTGTATAGTACTTACTAATGCATCTATCAATGTATAGTACTTACTAATGCATATATCAATGTATAGTACTTACTAATGTATCTATCACTGTATAGTACTTACTAATGCATATATCAATGTATAGTACTTACTAATGTATCTATCACTGTATAGTACTTACTAATGCATATATCACTGTATAGTACTTACTAATGCATATATCACTGTATAGTACTTACTAATGTATCTATCACTGTATAGTACTTACTAATGCATATATCAATGTATAGTACTTACTAATGCATATATCAATGTATAGTACTTACTAATGCATCTATCACTGTATAGTACTTACTAATGTATCTATCACTGTATAGTACTTACTAATGCATATATCAATGTATAGTACTTACTAATGTATCTATCAATGTATAGTACTTACTAATGTATCTATCACTGTATAGTACTTACTAATGCATATATCAATGTATAGTACTTACTAATGCATCTATCACTGTATAGTACTTACTAATGCATCTATCACTGTATAGTACTTACTAATGTGTCTATCACTGTATAGTACTTACTAATGCATCTATCACCGTATAGTACTTACTAATGCATCTATCACTGTATAGTACTTACTAATGCATCTATCACTGTATAGTACTTACTAATGCATCTATCACTGTATAGTACTTACTAATGTATCTATCAATGTATAGTACTTACTAATGTATCTATCAATGTATAGTACTTACTAATGCATCTATCACTGTATAGTACTTACTAATGCATCTATCAATGTATAGTACTTACTAATGTATCTATCACTGAATAGTACTTACTAATGTATCTATCAATGTATAGTACTTACTAATGTATCTATCAATGTATAGTACTTACTAATGTATCTATCAATGTATAGTACTTACTAATGTATCTATCAATGTATAGTACTTACTAATGTATCTATCAATGTATAGTACTTATTAATGTATCTATCACTGTATAGTACTTACTAATGCATCTATCACTGTATAGTACTTACTAATGTATCTATCAATGTATAGTACTTACTAATGTATCTATCAATGTATAGTACTTACTAATGTATCTATCAATGTATAGTACTTACTAATGTATCTATCAATGTATAGTACTTACTAATGTATCTATCACTGTATAGTACTTACTAATGCATATATCACTGTATAGTACTTACTAATGCATATATCACTGTATAGTACTTACTAATGTATCTATCACTGTATAGTACTTACTAATGCATATATCAATGTATAGTACTTACTAATGCATATATCAATGTATAGTACTTACTAATGCATCTATCACTGTATAGTACTTACTAATGTATCTATCAATGTATAGTACTTATTAATGTATCTATCACTGTATAGTACTTACTAATGCATCTATCACTGTATAGTACTTACTAATGCATCTATCACTGTATAGTACTTACTAATGCATCTATCACTGTATAGTACTTACTAATGCATCTATCAATGTATAGTACTTACTAATGCATCTATCACTGTATAGTACTTACTAATGCATCTATCACTGTATAGTACTTACTAATGCATCTATCAATGTATAGTACTTACTAATGCATATATCAATGTATAGTACTTACTAATGTATCTATCACTGTATAGTACTTACTAATGCATATATCAATGTATACTACTTACTAATGCATCTATCACTGTATAGTACTTACTAATGCATCTATCACTGTATAGTACTTACTAATGCATCTATCACTGTATAGTACTTACTAATGCATCTATCACTGTATAGTACTTACTAATGTATCTATCAATGTATAGTACTTACTAATGCATATATCAATGTATAGTACTTACTAATGCATCTATTACTGTATAGTACTTACTAATGCATCTATCACTGTATAGTACTTACTAATGCATCTATCACTGTATAGTACTTACTAATGCATCTATCACTGTATAGTACTTACTAATGCATCTATCACTGTATAGTACTTACTAATGCATATATCAATGTATAGTACTTACTAATGCATCTATCACTGTATAATACTTACTAATGTATCTATCACTGTATAGTACTTACTAATGCATCTATCACTGTATAGTACTTACTAATGTATCTATCACTGTATAGTACTTACTAATGTATCTATCAATGTATGCAAATGAATGAGAAAGGAAAACTATGCGTTTGGCATGCACATGATACGATTTCACACTGACATGTAGTTTTATTATTTTTTTTATATTAAATACAAGCAAGAACTTTTATTTTTTCCCCGCTCGAAGGTATTATTTATTAAACAGAAAAACAACATAAAGAACAGTTTCAATAAAAAAAACCACACTACTAAAGTGAAAAGAAAAGGAAGAAAAAAGAAAATGAAAAGGGGGAAAAGAAAAAAGGATGAAGCGGCGAAAGGAATGGAGAGAGAGGGGGGGGGGATATTCACTACATCCCAGTCTGAACAGTGCCTCAACCACGCCCCGCGCAGAATAGTCAGAGACATCCGCTGCTACAACCACCCACCCCACGGGTGGGTGGTTGTAGCGAACCGCCGTCTTTCTGACTTTACACTTGCGGTTTATTTAATTTACTACAACAACGCTTGTTTTCTGTAATATGGTGACACCTCAACATAATGAAGCAAAGAGAGGATATGAACCATTGATAAGCAGAGATATGATTGAAACGGCCCAGCACCGCGTCTTCGATGAGATTCAAATTCGTATCGATTTTCAACTAAAACATTGTTTCTCATAGACTCTCGGATACTCCATTGCATCTTTACTAGGGGGCGCAGAGTAGGAATTGTTTATAATTTAAAGGCAAAATTCATTTCGTGATGGGAGAACGATACGAACTTGCAGCGAGATATTTCATTTTGTGATTTCTTTACTTTAATATAATTGTTTCTACCTTTGGCACAAGGCCAGCAATTAGTCCAGTGCATTACTGGTACTTTATTTTATCGACCCCGTAAGGATGAAAAGCAAAGTTAACTTCGGCGGGAGTTGAACTCAGAACGTAAAAGGCTTGTCAAATCCAGAAAGCCACGCCACTACAGAAATATCCATAGAGTTGTTAGAATATCGACAAATGTTTAGCAGTATTTGTTCAGGCTGTTTACTTTTTGAGTTCAAATCCCACCGAGGTCAACACTTGGTTCTTCAAAGTTCCGAAGTCGATAAAATAAAGTTACAGTCATGTACTGGTATCGATATAATCGAATTTCCTTCTACAAAAAAATACTGGCCTCCTGCCAAAATTAGAAACCATTATGCTTTGACGCATAGAGTTACGGGCCTTGCCATTCTGAGTTCAAATCCCGCCAAGGTTAACTTTGCCTTTCATCCTTACGGGGTCGATAAAATAAAGTACCAGTAATACACTGGGTAATTGCTGGCCTTGTGCCAAAAGTAGAAACAATTATCTTATATATATATATACAAGGCTAGCAATTATCCTAGTGTATTATTGGTACTTCATTTTATCGATCGCGTAAGGATGAAAGGCAAAGTTAATCCCGCCGAGGTTAACTTTGCCTTTCATCCTTACGCGATCGATAAAATAAAGTACCAGTAATACACTGTGATAATTGGTGGCCTTGTGCCAGATGTAGAAACAATTATCTTATATATATATAGCAGTGGTTGACGGAGAGAGATAGAGAGGCGAGGAAGAGAAATATATTCAGTATGACCAGTCTAAAATACCATGGTATAGATGAAATTCCATGTCTATGTGGAGTATCTTAATGAAGCTTTATTACAATTCTCTCTTCACTTTTATTGCCTATAAACCTACTTAAATCACAGTTTCTGTCATCACTCTATTCCCATCTACCCAAATCTCTCTCTCTCTCTCTCTCTCTCTCTGTATATATATATATATATATATATATATATATATATATATATATATATATATATATATATATATATATATATATTCTCTTTTCAATCTTTACTCTCTTCTCTCTGACTATGATTGTATATATATATATATATACATATAATTACTCTTACTCTGTAAGCGACCTCCCTCACACCTCCCTTCTTTGCACCATTCGTACATTCTTTCTTGCCTTCATTCTTTCCTTTTCTCTCTCTCTCTCTCCCTCTCTCTCTCTCTCTCTAACTATCTCTCTCTATCTCTCTATATATCTCTCTCTCTATCTATCTATCTATCTAGCCATTTATTTTTATTTTTCTCTTTCATTATCCCTTGATTCACTTTTATCTTTCTTTTCATCATTCTTATTCTTTCTTATTTCTTTATTTCTCTTTTCTTACTTTCCTCCTCCAACCCTCCAACCAGCCATCCATCTTATTACAATTGTCTCTATTCAAAACAACAAATATAGTAATTTATTGATGCAGCCTCTTAATGAGGTGTGTGGAATGTGAGTATCCACTTAACTAAACAGGCATAAATACAGAGGAGAGAGAGAGAGAGAGAGAGAGAGAGAGAGAGAAGTGATAGGATGGGTTTGTGAATGTAATGTTATAATAAATCATTCTTTTATTGACAAATGTGACGGACTGGTAGAAAGAGTGGTGGATTAGTAGATTCGTACGTCGTATTAGTAGATTCGTACGTCGTATGAACCTTGGATAAACAGTTTTGCGATATTTAGTTACGGCCATTTATGTTTTGAGTTCAAATCCTGTGAAAGTCAACCTTGTTTTTCGTCCTTCTGGGGTCGATAAAATAGAGTACTAGTCAAGTATTGAGGTCGGTATAATTGATTCATCTTCTTCTCTCCAAATTGTTGGCCTTGTGCCTTAATTAAGTAAGAACCCCTCTTGAATTGACATCGTTCTTCTTTCGAATCTGTAAGGATACTGGACCATTAGTAGTCAGGTCCACCAAGATGTCGAATTGGCGTGTAGAATTCGTTACAGCTCTCTACGCTCTGAGTTCATATTGTACTGAAATCGAATTTGCATTTCAGATTTGATAAGTACCAGTCCAACACTGACGTCTATTCTTCCTTATTCACCCCGCCCTCTCTCTTGCAGTTTTATGACGGTCATCCTCTTAATAACAGTAATTGCGTATATTGTATTTTGTGTGGTGTCTTTTGGCTAATTTAGCTTTGTTGTATTCAGTAGGTGCATAGAGTTTTGTCAGGAAAAAAAATTGTTTCATGCCTCTGTTACTGTCTGGGTTAAGATCGCTGTTGAAAGGTCTCTGGTATGAATGGTTTTTATATTTAACTGGGTAATTGTAATCTGTGAGATGTTGAAAGTTAGTTTAAGCTTGTATTTTCTTGCTGGGGAGGGTTATATAAGGAAAGGTGATCTATTATTGTATTATGCCTCTCATTTGAAAGAGTTCTGCAGGGCTGGACTTTCACCTGGTATATGACATTTTTTATATTAGTGTTAATGATGTAGTGATAATTAGTCATGCGCGCGCCCCCCCCCCCAATATATATATATATATATATATATATATATATATATATATATATATATATATATATATATAAGGGCGAGCATTCTACAGGCACATGTACCCTTAACGCAGTTCTCAGAGAGATTCAGTGTATGGCACAGTGTTTGTATTACAGGAACAATCGTTTTTGTATTACAATTGTAAGTGATTAACTTTTCCACAGACATGTGTACAATTAACATAATTTTCAGGAAGATTCAGCATGACAAAGTATGTGACATATTTGACTCTTTCAATTACAGGTACAGTCCATAATGTACTTTAGTGTAAGTGTTTTTGTATTACAGTGTAAGTGGCTGAGTATTCCACAGACACGTGTACACTTAACGTAGATTTCAGGGAGATTCAGCATGGCATAGTGTGTATGAAAGGCTGGCCCTTTGAATTACAGGTACAGTCCGTCTTGTATTATAGTGTTAAATGGCTGAACATCCCACAAACACGCGCACACTTAACGTAATTCGCAGGGAGATTTAGCATGACACAGTGTGTGACATAACTGACCCTTTGATTTACAGGAAATCCTTTTTGTATTACAGTGTAAGTGATTAAATAGTCTATAGAAACGTGTATCTTTAACGAGTTCTCAGGGAGATTCAGCATTTCGGGTCTGGTCCTTTGAATTGACCTTGCACAATTACACCTGAGGACCGTGATCTCTGGCGCTATGCAATAATATAAAAGACCTGCCTTCCCATATGCAGGGGCTGAGGCTTACATCTAGTATGCACCACCTTCCCCCCCATCACCCCTCCCATACACTTCCCACGCCCTAACAGCCCACTATTAGATCTATCTCCCCATGCATCTCCTCCTACCCAAGACCCTAGCCCACACTATAAAGTGGTCATCTAGGTGTCACGACAAAAAGCACCCAGTCCACACTGTAAATGTGGTTGGCGTTAGGAAGGGCATCCAGCTGTAGAGACCAAACCAGAACCAGTTCTGTGTCAGCAAAACACGGTCCTCCGACGTGGCTTGTCTCACTACGGGACAAACCGTCTAAGCCATGGAAGCGTGGAAAATGGACGTTAAACGATGATGATGATGATGATGATGTCCCTCCTTGTATTATAGTGTAAATGGTTGAAACGCGTGCATTATTAACGCAATTCTCAGGGAGATTCAGCATGACACTATATGTGACATGGCAGGCCATATGAATTACAGGTGGAGTCTATCTTGTATGTAATATAATTGTTTCTACTTTTGGCACAAGGCCATCAATTACCCAGTACATTACTGGTACTTTATTTTATCGGCCCCGTAAGGATGAAAGGCAAAGTTAACCTCGGCGGGATTTGAACTCAGACTGCAAAGGGACGTAACTATGCAGGAAAACATGTATGTAATATAATGCAAAAGGGCGAGCATTCATCCGACACGTGCTTCTTAAGAGTTTTCAGGGAGATTCACTATGACACAGCGGGTGACAAGCTTGGCATTTTAAATTTCAGGTATGTTTGATTGTTTTTCACCAGCGAGAATAAAGTGAAGTTAAGTATGTTGCTCAAGAACAAAATGCGTTGCTTGGAATCGAACTCACGGAGTTACGATCATAAGCCGAACACTTTAACCATTAAGCTACTCACCTTCACTATATAGATTAGAACTCTCAAATTCTTGGTGTAAAATTCTTCGATTATGTTCAGTTTCGTGCCAAAGATTTCTATTCATAGAAAGCCGCTCTCCATTATTAGAACAACGCGAAAAAGAGAATTCAGATTACTTAAAGGATAAGAAGCTCGCTAGGCCTAGTGGTAAGTGTGTTGGAGTTAGGATCGTAATGTTGCGGATTTCGATTCCTGGACCGGGTTGTGTGTGGTGTTCTTGAGCACAACACGTCGGACAATGTACAATGCAATATTTCTTTTGTCACTTTTCGTTCTGGGTTCAAATCCTACCGAGGTCAACTTTGTCTTTCACCCTTCTGGGTTCGATAAAAAAAAAACATACAGGTAGTAGTGGACTTACCTATAAGCTAAAATAAGCAATAGCTTAGGGCCACAAACCCTCAGCGGCTATATTTGAAATAAATATTTTTTATTCTATCATTAATTTTTATTTATTAACATTAAATCATAAAAAATAGGGTCTCAAATTTCATATAGCTAAGGGCTTCAGCAGATGAAAGTCCGGCCTTTTGTACCAGCGAAGTACTGGGTCCTTAACTTTAATCTTCTTCCAAAATTACTGATCATATGCCTAAATTAGAAATCCTTATTATATATTTCTACGAGACGGGTGTTATGAAATTTGGGGGTTGGTGGGAGACATATAAAGAATAATTTGTAACGGTTTTAAGGTCAGATTCGTTCAAAATACATAAAATTATCGTAGAAAAAACGTAAATTCGCCTTCAAAATTCTAAAGAAATTTATCAAATGCCTACCTTTTAAAATTATATAAATGACATTATTACACTTGTCTCAAATACATGTGTAATATAATAAATATTTACCTGAAAGCCTTGTGAGTGCAATGTAGAAAACAAAAATCTGTGAATGTGACCACGTTGGAGAGGTCTGCACGTTGTATTTCTTGATCTGGGGTGCTAGAAAAATTCCGAGGGTGACGACATTTGGAAAGGTCTGATCGCTATATATATATATATATATTGATCTGAGGTGGTAGATAAATTCCGTGAGGGTGACCGCCTTTGGAGAGGTCTGAAAGCTGTATTTCTTGATCTGGGGTGGTAGACGAAATCCATGAGGGTGACCACCCTTCGGGAAGTCTGAACGCTTTATTATTTCTTGATCTGGGGTTGTAGACGAAATTCGTGAGGGTGACCGTCTTTGGAGAAGTTTGAACGCTGTATTATTTCTTGATCTGGGGTGGTAGGCAAATTCTGTGAGGGTGATCATATTTGGAGAAGTCTGAACGCTATATGTTTTATCTGGGGTGGTAGATGTAATCTGTCTGTCACTTAGTTTAACATAGCAAACAATAGCCAAGAGCATAATAACAACATGTTGCTTCGATCGTCTCTGGGTCAAAAACAAAAATACACTTTTTTTCTTCTTTGTTTTTTCTTTGCTTTTTTCCCTTAAAGCCTCTTTGAATGTGTTTACCATCATTCCGTTGGTATAATCTATTATGCAATTTACACCTGAAGATGTCACCGAGTTCTTACGCAACCTTGCCACTGAAATGTGCATTGTAGTGTTTGCAGAAATAAATAATCAAAAAAATTCAACCTGTCTGGCCTCCTGTCAGTGTACTTTATAATATATTTGACTCCGTTCCCGCACCAACATGATTCAACATCAAAGATGGATGAGCCGCATAACGTCGAGTGCTTTTCTCATATTATGTCATGGTTAACATTGCAGAATGACCAATTCTCCCCAGTGGTAAACCACCAAATTTAAACGTATATGTATATACAGATAGATATAGAGTGACGCATACATAATACATATGGTGAAGTTTGAGGGAGTATTGACTGCTATTTATACTATGCCTAGCTACCATGTAGAGGCTCTACTACATTGGCCTATACAATATATGCTAGCAATTAGCTCCAGAACTGTTTGGTGCACTTATGTATAGGTTGATATGCTGCGAGATAACATTCATTCCATTGCGAAGGAGAAAGATTCCATTTTAAAAGGTGAACAAATATAAACTGACTGTCGCTAGAAAGTTTGTATATAACCCTGCTCCATTCGGCCTCCGGTCGGTCATACGGCCACATTGGATCCAAGGAAGATTTTTTATATGTATTTTTTGAAAATAGGCTGGCAAATAAGTTAAACTAAAAATGAAAACATTGGTTTCTGATTTAGGCACAAGGCCAACAATTATGGGTAAGAGGAAAGTCGATCAAATCGACCCTAGTATATTACTGGTACTTTATTTTTATCGGCCCCGTAGAGGGGCGGTGGAACTGGATGGGCCAGGGTGGGGGGGATATGCCCCCCCCCCCCCCCAAAAAAAAAAATTATATTTTTCTCCCTATACTACCAAACCACACATCTATTTGTATATGCGCTACAATTTGTACAAGTTATGTTTATTGCATATCAAAGTTTTTTTTATATATCTTAATTGATATTTGATAATAACAGCTAAACTAATCACTACAACTAAATTGACCAAATTTGCCCCCCATCCACCCAGTTCAGAAATGCTTCCACCGTCCTTGATATATATATATATATATATATATATATATATATATATATATATATATATATATATATATAAGTTTTGATGATTTAGTGTTAAAGAATAAAAATTAATGATAAAAATATATATTTAAAAATGAGGCTCTGAGGCATAGCTTATTTAGCTTACATGTGTTCAGCACTGGGTCTCTGGTAAAAAAGGTTTTTCTGTTGATAGGATTAAGTATTTAGTACAGTACACAGTTTATCTGGTAGCCAAAACTTGACAAGAATTAGGTATTGAGGGTAATTGTGGTCTAATGACAAATGTCCTCTTAGTATCTCTATATTGGGTGCGTAATTAATTTCATATTATTTAATTGTATCATGCCTTTAATACTGTGTGGATGTGTTTTCGACTAGTTTAGGATTGTCGAACAATATATATTGTATCACGGCTCTGACACTATGAGGATTAAGATCCCCTTTGAAAGGTCCCTGGTAGAAAGGGTTTTCCTGTTGATAGTATTTAGTGCATTACAGAGTATATGATATTAATTCTTCTGGTAGCTATAGCTCGATAGAATTTATATATATATATATATATATATATATATATATATATATATATATATATATATATATATATATATGTGTGTGTGTGTAGTGTGTGTATGTCTGTATATATATATATATATATATATATATATATATATATATAACGAAGGAAATGTGGTAAGGAACCAGGTGGACCATAACGCACCAAAGTACTCAATACTTGAGGTAGTAGAGTGGGTAATAGGAACCAGTAAGACCCCGACAGCTGAGCTTGTTTGAGCTCAGCTGTCGGGGTCTTACTGGTTCCTATATATATATATATATATATATATATATATATATATATATATATATATATCAACTAGTATTGGCGAATGCAAACATGAATACTGAATACCATAGTAGAGATTAATAATTTATTGAAACTGAACCAGTAGCTAGTGTTTTTCCAGTGTGCTACAGGTTCCTCAAACTTTACATACACACGCACACTGGGGGCGGGAAGTCATTCATACTCTTAATGCTAGAGAAAGGCGAGATACCCACGTGTCCCACAAAATACTTTTGATTCATGGGAACAAGATAAGCTAAATTATTTCATCCATTGACAGTTTTATTGGAGTGGGCGTGAAAATGGAATGCCTAATAACATCATATATAACAAAGGATGGGGTGTTTGAATAGTTCGACCTTCTCAATGTAGTCACAAAATTTCCTTCACATAAACAGTATACAATACGTCAAAATGGCAGAGTCATTAGAACGTCGGATAGAATGTCTTGCGTTATTCATTCCAGCTCTCTGTGCTCTGATGTCAAATCATGCCAAAATCTATTTTGCCTTTCATCCTTTCGAAGTCTATAAATAAAGTACCAGTCCAGTGGTGGAGTCGGTGTGCCGCCTACCTTTCTTTTTCTCTCTCTTTCTCTCCTTTCCCTTTATCTGGAAGAAATCAACTGTTTCAACAGAGAGGGACGTGTACCACCATGTTTAAATGCCCTGGTGATATCCCTATGGCTCCACCATAAGTTAAGGGCCCATGTATGGATAGAAACAACACTACACCATCTTTAGAGCGGGAGTAGCACTTGGATTTTAAAGCACCATTCCGAATGTTAAGATAGACAGCATATCTGTTAGCCGGGATTTATGAGACATTTTCCTCTAAACAACCTCACTCTATTTTCAATATGTCACTCGTCTTGTCCACTATTGTCAGACTCTCAAAAAAATGTATTTGTTTACCATGAACCGTCCGACGGCTGTCGAAAGAAACTGATAGACAGTCTTTGGTTTTGCAGACGACTGTTTGAAGAAAGACAGCAATATTTGAGTGTCTCAGCTAGGGAACACGAAGCTGCGGGTGTGACTGGGGCTATAGCTCCCACATCCAACTCTACATCAAACATTCTTTTAAAAAGTGGGGGACAATATGGAAAAAAAGAGAAACACCTCCGTCATCCCGGTTAGTGTCATTCAAAGAGTAACCAGCCAGACAGCCAACCAGTCAGCTAGTCAACCAGTCAACCACCATCCACTAAACAGCCATCTATCCCCTCTCCACATTGATCCTGATAGACGTGTTTATATTTCTAAGAGTAACATTTAGTAACTTTTTTCATCTGGTCTTCCTCAAATGCATCTTATGTTGAACGGTTACAGTGACAAGAATGAAAGCGTGTGGTGTAGCGGTTAGGATGTTCGGCACACGAGCGTAAAATCATGAGTTCTAGTTCCGACTGCGCATTTTGTCCTTGAACAAAACACTTTATTTCACGTTGTTCACTTGGATAGAAAAATAATTGTTTCTACTTTAGGCACAAGGCCAGCAATTAACCAGTGCATTACTGGTACTTTATTTTATCGACCCCATAAGGATGAAAGGCAAAGTCAACCTCGGCGGGATTTGAACTAAAAATAATTGTTTCTTCTTTAGGCACAAGGCCAGCAATTATCCAGTGCATTACTGGTACTTTATTTTATCGACCCCGTAAGGATGAAAGGCAAAGTCAACCTCGGCGGGATTTGAACTCAGACCGTAAAGGGACGTAACTATGCTGGAAAGCATGGCGTCCGACCCTCTACCGATACTGCCAAAAAAATAATGAGTTGTATCTGTAACTCAAAGAGCCCGTCTTACCATACATAGTATCAAACCGAATCTCTCTGGGAATTACGTTAAGGGTTACAAGTGACGTTGGAACGCTCAACCACTTGCATATTAATTTCACGAGCGGGCTGTTGGGTTGGTCAAAACAACTGGAACACCCGACACCAGAATCGACGGAGGTTGAACACATACAGAGTTCCAATCCCTTTTTCTAGTGTCTTTCCTCAGAAAGAAACGAAATATGTCGGATATTGAAGAGGAAAAAATGAAGAGAGCGAGGATAAGATAAAAGAGGAATATGAGAAGGAGGAAGAATACGAGACAAAGAGAAAGAAAGAAAGAGGGAAAGAAATGGTATATAAGAGAGTGTAGTTGTGATGGTGTTGTCGTTGTTACTGCTGTTGTTGTTGGTGGTGGTGGGGATGACGGTGGTGGTGGTTTTGTTGCCGATGTTGTTATTTTTGCTGTTACCGTTTTGGTTGTTGTTATTAGTAGTGATGTTGATGGTGTTGTTGCAGCTTGTGTTGTAGTTATTGTTATTGCTGTTGTTATTTTTGTTGTTGGCGTGGTTAGTGGTGGCGGTAAAGACAAAGAATTACAACATTCTTGCCCGACACGACGTGATTGGTCTAAAGAAAATATTGTTATTTGAGTCAACACATCACCATTACAACTACCATCACTACCACTACTACCATCAGTACCCCACCCCACATGCCAAAACAGATGCCTTCACAACAAAAACCATCTCTACTACTGTTGTTATTGTTGTTGTTGTTATGGTGATTGCTTTACCACCGCAAACCACCTATCCAGCTAACACGGAAGCCTTTACATGGTAATTCGCCCTTCCAGAAATTGCAGCTAAATCACATTCAAATAACATTTTAGTTTTACATATAAAAATATGAACTCGTTGAAAAACGTAATTATAGATGAAATTGTCATAGCGAGTATGTTTTTTTTAATCATAGCTCTGCCTGATAAGGACGGACTAAGGTTGGGTATTGGTGATACATAACAACATCAGCAAGAACAACAACAACACGCACCAACAACAATTACCATTACGACTGAACGCTACACTAGTAAAAGAAAATATACACCTATGCACGCTACATCCCAGAAACCCACTTCTAACTTTTGGACTAACTTCACCTGTCCACCGAGAGAACTCCGTTTTTCTATGGCAGTAGTCAATAGGGCGACTCATATCTCAGGAGATGGTATCCCGATAAATTTGATGGAACTTACACATTGATATAAAGGGAAGATTTACTTAGCATATGCACATTTTCATGTTCGGGGACAAACAAAACTCCACCAGTTTAATCTTGATGGATCTGGAGCTGAGAAATGGCCTACCCAATATTCTCGTCTAAACCCGTTCTCACTCACTCAGATCACACCATTGCTATCTTTATCTCACTGAGAAAATGCACGTTGCAGCAGCTTGCTGTATCCTTTAATAAGAAAATTGAGCTGTTATACTGTTGTCATTGGCTGTTAATAATTTTCCACTGAAATTTAATTCAACCGAAATTTCTAACGAAAGGAAAAAGCATTATTTCTGGACACTGCGACAAAGGATCGTCTCCAATTCATCAGCAGTTGTTAAACTACCGATTCAGCAAATGGACAACAAAACCGAGCCTTATATTCAATGACAATTAGCCATATTTAGAAGCTGTTACTATCTCTGCAGTGAAGCGATCAGTCAATCTGATAAGTTTTGCATATATGAAATGTCAATATCGCACATCCGAATCAAACCGCTCATATACATATCAAACCTCCATGATGTGTGATAAGTATTTTTTCTTTCGCTTGTAAGCCACTTTTCCTATATAATTGACCATACTAGTGAAGCCAACTTACTAAATGAATATGTATTAACGAGGAAGTCAAACAAGATCGAAACATGTCCGTTGCTGTCAACATGATCTAAAAATGTTCAAAAATATTTAGAACAACTGTTTATGTTACAGCTCCATGGGATTTTTCATACGTAAATATGAAAAAGTGATAACTCATCTTAGCCTCAGTATTAAGTACGTAAAAGTCACAGAAGATGGATAAAAAGCTTGAAACATTAGTGTCCGCCGTTTTCAAACTGCTACTGATGTGGCTGTGATATGATCACCGCTTACGGAATCATATCAAGACTTATTTATGTAAATAATAGACAAAAATATGGCAGATGATTTCATATACGCCTATAAAGTACCAGTAATGCACTAGTATAATTGGTGGCCTTGTGCCCAAACTAGAAACAATTATATATATGTATATATATATATATATATATATATATATATATATATATATATATATATATATATATATATATGTATATATATATATGTATATGTATATATATATATTATATATATGTATATATATATATATATATATATATATATATATATATATATATATATATATATATATATATATATATAGTAATAATAATAAATTTGAAGACTAAAATCCAATAGATTCAAGCAGCGTCTTTACATGCATGCCCATTCTTTTCGTTACCCTCTAAGAAGGAATATGACGTCACTTTCAGCTTATATCTGGAGTCTAAAAGACAACCACACCCAATATAAGTTACACTGGGAGATCCTAGCTAGGGCTAGATCGTATAACGGAAATAAAAGACCATGTGACCTCTGCGCCGCTGAGGCCCTGGAAATACTCTACGCCACAGACCACATCTTAAACAAAAAATCTGAGGCAATTTCGGCTTGTAAACATAAATTGCACAAAACTTTCCTGTATTACAGCCCCATGTTATACCCTAACGGATAGTACGATCTATACGTGGATATTTTACGTCTCGATGTGGGAGCTAAGTATATGTTTTGTTTATACCTTTACTTATTTGCATAGGTAAGTATATATTACCTCTATGTTTTGTGAAGGTACGTATACCTTCTCGTACGTATATTTGATTGTTATGGCGTATAATTTTTTTATATATTCTGGTACATATGGTTCGGCTATGTGTATACGGGAGTTTTGCGTCTGTGTGAGTATGCAGGTTCGTACGTATGTAGGGCGTGTGTATATGTGTACTTCATGTTTTGGTTGACTTACGTCTCCGAACATTCGTGTATTTACATGTAGGTATGTGTGTGCGCTTGTTATATACGTATTTATTTATTTATATACGTTTATATAATTATTTATTTATTTGTATACACGCTTACACACACACACATATTTATATGTGCGTGGTTTTGTTTACCTATGGTAAGTTTTCGCTTGTGTATGTACGTATTTGTTTGCGTGTATGTATTTATTTATTTCTATTACTTCTGTATTGTATTTATTTACTTTATTCTTAACTCCGTAGCGGAGATTCATTCGGTCTCCTAGTTAGAATTTAGTCTACGACTTCTGCTATACCATTTACGTGGTTTTGTCTTTGCGTGCTATTGTTCTTCACGCTCCACATATGACGTATTATCTTCGTTTTTTTTCGTTCATTGCCAGAGAACGTCTCTATGC
>OZ024740.1:139745134-139755134 GCA_964016885.1 Eledone cirrhosa | reverse complement strand
AATTCGGCCGGAGAATTATATTCCCATTTGCCCTTTATAGCATAACTTTCTGCATTTACTGCGGTTATGAGAAGCGGTTCTTATTCGGGTACAACTTCTGATTTAGCCTAAGAAAATATCTATAAGCGTGTGTAATTTATACAAGCATATATTTATTTTTTTATTTTCAATTGAGTTCTTAAACACGTTGGATTGATAATGTTTTCAAAAAAACTAATTAACCCGCGTGTATATTATATTTTTTTTCCTCATTTCGTGGATCGTGGGTTGTCTCCCCTTCCCGCTTCGTGTCGCTATGATACTTCCCCAGTCAAAAACTGCTGGAATTTCAAATTTGGCGGTCATTCGAGGTGAGAGAGAGCTACTTTACGAACATGATTTTTGACAGCGGTAAGAAATTGTTTTCTTATATCAATGTTTAATGGGCTTCCACTGATGATTTATAAGTGCCCACCTAAATATATTCTTACATGATTATATATTAGGCTTCTACATAAACTGGAAACATTCTCCCAAACTTGTAGAAAACTTATAATGAAACAAATGTTTGGAAAGAGAGATATACTTTATCTTTAATTATATCTCATAAAATAATACAACTGGTTTTTCCACATTATACATATTGTTAGCACCCCAAACACTTAAATTGGGTTTATATTTTAATATAACCTAATGTTTGTTGAGTGAGATGGTTACCAGTCAGAGTTTAGCTTTAAACTATCTCTGTTATTGTATTAAATTAATTATATATATATATATATATAAGGGATAACAAAATAAAATATCGTTATAGGTAATCCAGTTAGAGGTTGTGAATACTTCGTATTATGGATAGTTTTAGCGTACGGCGTTGTTTGACTCAACAAGGGGTTTACGTAGGTGGCGAGTTTATGATTTCACTTGTATTCCTTTTTAAGTTTATCTTGGAGTAATAATATTGAAAGAGTGAAGAATAACATGGTCAACAGTCAAATAAAACCGTTTTTTGTACTGTTGACCATGTTATTCTTCACTCTTTCAATATATATATATATAGTACAAAAAACGGTTTTCTTTGACTGTTGACCATGTTATTCTTCACTCTTTCAATATTATATATATATATATATATATATATATATATATATATATATATATATATATATATATATATATATATATATATATATATATATATATATATATATATATATATATATATATATAGATATATATATATAGATATATATAATAGAAAAAACGAGGAAGTATTTTAGAAAATCGATTCAAAGCGGTAGAAATATATGAAGGGCAAATGATGACAAATAAAGCAAACAAAAAAATGTTTTTCTTACCCAGTATATTAATACCCTTTTCTTAAATGCAAAGAAAAAAAAAAGAAACACGATGTAAAACAAAGCAGAATGAGATCTTCTGAATACGCAACAAATGCAGAGAAGGTACCAACAAATACACCAGCATGGAGGAATTCTAAAGAATTCTCACCGAGAATGGCTAACCACCTTTCTCTCACCAAATGCTGAAATGCTAAGGCATCACCTTAAAGAACAAGGAGGTCGCGTGTTCATCGAGATAGCATATGTTATCTAAAGCTGCCGCATTTCAATGAAAAGACAACCGCTGCCATCCGACAAGCCATCAGTAGGGAAAGCCTGAACATACAGCTGACACACGTGAGATCTTCCTTGAGAAGACAACTCTACAACCCCCTACCTGAATACAATGATATATGCACACTTCCTAAATGTCCCATCAAGAATGCAGAAATGTGCATGAAAGCGTATGTAGTTTACAGGATCACACGTAGACAATGTAGCTCTTTGTACATCGTAAGTACTGTCCGGATGTTGCACATATGTATCAAGGAGCCCATGACAACGAGAGATTCTGTCAAAAAACATATTAACAAATGCTGCAAACGAGACATATAATTGACGGGAAGGAATGTTAGAAATTTAAGAATTAAAGAGGCTGTGATCATCAACTCTCAGAAGTCACAAATAAACAATAGATCAGAACTACATTGGACAGAGTGACTTCTATGACTGATCCCCGCATTCGCAATCCTGACACTTGGACCAGTTCAGGAAGAACACATCGTTCGTTTTGTTTTACATCGTTTG
Source organism: Eledone cirrhosa (assembly GCA_964016885.1). Classification (NCBI taxonomy): domain Eukaryota; kingdom Metazoa; phylum Mollusca; class Cephalopoda; order Octopoda; family Eledonidae; genus Eledone; species Eledone cirrhosa. The sequence goes on along the minus strand of OZ024740.1, from coordinate 139,753,011 downwards.
TTTTTATTTGCTTAGCATTTGAAAAAGGGATATTAACCATGAAATATTATGTTGAAATATACTGGGTAAGAAAAACACTACTTTGTTTTGTTTTATTTGCCATCCTTTACCCTTTATATATTTCTACTGCATTGTACTGGCTTTCGGAAATACTTATCAGTCATTTATTAGATATCTCACAATGCTTCATATTAACTAAACTACTTTAAACAAAGTAATGTTTTTCTTACCCAGTATATTTCAACATATAGGAGAATTCACCGAGTCGTTAGTACATTGGATAAAAGGATTTGCAGTATTCATTCCAGCTACCTTCATTCCGAGTTCAAACCCCGCCGAGCTTAACTTTGCCTGTCATCCAGGGACCTCGTTTGCCTTAAAAATGTGAGGGGGACAAACCAACATTTGTTGATTCTTAAAGGAGCATAAATTGCTTATGGTGCCTTTCCCGGACCCTGTCACATAAATAAGATTTTACGCTAATCAAATTTTATATATTCAAATGAAGTTCAGATATTAAAAAAAATAAGCTTAAAAAGAATTTATTATATCAAATAAACAAAATTTTCAATTTTTAGCAAATGGATGTAAATATCGAACAAAATTCAATACCTATTGCAGCTTAGGGGTATATATATTCATATAAATATATACACATAAATAAACATGTGACAATATGTATTATACATATGTATGACTTGTTAGTGGGATTTTATTTGTTTTTTAATTGGGAAAAAGTGGAGGGGATTTGTCCCTTGGTACTCCTCTGAAACAAGGCCCTTGCTTTCATCCATTTCAGTCCGATAACAAAATTACTGGGGTAGATTCTTCCTCTATACCTCTTTCTTATTTCCTGTCTAGCCCACTTTCTCTCCTTCTATGGAAGAAATCTGGTGTGTTCAGACCTGGGGAGGGGATGGGTTCCGCCAGGTTTAAAATGTCCAAGAAAAGTTCTATGTCATGATGGCGCCCCTACGATTACACACACACACACACATATATATATATATATATATACATATATATATATATGAATGTATGTATAATATATTTGGCAATATACTGTATGTTTAATTAAAAACACTTAGAAGACCATACGCTATCAGTTTTAAAGTAGTGACTATGTCACTTACTTATATTCGGCGAAAGAAGTGACATAGTCACTTCTTTAAAACTGATAGCGTATAGTCTTCTAAGTGTTTTTAATTAAACATACGGTATATTGCCAAATATATTATACATACATTCATGTATACATCACTATTTCAGAGCTCCAATCCTATATTTGTGCGCTAATCAGCCGAAGTATATAAAGTTATATCTGTATATAAACAGAATGTAGGTAACCTAGATAACACAAAGGTATATATAAATTTGCACATTTTAATATATAGATATGTAAACACGCTAACTATATGAAAACCCCCTGATAAATACCTTTAATCATTTTAGATTAAAGGTATTTATAATTTATGTAACCGGATGTTTACATGTTTATATACTAAAAATATGTAAATTCATTATACATTTACATAGTCTTGGTTACTTCAATAGAGTAAAATATATAGATATAACTTTATCATATATATATATATATATATATATATATATATATATATATATATATATATATATCGTTTTCCGTTTCCCTAGTTCAGGGTTAGAGTACCCTATAACGAGGAGTCTTTCCGCGTTTTTACTTTTATATATATATATATATATATATATATATATATATATATATATATATATATTATATATATATATATATTATATATATATATATATATATATGTAGAGAGAGAGAGAGAGGGCGGGGGGAGAGAGAGAGGGGGGGGGAGTAGAGAGAGAGAGATGTAGTTTCATTCATTCTCTTAGCTTTTACATTCACATTAGGTGTTGATTGGTTCTTTTTCGTTTTGCGTCCAAACATGTATGTATGTAAGGATGTATATATATATATATATATATATATATATATATATATATATATATATATATATATATATATATATATATATATATGAGTGTGTGTGTGTATAACTTGGCACATTCCAGTTGCGAAAGGAGAGAGAAAGAGAGAGAGAGCGGTAAATACAGAGACAGAGGGGGAAAGAGAACAAAAGAAACAAAAATGCTAACGACTAAATCCGACCACTCCACCATAACCCCTGCCAACATTACAACATTTCCCCTAACCACCCGGTCACCGTCAACATCTACTCTACTCACACCCTCCCTACCAAAAATGTCAATATGTCGGTGGGGACGTATGAAGACAACAAAACAGATTTGTTCGTCCTCTTTTGACCGACACACACATGCATAGTTCACTTGGTGTACTCTCCGATAGGTCAGGCGAGTCCAGTCCCTTCCCCCGAAGCTGAGAAACACCGGAAGAATAACAATAATGTCTATGAAACACTTGTATGGAAAGAAGCTTGCACAAAAATGTCTACCCCACATCATCTTGTATCGTTCACCCTGTCCCTTTGTCCAGCACTAAAAACACAACCATCCCCACCCCCTCATGAAGTATAATCTCACAATGTTCCTCCCATGCCCTCTCTAACACCACTATCACCAAACACAACGACCACTGTCACCATTACCGATGCCCGTACCACAAGCCCCACAAACACCACTACCACCGCTGTCACAATTACCGCCACCGGCTTTCCTACTTTAACTAACCCTATACCAGAGGTTTGTAATTGTCAATCATGGTGGAGGCGGCGGCTGTGGGGGAATTCTAACAGATTGAGAAGGAACAAATTGGATAGAAATTTCACATTTATTGTTTCAGTTCTTTTGTTTAATTTTGTTGTCTCTATTCCTTTTCTGTATTTTTGTCATCTTCCTCCTCCCCCCCCCCCTCTCCATACTTGTTAGGTTAGTGATAGGAGAGTCACTATATAGAAGTACTTGAATCTACAAGAGTATGCGTTGTCATAACTTAAAATAAAACCCCGAAGGAAACCACACAGGGACGCGATCGACACGAAAAATAGTGGTCATGTTAGTGCGGACGTACTTAACGTAGCGAGATTATAATACACATCGTACACTATAGTGTATATATTTATTTTTCTGAGCATGAATTTTAAAAATCTCTTTTTATCTCCCCTTTTTTCTCATTCTTACGACTTTACTAAGAAACACTCTCACCCTGCTTTTCAAGAGAGAGAGAGAGAGAGAGAGAGAGAGAGAGAGAGAGAGAGAGAGAGAGAGAGAGAGGAGCGAGAGAGAGAGCGAGAGAGAGAGAGAGAGAGATGCAGAGGAGAAGTAGAGAGAGTAAAAGTGACAGCGTTTACATTAAATCAGACAACGCTAATGGAATATTTGACTCTAATTTTTAATGACGTATATTTGAACGATTTCATTAGCCAGTTCTCCATCCACCTCTTCCATTTCAATTCATCCATTGTCAGGGCGTAAACTCCGTAGACCTTTTCTCCCACGTAAAACATGCATATGAATAACTTGTAATAATATACTCTACGCGGCAGCGGGTGGGGGAGCGATTATTCGAAACCCGAGAGTATGTGAATCGACGTCAATTTTGACGGCGCGGTTTCACTAGTAAATAATATTTGTGTAGTAAAGAAAGGTTTGCACTAGTTCAATGACTAATATTAGTGTTACACTAAGAGGATCATATCTAATATCTGTGACACTGCTATGACGTCAATTTGCACTGAGGAACCCCGCTAGATCTGACAACAATCATTTTGATAACATTTGACTGGTGATCGTATCATATTTTTTTCATTATTTTGAACCCAAATTACCCACTGATCTCCCAGCATATCTATCCTATCTATCATATCTTATATCTTCTGGCATTTTACTATATTTGTACACTAAATGATTGACACTTTTATCCACTTTGCAGCCCATCCGACATTAATCGTTTGCGCATGTGCAGCAGTGACGAACTTCGGCGGATCTCCGACGTATACCTACTTCTCAGTTTCATGTATTGTATGTATTTCATGTATTGTATGCCGAAAGTCAACTAATGAAAACATTTATTATTAAATATCCTTAGTATTTCTTCTGTCACTTTACGTTCTGATTTCAAATCGTACCGACGTCAAGATTGCTTTTTATTCTTTGGGGGTTAATAAAATACAGTACTACTTAAGTGTTGGGGTGGTAGATGGGTAGAATCGTTAAAGCCTCAGACAAACTGTTCTGTGTTATTTGTTCCGACCTTTTTTTTACATTGTACACATCTATATATATGTGTGTGTGTGTTTGTGTTTGTGTGTGTATGTGTGTGTGTGTGTGTGTGTGTGTGTGTGTGTGTGTGTGTGTGTGTGTGTGTGTGTGTGTGTGTGTGTGTGTGTGTGTGTGTGTGTGTTTGTTTCTTTATATATAGAGAATCCCCCAAAATGTATACGCACTTAAACAGCATTCTAATAAGTATTGCTTGTACAGGTAATCAAAATGTGTATACATTTTGTGGGGACAACCTGTATATATATATATATATATATATATATATATATATATATATATATATAGGAACAAGTAAGACCCCGACGGCTGAGCTCAAGCCGTTTCGACGGCTAATTCTGTACTGTACAGAATTAGCCGTCGAAACGGCTTGAGCTCAGCCGTCGGGGTCTTACTTGTTCCTATTACCCACTCTACTACCCGAAGTATTGAGTACTTTGGTGCGTTATGGTCCACCTGGTTCCTTACCACATTTCCTTCGTTATATATATATATATATATATATACAAACACACATATTTACTATATCTATTATAAATTTATTTCGAACACTGTAATCATGGCCCAGTGAACCTTACTACATATCTCAGTATCTCATTCAGATTATCATGTTTGTTTGTAGTTTCCCCATATATTGAGGTCACTGTTCCTTCTAGTGCAGAATTATCAAACTCAAATCAACCAAGATATCGTTATTGCTGGTAACTTAGTACACATAATATGACGTGTTGAGGGATAGTTGTGTGAGGGGACTGTAGTTTTTGTTTTGTTTTGTTTTTTGTTTTCTTAATAGTAATACTGTCGTAGCGGGGATTGAGGTGCTATGAAGGGAATGTATGTGTGTGATGGTAATAGTGGGGGTAATGTTGTTGTTGGTGGTGATGGTAGAAGTGGAATTCGTAATGGTGTTGTTGGTAACCTTGGAAGTAATCGGTCAAAGTCAGACTTTGAGTGGGATGGGCTCCGCCGTGTTTAAAATGCACAAAACACGACATGTATGAAAACGGCGTTCCTATTTCGCCATCAGGTGATCAGTTCTCATGGCATGAACTGTACTCTGTTGTCTCGCACTGTAATATAATGTACAATGTATTGTACTGTGACAATTACATATATAGCGATGATTTTTGATGGTCGCGTTGGTAATTGATTGTGTTGTGGTGTTGATTCGTTTGTTGCGTGTGTACTTATTTGTAGCTTGTTGTGTCGTGTGGCCACTGTTGTGTGATACAGTGTGACCAGAGGTTGCATGTATTCAGGTAAGTGAGTAAGTGTTCAATAAAATAGTGATGATATGATAGTTCCTTGATCACGCAGAAAATGAATATATATAAATGAACCACGATGACACCAAACCGCTATATTATTAATTTATTGAAAATAGCTCATACCGGATCTATACAAAAAATACACAAGAATTATGGATGTTATTTCTTTGTTTGTGTTTGTAAAAGTAGAATTAAATTATATTTACCAAGAAAACTTCATGAACTTCACAGTCTTGGTTAAGACAGAAATCAAAAGATAGAGATTGAGAGAAAGAGAGAGTAAAAGAAAGTAAGAGTCAGTAAGACCACAAGAGGTCTGTAGAAAGCAAATGTTTTACATGTTTACTCTATCAAGAACCACGCCAAACTGCTGCTATGCTGGTCCAAGGCAGGCTATTTATCTATGTTGCTTTCTCTGACCCCAAGCCTTGAGAACAAAGGGCTGATCTTTAGAGGTCGTCCACTCTTAGACCTGTTTACGCCCGAAAATAGATAACTCAGAAATTGACCGTTAAATGTCACCCAGGGGTTAAGGTGTGGACAGATTTTGCTACACACAAGCTTTTAATCAGACATGGTCTTTCTAGGGCCACGTTGTACAATTTATACGTCTTTTTCCACGTGATTTCAGAGCGGTCACTTCCTCATTTCAGTCTTTATAAGTAGATCTAAACCCCGTTATCTCTCTGTAGGGCGAACAGGAAAACGCAGGTATTCTTGATAATATGACAAAACCTAGTTGAGGTTCTCTTGCAGATAAAATTATGTAGTTTAACTAAATGTATGTTTATCTAACATTTATCTTTTATTGGTTTCAGTCATTAAACAGCCGGCCTGATTTAGTCGATCATATCGACCCAGCATTTATTTCTTCAAGTATAGTACTTCTAGTACTTCGTTAGTGGATCCCTTTTTGTGGAAGAGCTAAGTTACAGGATATAAACAGACGAAACGTAAACACAGGGACACACACCCATATATATATATATATATATATATATATATATATATATATATATATTTATATCTGTATTTTAACCGTTGGTCAATCAACGATAAACATTGATTGCTTATATATATATATATATATATATATATATATATATATATATATATATATATATATATATATATATATATATATATATGAAAGACGTAAAATAAGAAAATTTTAAAAATTAAAAATTAACTTACTTACTAAAATTTTCACTCCAACTAATTAGTTTCTGTAATGGGATAAAGATAGTTACGCAATGTAACCATCGAGAATTCATTACGTCATCAGGGAGTCTATTCTCAGCTAAGTCTCCAGGCAATGCGCGAACACTAGGGACTCATATAAAAATAATAATAATTCGGTGGATTGAATTCCATAGCACTGAAAAAGTTCACTGTCTCTGGTCAAACGGCAGATTCTAAAGAATCAATCACGTGACACTGAGGCTAGTCGGAAGGAGTGGGGTGGTATAATGATAAAAGCCTACTACCACTACATTGCATTAGTAGTGGATTTGACAGGTTTGCTCAAGAAATAAATAATTTGGAGATAAATATAGAGAATTAGTATATTTACCAACATATGAGTACAGATGTACACTAATGCTAGCAAATACATAAGTTATGTCATAGTACCTAGGTGGTTCAATGCAGGAGGATGCAGAACAATTTTAGTAAGTAAGTTAATTTTTAATTTTTAATTTTCTTATTTTACGTCTTTCATATAAATGTTCTGCATCCTCCTGCATTGAACCACCTAGGTACTATGACATAACTTATGTATTTGCTAGCATTAGTGTACATCTGTACGCATATGTTGGTAAATATACTAATTCTCTCTCTCTCTATATATATATAAATATATATATATATATATTTATAAAGGTTTGCACATATATATATATATATATATATATGTATATATATATATATATATATATATATATATATATATATATATATATATATATATATATATATATATATATATATATATATATGTGTGTGTGTGTGTGTGTGTGTGTGTGTGTGTTTTGCAACGGGTCACTTTGTGGCTCAATGAAGAGTTAATAAATTAAATAAGCAGAGCTATATATCATAAAACATGTCTATAGAATCACCAGATAAAATATATACCATTTCCTCTCCCAATTAGCATAATTAACCATATAAAAAATCGATTAGACCAAGCTATAAGAATAAAGGCTTCTATGAAGAAATCTCCGACAAATAACCGAAAGCAGCCCTTCGCGTCGGTTGCGATGGAGTATTTATCGACTATTTCGACAGCGTGTATGAATCGACCAGATATACAGTCAATTAAATAGAATTAGGTGTAAAATAAACTAGGAGAAAAGTGAACATATTTAG
>OZ024740.1:139735134-139740134 GCA_964016885.1 Eledone cirrhosa | reverse complement strand
TACATATATATATATATATATATATATATATATATATATATATATCACCTAATAAACTATATATATATATATATATATATATATATATATATATATATATATATATATATATATATATATATATACATATACACACACACATATATATATAAAGCTGTTCGCTTTTCGCTGCAGTGTTTTCTATACCTTTCATTTATATATATATATACATATATATATATATATATATATAAATATACACACACATATATATATATATATATATATATATATATATATATATATGAAAGACGTAAAATAAGAAAATTTTAAAAAAATTAAAAAAATTAACTTACTTACTAAAATTTTCACTCCAACTAATTAGTTTCTGCAATATATATAGATAGATAGATAGAGAGAGAGAGAGAGAGAGAGAGAGAGAGAGAGAGAGAGAGAGAGAGAGAGAGAGAATTGGATTCGCAATCGTGAGGTTGTGAGTTCGATTCCCGCACTGGGTGATGCGTTTTGTCCTTGATGAGTCTGAAGAGAGGTTTTATTATAAGTACAAGCGAGTTATTGATAATCTTGGTAGAATACTTCTTACTATTAGAATCAAATGGTGGAGGTAAGATTTATGGAAGCACAAACAGACTCATTAACTGCTTAATGAACACAACCACAAGGATATGGTCCGAACGATGAAGAGCCGAACACCCACTGTCACCGCCTCCATCTCTCTGTATGTTGAGCAAATGGGGTCCCACGTGGTGGCCTCCCCACAGCCCCGGCGGACAGAATGGAGAAGGCGTTTCCCCGGAGGATGGTAAGGGAGATGCGCTGGAAGAACCATTCCAACTCGCGAGGCTCACACCTGCGGCTGGCCAGCTCAGCGCCTATGGTGGTGAGTAGGGCCAAGGACAGCAGAAGTCTCCACTGCTAAGGGCATAAGACACTTTATTTCATGTTGCTCCTTCTGTCTGGATTTGCGACCAGTATAGATAGCATTAGCAATTAGAAAGGCCAAACCAAATTGACTAGCTCCCCCCAACTCATTATGAGGAAGACATCCCACAGACCATCCTACCCCGTCTAGACAGTATATCTCGGCAACTACTGCCACCACCTAAGCCTCACTAACTGCAGGTAACCCAGCATCAAAAACAATCTGTTTTATATATTTCACCTCTCTTATGTGTTATACGTCATATGCCATATATTATACTTCATAATTCTATGACCGCCACCATTCTTATATCTAATCCTTATATTATTATTATGGCGAGAATGGCCCGTGTGAGTGGGCCTACTCCGACCATGCGCCTATAGGCTGGCTAATTTGAAGAGGAGAAGGGTGCTCACCCCCAGGTGCCCTAGAAGAGCAGGGTGGTTCAGGATTGGTGGGGTACCTGAGTCACCCCTGGGTCGTCCACCCCCCCTATTGGGCAATTTATTTTGTTATATTTATGCATAGTTTATTTTATATTTTTTATATCTTCATTGTTAAATTAGTTTTGCCATTGTGCACTTTTACTCGAGCTTATTGTAAAACCCCACTGTCCCTGTCTTTGTATTGTCACCTACATGTCGGCCCTTGTAGCCAATAAATGAAATAATAATTATTATTATCATTATAAATTTTCATTATTTTCTTTTTGAATTTTAAATTTTAAAATTGAAAAAGCTTTTTTTTAAATTTTTATTTATTTTCTTTTCTTCCATTTTTGTCATCTTTCCAACTTTTCAACCTTTCATTTCCCCTTCATTTTTTACATTTACAGCTTTTTAATTTTTCCCTTATTTCCTTTATTCCTCATATCTTATATCTTACATGTGCCTAACACCCACACCACCCTGCTACCACCACTTTCATCATCATATATAATTCCATAACATTTATATTTCTACAATCTTCATTCTAGTTATCTCTCCATAAGTTATATTCATATATCTTATATGTTTCACATATTTACTTCCCACCATTGCCACTCATTCCTTCCCCCGCCATAGCTTCTATCATTTTATATTCTCATAATATTCATCGCATTTTTTTCTTTAATTTCAAAACTACATCGATTTACATTCTTTACTCATTCCCACTACACCAACACCATCGCTGTCACCACCACTACCTCCCCCTCCCCCCTCCCCGCAGTACCCTTAAACCCACCCACCCATCGTAAATACGTATGGATGCATTAGAACTTGTATATTCATATACATATCTGTGTGTATATATGTATGTCTTTGTATGCAGTTATTTATAAATTTGCGCGTATTTTATGTCTATATGAACGCATATTTGTATGTGTATATGGACGTTCATATGTATGCGTGTGTGTTTGTATGTATATACATATGTGTGTGTGTGTGTATGTGTGTATGTGTATATGTCTGTATATATATGTATATGTCTGTATATATATGTATATATATGTTTAGGTTTACATGCGCGTATATGTACGTGTATATATATATTTTCATTTTTTTAAATAACTTTTTTTAATAACTTTTATAATTTTTATCATCTTTTATCATTTTTTATAAGCTTTTTTTTATAACTTTTTATAACTTTTGAATATATATTTCCTGGTATGCCTTTTATGTGTGTAGGTGTTTTTGTGTGTGTACATATACATTTATTTACATATATGTAAGCACATGCATATGTATATTTAGTGTGTATATATATACGTTTGTGTGTATGTATATATATATTTATGTACATGTGTAATTGTACACATACGTATATTCCATCCACCACTCCATCCTGCCAACCCTACCGTCCTTTTCCCTAACTCTCTATACACCCACATTTACATTCATCACCTGCCTCCCACTGACCAGCTAAGATTCTATGGCTATGTCGACTGACCAGTTAAAACTCCATGGCTATACCTACGTTTGGCAGTTAAAATTCTATGGCTATGCCTACTGACCGGTTAAAAGTCTATGGTTATGTCCAGTATCACCCATTGTCACGTTCTTTTTCACACAACCATATCCTCCTCCACTGCTACCATCACCCTTTCCACCCTATCTTAATCACCCCTCCTTAATTAAATCCTCCTCCCCTCCCCCTCAACTCTTCCTTTATTTATATTGTGTCTGCTATTGAAACGTCAGTTCTTGTCTGATGAATCTGTGATAAACAGGAGAAATACATGGAATTTACATTACACTTTTTCAATGAGATCATTAAGTAGCTCATATTTCGGCACAGAATTTCATATTCATAGCTTGTGACACTATTAAAGATCCTCGGATATTCTAAGGACCTCGCTATGTCGTTAAAATCTAATCCATTTAACGAGAGAACCTACAAATGGTATTTCGATCTGCTAGAAATAGTAACCAATTCTCTTTCATATCATACACACAATATTTTAAAGAAAGGAGACATAGTGGAGAGTACATTATTTCTGAGGAAAGAAAGTAATGATTATGGCTGGAATGTTTTGGGGCTGACATGAAGAAGACGACGACGGAGAAGAAGAAGAAGAAGAAGAAGGAGAAGGAGAAGGAGAAGAAGAAGAAGAAGAAGAAGAAGAAGAAGAAGAAGAAGAAGAAGACAGAAGCCTCAGTAGTGGTAAACTATATTGATAGATGTTTCACGGATTCTATTTAAACATTCAGGTCCACCGTTTACTATCTACTGTACTGCACAGCCTTCACAATATATTAAATAATAACAATAGTTATGAGAGTTTGAATCACCATTTACTGTCAACTTTGAAACGAGGAACCTGACAAAGCTTCTTCTCTGTAGTCTACTAAATCATGAAGGGTATAATATATATACATACCTATGTGTGTATATATATATATATATATATATATATATATAACAGGAAAAGAACCAACACACAAATAAACAAACAAAACCCACACCAGGAGTTTTTACGTATTTCCCCTTCCCCCCAACTTCTTCCTCCTTGATACATCGCCGTTTTCTTCTTAACAGCTTCGCCTCCCGTTTATGTCCTCCTCATAGCCTTTCAGTTGACTTTTCTATTAAATCATTGATAATGAAAGACAACATCCCTCTACCATACCCATCACTCCTACTATCACTGGCAGTAACACCGCCACAGCCCCCCACCCCTCCCTCCCTCACCACCACCACCACCACCACCAGCAACACAATCAAATACAACACCACTAGCAGTAGTAACTTCACATCTTTGCAATGTTTCAACGCTTTTTTTTCTCATCCCGATACGCATCCACACAATCACATGCGCGTGTATACGCACTCCTCCATGCACACCCCCTGTCTCCCTGCCTCTTCACCCCGTCTCTGAATGTCTCTCGACTACAGAGTTTAAATAGATGATATATGGAAGGACAGAAGTTCGTATTTCATCAGCGTATGCTACCGTAAAAATAGAACCCATCCTTCCCCCACACGCATTATACATATATATATATATGTGTGTGTGCGTGTGTGTGTGCGTATATATATATGTTTGTGTGTGCGTATATATATATATGTGTGTGTGTGTGTGTGTATGTGCGTATATATGTATGTGTGTGTGTGTGTATTTATATATGCATATATATATATATATTTTCATGAAATAGTCTTTTAAGACTATACAGAGCATTTGATGTTATTCCAAATTGAAGGATAAGTGTTTCAAACTTTATTTTATCATGAGTTGTCTATAGATTTTTCCCCGGATTTCACTAAATTCTGTGGATGAATTTATATCCTGATTCTCTTTTGGGATGAGTTTGAGTTATTTTTCCTAAATCTTTCGTTAACTACTTTTCCCATCTTGACGTTATAGTCGCATATATGTTATAGAATACCGTTAGCTTCTTGCTAAAACAATCTCTATACCTCTCATTTATATATATATATATATATATATATATATATATATATATATATATATATATATATATATATATATATATATATATATATATATATATATATATATATATATATATATATATATATATGTATATATATATATATATATATTATACTATTCAAGGAAATATATTCAATCATC
>OZ024740.1:139715134-139725134 GCA_964016885.1 Eledone cirrhosa | reverse complement strand
GGGATGTTAGCTTCTCAGTCCTTGATTTCCACCCGTCCTCATCTTGTCGTCATTCCTCCTGCATCATAGTTATGCTTTCATTTTTGTGTGTCTTTCCACAGATACTAAAAAGCTTGCATCATAATTTTTTGTAAGGACATATGTCAATTTATGTTCCAACAGCCAGATTAATAATGACTTTTAACATAGGCAAAAGGCCAGTAATTTTAAAGCAGGGCAAATCGACCTCAGTACTCGAACGATACTTTATTACATCGACCTCGGAGTGTTGAAAGGCAAAGTTGGCCTCAGCAGGACTTGAACTAAATAACATAAAGCATTTTGTCTGATGCACTAGCAATTCTGATAGCCTATCGCCCTCCCAGCAGCTTAATGTATATATTTACCTTAAGATTTATCTTAATTTGCAGTGTATATATATTTACCTTAATGTTTACCTTAATTTACATGACATGATTTTAATGTCATTACATTGCAGCAAACAGCATATTTCACGATGCACACACACACACACACACACACACACACACACACACACACACACACACACACACACACACACACACACAGATATATATATATACTAGACATGAAAAATGCGCAAGCACAAAAGAGCCACAGAATGTTATAATAAACCTTCAAAAGTGTGGGACTAGAGTTGTTGCTCAAAAATATTGTAATCATTATCTATCGTACAAACTGTGGCATCCTTTATAAAAATATCACAATAAATACATCTATGTTTAATGTAATAACAGCTATAAATAATTACGTAATATTATTATCATATACTCATAGTAACAAAATAATTGTGTTGAAAATTAATATGATGCTTATATGAACGATCAAATCTATAATGATAATTTTATAAATATACTAATATTAAAATAATTTAGTTATATATTGTTACATATATTGTTATATATATTGTTATATATAGTATATATATTTTCATCGAACTATAACATTAACAATCGTATTGTATCATCAAATTTTTATCACTGCAAACTTTCATATTGGAATTGCCTTAAGCCATTTATCATTACTTCGCTTTCGTACTTTTACAGATGTAGATATTCTGCTGCATCTTATATCTAATATCATGATCTCATGGTAATTTTCATGCAGTGAAATAGTGTAAAAAGAAAGGCATGGTTGGTTTAAGCTAATGTCCAATATCTCATATTAGATGTTTAGTAATGATTAATACGAAATGCACTTAAACCGAATTCTATATTATAAATTCACTTAATTAATTATCGTGTCGTCTTGAGTTCCTTATGAGTCTCTTTTTTATAAAAGGATGCCACAGATTTTATAAAAAAGAGACTATGAGTATATGATAATAATATTACGTAATTATTTATAGCTGTTATTACATTAAACATAGATGTATTTATTGTGATATTTTTATAAAGGATGCCACAGATTGTACGATAGATAATGATTACAATATTTTTGAGTAACAACTCTAGTCCCACACTTTTGAAGGTTTATTATAACATTCTGTGGCTCTTTTGAGTTTGCGTATTTTTCATGTCTAGTTTAATATTTTTTTAAGGCAACGCTTGTAATAACTCTAGTTAAACATGATATATATTAATAATAAATTATCGTTGTAATGTAATTAGATTATATAATTGTTATTATAAATGATCTTATAAATATTAGTGTAAGATGTATAAAAATATGTTCAGACTTTTAATATAACCACAACAAAAAACAATCAATATTAAATCAATATATTATACATAATAGAAAACATAAAATAAATAAACAATAAAATATTTACATACAATTGCAATTATCAGTCTATATACATTTTCTTTTTTCCCTGAGCAAATTAATGAGATATATTACATTTGTTTTAAAAATAGTTAATATAAATTTAAAAAAATCATATAACGACGAAATAACAAAAGTAAATGAACTAGGAAAACAAACAAAAAAACACATGCTGATGCTTTTGAGCAACACTTACTCTGATTGGTTGAAAATTAGCCAATGGCATGTAATCACCACGGCCACGGCCCAACCTTGAAAAAAAAATTGACGATCTACACATATATGTTAGAACACTAAAAGTGACTAAAACATTCTGTTGTTAGTTACTTCGTGTCTAACAGATATACGCACGTACGCATACATATACGTGGAAGGAATGGATAGAATACACCTCTATTAGTTTCGATGAAGGGAATTCCTATAGTTCTCTCGACGGGTCTGTCTGCTTATGAAATTAACGTATAAGCGACCGAGCATTCTACAACTATGTGTGCCTTTAACATTATTCGTTGGGCGATACTACTTGACACAGTGTGATAAGGCTGAACATTTTTATTACACGTACAGTCCATCTAAAATAGTTTCCCTCTACTTAATTTCATTCACAAGGTTGGGTCCATTTGCGCCGTCACGTCAGCTTATAAATGCATGTGAACGAATTGGTGTTCAACTGTGTATAAAATATCTCTGAACAAATGATACATATTCATATATATGAATCACATTTGCACATCTTCAACATTTATTTTCTTATATATATATATATATATATATATATTGATTTTAAATATGTTATTTCCATATTACCATGGTTATTTAACAGGAAACGGAATTATAATATAAAATACTAAAAGTCACACAAACAGATAAAGGAGAACGCACGATCAACAGCCTCCAAAATCAATGAACAGATGAATATAATCAATAAAGCAACGAACCATCTTAGTTTTAAAGTGAAACACTCTTTCCGAAAAATAATTGTAAAAGAAG
Organism: Eledone cirrhosa; assembly: GCA_964016885.1. Classification (NCBI taxonomy): domain Eukaryota; kingdom Metazoa; phylum Mollusca; class Cephalopoda; order Octopoda; family Eledonidae; genus Eledone; species Eledone cirrhosa. Next base: position 139,722,359 of record OZ024740.1, on the reverse strand, counting down.
CAGATGTTATATTCATATATTTGTTTATTTATTTCTGAAATTGGGTATAGATGAAAAGGCAGACGATATAGTAAATTTGGATGTTTTAGGAGATGAAACGAAACTCCTAATGGCGTTTCCTCGTGTATTGGTTAAATAATAACTCTATCATATAGCCTCTCGTAATGGATTCGGGGTGAAAATAAATCAAATAGAAAAAAATTGTTAATCAATAATGAAGTTTATATTTCATCATTTCATTTCAGTTAATGGCTGTTTTAGAAATAATAATAATAACAATAATAACAACAATAATAATAATAACAGTAAAAATAACAATAATAAAATATGCAACGAAATGTATTTGAATAACGAGCAGAATAAATAAATAAAGAGGATACAATAAATAACTGATGAATGTCTCTACTGCAACAATAACGACAGAAGAAGAACAACAATAATAGTCACCACCAAGAACAAAAGAAATGATGTGATAATTGATTAAAATTTAAAAATATAATTTATTTTATTTTATACCACATAAAATTCATATATACAGATATTAAATAATGAAATAAAATAATGATGATTAAGAATGGCGATGATGATGATAGTATCAATGGTAATACTACTAATAAAATGAAATATTAATGAAAACATTGAAAGTATCAGCCTTTTGAATCATGCAACACGAACGACAGAAATGTTATGTATTCTATGTCGCTATACCAATTCCATAATTCCTCTCAGAATCTCTCTGTTTCTTCCTTCTCTCTCTCTTCCTCTCCCCTCCCCTCTCTCTCTCGCACACACACACATACACACATACACATACACACACAGACACCCCAATCTCTCTCTTTCTTTCAAACCACACCTACACACTGAAATAAACAAACATTTACGCTTAATATCTTTTTCTCACACCTTGTCACAGTCTCTCTCTTAGAAACCTTTTCATAGTTTGATGTGGTATACACACATACACACACACACACACACACACACATACACGCACACACATAAATACCCAGATATGCGTGCGAGTGGGTATATATGCATGTATACCCACTCGCACGTTTATAAATACACAAGTGTAGATACATACATACATACATACATACATACATACATACATACATACATACATACATACATATATATATATATATATACATAAAGGGAGAGAGAGAAAGGGAGAGAGAGATAGAGAGGGACAGAGAAAGACCATTCTTTTCTAGTCAATTCTGCTATGCAAACAATACTCAATGTCTTTTTCACCTAATTTCCTCCTCTCCGTCGCCCCACACTACTTCACAAGATCACCAGATCAGACGTTTAACTCAATCAAACACTCACCCCGCAATATACCTATTCGACTTCTATTCACGAGTGCCCCACAGCAAATATTATTATACGATCAGCTCTGTTGCATCAACAAATATCAGCTATTTCGTGCTACTTGTAGTACATTCCTATCAAAAACCATCTGTTTAAACTTTTTATAACGCTTCTGGTTCTATGACACTAAGCTGTTTATTTTAAAGTATCTATATTTAGCTAAAAACCTTCCATAATAATTTTCTTTAAGAACGTTTGTTCCAAATAACAGCTAAAAAAATGACAAAGTTAGTTATATTATCTAATCCCTTCAAATTCCTAATTACTTTCAAAATTATTTGAAAACCGTTGGTAACGAAAGGGTTCAAATGAAACAGTTGAGATAGCATGACTTTATTTAGTAATTGCCCTGTAGCCATGCTGGGGAATTGCCTTTACATCGACTCTCCTTATATATTTCTGGCTGGTACTTATTTTTACGATGTCTATTTAATCGCATGGGTAAGTTACAATTTTTCACATAAGGTGACGAAATACCGTTTGTAGCAGGAAACACACACACGCACGCACACACACACACACACATACACACACACACACACACACACACACACACACACACACACACACACACACACACACACACACACACACACACACACACACACACACACACACACACACACACACACACACACACACACACACACACCTGGCGAAATATAACTGAAGATATTCGTCAACCCGAGGATGTGAGAGTCAACCCGGAAACACATGGTTGAAACAGGATGCTCATAATCACTCGGCTGCAACGGTACGTGTGGGATGAAACAGGCTGTCACATCATTTCAGTATTAAATCTTTGGATATCACACTGCTAGAAACAGTCCCTGGTTCTATAATTAAAAATAAGCTGCTTGTTTTAAAGTGTTCATTCACACGTACACCAAAACCTTCCATCATAATTTTATTTAAGACTTTTTTGTTAAGTAATGTTCCAAACGTAAGCTTACTAACGAAAAATTTAATTTAATACATTTTCTATTTTTTTTTTATTAAATTCAAAATTCATTGAAACATATTGGCAGTGTGTTTCATTGGAAATATAGTAATGAAAGAGTTAATGTTGCCCCAACTTGGCAAGGAAAAGCAGACTATATCTATCTGCCACACAGTAGTAGTGAAACAGGTAGTAAAGTAACGGCCTTTAAAAAGTCTGGATTCTAGAGGATAGCTTGACACCATATTAACTTCAAATTTAGCGTATAGAAATATCTAACTGGACAAACCGCAGCTGTTTACTTCTTGTCGTATGGTTAGACATTACAATACACAACATTTGACATTGAAAGGCTTTCGAATCATCTTAGAGTAGTGATCTATGCCAGAGGTCCCCAACCACCAGGCCGCGGACCTGTAGCGGTTCGTGGATCATTTGCTACCGGGCCGCAAAGAAATAATTAACTTGTTTAAAATTATATAATAGATAAATTGAATATTGGACTTTAAATTTCAGAGATTTGTTTAAATATCCAATATTTATATACTCAATACGCTTTTTCTTCCCTTTAATAAATTGCTCTTTTTATTATTGCTCTTTTTATCGAAATGCACTTAAATAACACATATGTGCAACTACCGGTCCGCAGAATGACTGTCCGGTATGAAGCCGGTCCGTGATATAAAAACGGTTGGAGACCACTGGTCTCTATGACTGTTCGATATACAACGTATACGTAGTTCGAATGCTCTAGATGGTTTTGTCAGTTTTATCTCTCATGTTTCGTGTACGTAAATGTACAAAGCATAAGTTTATCATTAACAAAACCTAATACTTTATATAACAATATAAACAGTATGATTAAAATGTTGACACCAAGAAATAAATGATAAATGAAAAGTGAAGTTAGCAGTGTTTTTGAATGGCTTTAATAACTCTTGTGCGATGTAATTGCTACACACGCACACACAAACACACAATATATGTGAAGTTGTAGTTCCTGTTTGTTTGTTTGTTTGTTTGTTCACGAACTCCTCCTATGGTTTTGGAGATAGACCCCCATAACCATATATATTCTGAAACTACATTGCCCAGGGTACTTGGATAAGTATACTTCATTTTAATCAAAGGGTTTCCCGGGGGCACAAAACCCCGCTGAACATTTTTCCCTTCGATTTATATGAAATTTAAACCATAGGTAAATGACATGATATGATGCCTATTCACAAAATTTCAGCAAATTTCAATAAGACACCCTAAGTGAAAATTTGGGCCAATGAACGGAACAAGATGTGTTGTAACAAGATTGCATGAGAACTTGATTCAAGCAATCATTATATTCGGGGCTTACAAAGGTCAAGCTCTTCTCATTCGGAGGATTCCACCTATACAAAGTGATAGCGAGTTGCCTTTTACATTTAAGAGGCTGCAGTTCCCAGTGAGGCCATGCTTTGCTATGAGCATCAATAAGAGGTCAAACTTTCAAAACTATTGGTATAGATCTGGCAAACTCTTGTTTCAGACATGGCATGTTTTATGTGGCTGTTTCAAGGACTGGAACTTCAAAAAATCTCTACATTTTAGACAATCAAAGAAAGACAAGATATGTTGTTTACCCTGAAGTTCTTCATTAGGACAAAGTATGAAATATATTTTCACGTGTTTATTATGTTAAAAAATAAATAATTAAACTTTGAATTTCTAATTTGAAAATAATGCTTTACACAAAAATGAAATGATCAAGTTTTGAACTGAAATTTAAAAAAATATGATTTACAAGAAACAAAATAAGAATAAGATTTAATAATGTAATTTTGATTTGATATATTACAAAAAATAATGTTTTCCAATTTTCATGCATTACATTTTACACTGAGTAATATTGAAATGTAGAGTTTTTCTCCATAAATTATATCACTGATTTAAAATCAATCATCATTTTCTTACAAAATAAATGTGTGAAACGCAGAAGGCGCGGGTAATTCGGCTACTGTATATATATATATATATATATATATATATATATATATATGAAAACACACATACATATATATGTATAATATATATATATATATATATATATATATATATATATATATATATATATATATATATATATATATTATATATATATAAACACACACACACACATATATATCTAATATTTATATATATCTATATCTATATATAATATATATATATGATATATATATATATATATATATATATATATATATATATATATATATATATATATATAACGAAAGAAGTGTGGTCAGTAACCAGGTGGACCATAACGCACCAAAGTAGTCGATTCTGGGTAGTAGAGTGGGTAATAGGAAAAGGTTCTGACTCTTTTCCTATATATATATATATATATATTCGGCTGCGCTTTCTAGCAACCAGCCTACTCGCTGACAGGCACCAATCACAAGCTTTCTGACTTGACCACTGGCCACGTGACAATTCTTAGCCATTTTGAATTCGTTTCTGGCGGGGATCATTTAAGAAAAATCTTTGTCCAATTGAGTTTATCTCCTGATGATTTCCAAACTCGTTGATTTTTCCGAGATCGGATATATCCAAAATGTGAATGAAACTCCCGGGGGTAGAGATAGATTTTGATGATTTGGGTATGTTTATGTACATTTTTTATTCTAACTTTGATTTTGTGCCTAATTATGTATGGTTAACTATATATCTAGTTAATTTCTACAGGCTATCAGAAATACTAGGTAAATTTTCTGTGGCTGTGAATCGCGGATAAAAAGCTATCCTTTATTTATCTATTGTTTCTTCATAAGTATATTTCAAACTTATAGCCTCGTTTAAATGATTTTTGTGTGGTTCATTATGCTGATTGGGAGAAGAAATACTGTATATATATTTTATCTAATGATTCTGTGGACTTACTTTTTTATATATTGCCCTGATTGTTAATTATTTAATTAATTTGTCATTGAGCCACACCGCGTATGGTTGCAAAAAACAGACACATATATATATATATATAGCTCTGTCTAGTTTATATGTATATAAACTTTTAAATTTTATATATATATGTATGTATATATATTGTCGTAAACACAATTATAGTGAGGGTGGTGTAACTTAAAAGGAGGAAAAAAGTTGGGACCAGATGAAGAAAGAAAAAACGTTAAAAATAATAAAAGCCAATGTAAACAAGATCACCATAATCATAAAGTAAAATAGAAGAAATAATGCATTCTATAGTTTCTTTTGAGGTTTCCACCATAGAACAGCTGAATATCATTTTAATGAAAACAAACTGGATGATGTTTGAAGACATTTTTCCTTTACTTATTCAGTTATTTTAGATATTGTTTCAAACATTGTCCCATTTTCTGTGTCTTTCTTCTTCTGTCCCCCTCTCTTTTGGGTACTTACATACACATAAATACACATACATACATACATATATACATACATATACACACACATACTTATTCATACACATATAATTATGTATACATATATGTATGTATCTCTCTCTCTCTCTCTCTCTCTCTCTAAATATATATATATATATATATATATATATATATATATATATATATATATATATATATATATATATATATATATATATATATATATATATATATATATATATATATATATATATATATGTATATATATATATAAATACTTATATACACACGCACGTACGCACATACATTCACTCACCGCCACCGCCATTTATATATATATATATAAACATACATATATGTCAGAAAACATGTATAGTAAAGGCAAGCTATAACATGTGATTTGATTTAGTTTCTGTTCACGTCTTCACAGTTTCACCCAGTTTATTTGTAAATTGAATAAACAAAAAGAAGAAATGTCGCAGTTTATTCAGAAGACATGTTGGTAAACATATGTAAGTGAATATGCTTCGCTGAGGAGATATAATTATATAGAAACATGTCTGTGGCTTTCATTAGTTGGCATGATGGTAAAACACACTCCCACTACATTTTCAAAAAGCGAAAACAACATACAAAAACTTGGCTCAACCCCGGTTCTTCTTTGATTGCTTCTCACCCTCTAAATACCCACTAAAATAGTTCGGCTTTGAAAATGCGAGGGTAATCTTTTCCTCACTCACCATATCCTGGTTGCAAGTTTGTTTGTATATATATATATACTTCAAGCAGAGAGGCCCTCTCACGACCCCACTTCCCTCAGACATTTTCCCATTTATATTTGGTGACACATAATTAGCGTATATTTTAATTCTTCTCTCCTAATATGTTTACTTGATATTCTAGTCAATCCCATTTGTTAAGTGACTACGCCGCTAAGGAGACCTAATAGTATCGAAACACGTTCGTTGTTTTCACGAAGTTGGCATACAAGGTATAATCCCACTGTAATTATGTAAAATTATTTAAAAAAAACCCAACTGGAATCAACCAACTGTAGAAACTATCTCACAATGGTTCTCACAATCTGAAACAAAGTTTCAGTCTTTGTTTTTCCATTCCCCATATTCTGAATGCGAGGCTCTAATTGTATATATACATACATCCACACTCATCCACATAAACACGTACACACACATACAAACAAATGTATATATATATATATATATATATATATATATATATATATATATATATATATATATATATAATATTGAGATAAGCAGAACAAGCAAAATTCAAACAATTAAAAAAAAAATTTTTTTTTAAATATAATTTAAATATTTACATATATATATATATATATATATATATATATACAGAGAGAGAGAGAGAGAGAGAGAGAGAGAGAGAGAGAGAGAGAGAGAGACAGTGGGAGAGAGAAAGAGAAAGAGAGAGAGAGAGAGAGAGAGAGAGAGAGAGAGAGAGAGAGAGATGTATGTGTGTGTACATATGT
>OZ024740.1:139687634-139707634 GCA_964016885.1 Eledone cirrhosa | reverse complement strand
TTGTTCATTTGAATTCCTTTTGAAAAAGCTTTAAGTTATGTATACTTTAAGACTTGCTTACTGATGAATTATGACAGTCTTAACTGGCTGAGTATGTTAATTAGTATAATTACTTAGTCATAATAAAATCGTTGTCTAAGCAAATTGTGAGTAAAGTTATGTTTTTCCTAAAATATATTCTTTATTTGCTTGGTTCTTAATATACTATATATTATTATACCTAAATATAATTTCCATAAATGAAGCTCTGTAAAAATATATAGTTTTTAGCCTGTAAAATGCATTGAGTTGTTTATGGTATAATATGATTGAAATAATTTTATTTTGATATATTATATATATATATATATATATATATATACAGACACTCGTATGCGTTGTGAAGTCTCATTTCTGAAGAATTTCTCCTTTGCTCATTTCCATCTCATTCGGGAGTCAGGCCTATCTCTCTTCTTCTCTCTCATTCTTTCACGTTCTCCTTGTTTGACACCTATATTTGTCACAGTCGCTGTGACTAATATTCCCTCAACACACATGTATCTATTTAACATTTCTATCACTGGAACACTGCTGCGCCTTTTATTTTAGCATAAAGTATCACTCCCAGAGAATGTTTATTTCAACAGAAGGCTACCATTTTTAACGACCTAGAGATGTAATATTTTTACAGTATAGGCAGCGAATTTGGTAGAGTTATTACGCGCCTTGGTATTTGTTTGGCTTATTTGACTATATGTAGTAATGTATGAGTTCAGAGACGGTAACTTGGTGGAATTGTTAGAATTGGATGGTAGGATTTGTGGTATCTGATCCGTCTCTGGACTAAAATCTCGTCCCCTTCTGCCATGAGATGCGACCGACCAACAGATAGTATCAGATATTAAAAGACCAAATTTTCTTTGTTTGATCTAAGTATTGGCTTCTTTCCTTTTCTAATGAAAGATAGAAGTCCATTTTAGGGACTTCGAGACTGGCGGTGGAGGGAGGAAAGAAGGCACCTGCAAACTCACGTCCTAGCTCAAATGCATGCAACAAAGTGGACTTTGCAAAAGAAAAGATGAAATCTACTAATCAAGTTGGCTGCAGCTGGACTTCAATTCAGAAACATCTGAAAAGCCGATTAAAATGACAAGAGGTTAGGCTAATTTCAGCGTGATTTGTACTCAGAGGTCTGAGAGCCAAAAAAAATACCACACTGCATTTAGTACACTTCTCTAATGACTCCATTACGGGAATCGATGAGTGAATGGAGAGGTAGATATGTGTTTTTCTTTGATGAGTGGTTTGACGAAGTAAAGGCAGCAATGTATAAATAGTGCTTTCTTTTAAAAAAAAAAAAAAAAAAAAAAAAAAAGCATTTGATTCTTTGACATTTTGTTTTCATCTTGAATGTGTTGTTTATTTCATCTTCCTCTCTGATTCTCAAGTGATATTCATAAGCCAGGTCAGGAATTAAAATGGGCCTTTATTTTACCATCTAGGTTCTCTGTTTTAACCAATGAACTACTGTCATAAGGCGGCAATACGAAAACGTCATTGGAGTGCTAGTTAAATGGCCTTACAGTATTTGTTTCGATTCTCATTCGCTCAGAGTTCAAAGCCCGCCAAGGCCAACTTTGCCTTTCATCCTTTCAGGCTCGATAAATAATGTACCAATCCCAATTTCATGTCTTCTGATTAGTTCTTTGCATTCTGGATGTTAAGCTATACCGCTTAGTATCTTGTCTTTCGACAATATTATGGCGTGGATAGGGAAAACTCCAGGTCTTCCATTACAAAATAATCCTCGTCCAGACCTCGACCGGAGTAGGACTTTCCAGATGTTGATCCATAGTTTCCTAAGACATACGGAGAATCTGGAATAGTAGTGTCATAGATCACAATAATGTTATCCTTTAATCGGTTCTAGTGTATTATTGGTACATAGTTCATCAATTAAAGTTTATAACATTTTATATATAAACCCATACACACATTAACCAATAAGGGAGCCTCTGTTAGTCGCTCAACACGTTAGAAATAACAGCCAAATAACACCCTAGTACAATGGTCTTAGAACGTTTTCAATTTGAAGATCCATTTGTTGCTAAAAGTAATTAAGACTATCGGAGCCACTTCAACATACACCTCCACTGAGTAAATTTCCATAGAAACCAGGGACGGGCCACGGGGAATAGGTAACGGGAGAAGAGACTCGTGGGAGAGATGATGTGATATGGAATAAAAGAAAATTGAAAGAACATTCTATGGTGAAAATTGGCTGACAATGATGGGCTACTGTGCTAGTGTATGTACACACACACACAAAACACACACACACACACACACACACACACACACACACACACACACACACACACACACACACACACACACACACACACACACACACACACACACACACACACACACACACACACACACACACACACACACACACACATATGTATGCAAAGGTTAAAGAGAGATAACAAAGCAAACAACATAGTACAATGAAGAAATATATTAATTTAACACTTGATATAGTAGGAAACGAAACGTTCCATATCGGACTCTAGTCTTTCATCAGAAGATAAAGTGTGAAATGAAAGATGAAATAGAAAGATAGAGAGAGAAGAGGAAGGAACGATAAAAACTTCTTTTGAGAAAAAAACGTGTGCGTATTCAGCCGCCCATACACACACACACACACACACACACACACACACACACACACACACACACACACACACACACACACACACACGCACACACACATATATATATGTATACTATAAGGATAAGGAACAAGGATTCAGTGTTGCATCATAACATATTTAATAACATATTACATATGTTTCACTATCAATCAGCTCAAGGCAAGACCTATTATAGATCGAACCTGACTCTGTAATCGAAAGGTCGTCAGATATGCTTAGTATATATAATGAGTCTTGCCTCGAGCTGATCAATAGTGAAACATATGTAATATGTTATTAAATATGTTATGATGCAACACTGAAACCTTATCCTTACATTATTATACTCTGTTCTGCGCGAGCATCGAGTGCTCAACCAACATACCGCCTACGGACGCATTTTTCATGCAACCATACAATTATATATATACTAGCATTAAAGCCAGACGTTGTTCGGTGTCAGTAAGTTACCAAAGTTAGGTTGCACCACCCATTTTATGGCAGCACTTTTTTGTCTGCCAGGCAGTGGGTGAATGAATTCACCTATGGATATTATCTCTGTGCAAAGAAGTGTTGAAATTTATTGTTTCACAGTACTTGCGCAACACGCGCGTAGACGATGCCTGCCGAACAACAGAGCTGCGATGGAGTTGTTCAGCATGGTTGTCTAATGTGTGTTTTCTAAATTTAAGACAGTAGGGAGGGGTGTGATATGGGGGAGAGTTAACTGCTGTTTCTAGCAGGCTTAGTGACCTCATAGAGGATATGTGTTTTCTAAATTTAAGACAGTAGGGAGGGTTAGCTGCTGTTTCTAGCAGGTTTAGTGACCTCATAGAGGATATTATTTTGTATAGTAAATAAACTGATACTTCTTTCTTCCACGTTCGTTGAAAGATGTTTCAAAAAAGATTTATCGCTATTTTTTTTTGTTGTTGAATAAATTTATCTGTTGCTTTTGAATAATTGTTGTCATTGAAGTAAATAAATGTTTGCCCGTTCCACACTAAAAAACAAACGTTAACTCTCTCTCTCTCTCTCACTCTCTTCTCTCTCTGTTTTCTTTCTTCGGCGTTCCTAAAGGATGTTTGTAAGTTTAAGCGTATATAAGAGTTGCAGCATGTATGTAGTTTTATCGAATTTTAAGGGGAGAAGAGAGAGGCAATCAGATTGTATTAGAGGGGTAAAGCGTAAAGTATTTAGTTTTATCGACTATTTCCGTAATTGTGATTTTGAAATAAATAAATAGTCGTTGATCTAAGTTAGACCATTTACAACATTCTTACAGACTTTAAGTCAAATCGAATTGAAATTATGCAAATGTATAAACATGGAACATGCACACACACACACACAACAACAACAATCTGCCTTTTATAGATAATGATATATGTGTCTATATTGTATCTGTATTTTTGACCGTTGGTCAGTCAATAGTAACATTGATGACCGAATAAATTAAATTAACCGATATAAAAGACACAGAAGCGAAAACCAACCAAACAGTGAGTGTGTTCTGTTATTAATTCTGGCAATATTATTACACAAATATTACCCTCCCCAAGTATAACAATATTTGTTTCGACACACGATTTCATATCAAAAACCTCGCAAAACTAATTCATCGCCGATATATATTCGTAAACTTCGTTTATATATATATATATATATATATATATATATATATATATATATATATATATATATATATATATATATATATATATATACTAGCAAAAGTAGTGGATCTATCACAAGCTCGGCTGTTTCGGCTAGTTACTTCTAGCTTTCATCAGGAAAATATGTTTATTTAGAAGTATTGTTTGGCCTGTGTGTGAATATATGTGTGAGTGGATATTAAATTAGACGTATTGATACATTTTAAAAGTTTAATTTTGAACGTTTTACCAACATATTATATATTGATGGATAGAAACGAACTGAAGGAGAAATTTAATGATGAAATAAAAGGATTTAGAGGGGAAAATTTGAAATAGGACCCATGCCTATTTTCCTTCTAAAACGAAGGAAAAGCTGGGAATTTTCTCTTCTCTGTTAAAGACTTGAAAAAAGTAAAAGATATACATTACTGGATACATTTAAAATAGGTTATGGCATTTACACAAAGTACAACTCACACATACATACGCAGATATATACATACATAGGCACATACAAACGAATGTGTGTGTGTGTGTGTATATATATATAAGAAAAATGGAGTGCTGCGTGGTTGCACATGGGTTACATATGAATAAAATTAGTCCTTCATCAGTGATCATTCAACCTTCATTGGTATTTCATCGCTTTAAATATATATATACAAACTTCCTCATCCACACATATTCATATATATATATAGTAATAATAATAATAATAATAAATATGAAGAAGACTAAAATCCAAAGAAGGCTCGATAAGGATAAATATATATCAAATATATAAGAACCCTAGAGCAAATGTTTATTAAAATAACATTAAAGTTTAAGCAAAGAATCGCTGCTTTCACCCTTAACGGGATATTCTGAAACTAAAAAATTCAATCTGTGAACGCAGAAGTAAATATTTCGAAAAACTTTGCAACCGAAGGAAGACAGGAAGACGATACTTTGGTTCGTGAAGACGTTTCCTGGCAATGAACGGAAAAAAGCGAAGATAATACGTCATTATGTGGAGCGGTGAGAACAATTCCACGCAAAGACAAAACCACGTTTATGGTATAAATGGAGTCGTAGACTAATATTCTATTTAGGAAACCGAATGATTCTCGGCTTCAGAGTTAAGAATAATGTAAATAAATTAGTAGAACGAAAATGACAGAGGTTATTGAAATCAACAATAATTAAATAGATACATACACGCATCCATATACGTACATACACATGCATACGCGAAAACACCCGCCATGCATATACAAGCACGTACACATAAACACGCGCACACATACATAAACCCGCGCGACACCTGTACCCGCACACATACGAACGTATACACCAAATAGACATAAATAAATATATATATATATATGTGTGTGTGTGTGTGTGTGTGTGTGTGTGTGTGTGTGTGTGTGTGTGTGTGTGTGTGTGTGTGTGTGTGTGTGTGTGTGTGTGTGTATGTGTGTGTGTGTGTATATACATACAATTATATGAAAGAATTTGTAGTTTACTTGAAGCATTGTATATGGTATAACGAATTCGAAGTTAAAAAGCCACGACAATGCTGGTTTGGACGGAAAATAATCAATCGTAAGAAAGAGGGGTTGTTTTTTTATCTTAATTTATTCATATGTCCTTATATTTCGAGATTAATATCTATCTTCCGAGGAAAATAAAGGAACTATTTTAGTGTCCGATGTGGCTTACTATACCATGCTTCCGGCCAGCATTGTATGGTAAGCCCCGTCGGACACTGGAATATTTCCTTTATTTTCCTCGGAAGATAGATATTAATCTCGAAATATTAGGACATATAAATAGATTAAGATAAAAAAACAAACCCCGATTCTTACGATTGATTATTTTCCGTCCAAACCAGCATTGTCGTGGCTTTTAAACTTCAAATTCTTTATATATATATATTTATATATATATATATATATATATATGCATACAAGTCACAATTGGAGCCCGTTGGTCTCGACTGTGGGGATGGCAAGAGCCCCGACGGTTTAACGTTGTTCCCTTTCGAGAGGAGTTGGGGAGCCGTAACGTGTGACGCGACGTGCAGCGACTCGTTCTTCGTCTCCAGCCTTGTCGCTTCGGTCAAACACCTAGGCTCCGCTGCCCGCAATAGTCAAATACCGGGGCCTGACCAATCGCTTCCTCTTGCACCGGTCTCCATCGAGACCTCTGGTGACCTTGGTCCCTGCACTATAGATTTTCTCCGTATATCAGAAAGATGGTGGTCGCTTATGTAGGGAGCCCTGTAAGGTGGGGTGGCTGTTGCAGCGGTTGTCCTTGGTCATTCTTTGCTGTATCGCCTTTGCCATCTTGCGGCTGAGCCACCGCTCAGACTAGGGCGTAGTGTCTGTCCTCCTCTCGCTTTCTTTCGTTGCTTGATCTTTTTTTCTTCTTCTTCTTTTCATTTCTTTTTATTTATTTATTTTTTGTTCCATCTAATAGTGTTTTTATTATATATATATATATATATATATATATATATATATATATATATATATATATATATATATATATATATATTTATTTATTTATTTACAGGCAAAGAAAGTGCGTAAGAGAAAGAGAGAAAGCGCGTGTAATTGTATACACACACACACACATATATATATATATATATATATATATACACACACACATGAAAAGGTCTGCAAAGTTCATTAGTCTTGTATCCCAGAGGAAATAAACAAACGAAATTAAATGAAAGGAAACGATCTTCGAATTTCTATCTCCCCCAACACCCCCATTTCACACTCACCAAACCCTTGAAGAGCTTCAACCCCCTTCCAATACAACTTTTCTCACTCTCTCTCCCTCCTCATTCCCACCAGTGACTAGATCTCTGGTATTTCCTATAATACAAGTAAATAGTTAACAGTGGTTACGATGTTGAACTTACGATCATACGCTTTGGCTTCAATTCCTGAACCGAGCAACATGTGCTCTTGACCAAATAATATATTTCACGTTGCTCCTTCTTCCAGGAAATGTAACTAGCAGATAGTATCAGCAATGGAATGACCAATGGAAACATTCTTTCTTTGGTCCGATATAACGAGCAGCTCCTTTCCGTTTTATATAACTATCCAGGCGAAGAACTGGCATAGACTTTAGACCGTATGTGAGAAATGCTTTGCGGTATTCGTCCCGGCTTTCGCGGGTCAGTGTACAAATTCCAGCGTGGGAAACTTTGCCTTTCATACATTAGAGGTTGATAAATAAAATACCAATCTAGTACTGTGGTCGATTCACTTCCACCCCACCTTTCTCTATCCCCCGGAGAAATCATATGTGATTATCACCCCACCCCATAAGTCCTTGTGGAGACGTATAGGCACCGTCATACGGCGTGTCTAGGGCACTTTTAAACCTGGCGGAGCCCAACCCTCTCCAGGTCTGAACTTAACCGATTTTTTCTATGGAGGAAGAATCGACTGCAGTACTGCACTGGAAACTTTTTTTTATCGACCTCTAACGATGAAAAGCAATGTTGACCACGGCGGTATTTGAACTCAGAGCGCGCAAAGAGGTGGGACGAATACTGTAAAGCATACTATCCGACGTCTTAACGATTCTGTCAATTCGCCGCCTAATGATTATCATTCACTTGCTAATAAATATAAAATTAAAAAAACATCTTTAAAAACACCATTAAAACCCTGTCAGGAAATTTGTTGTAATATTTTGTGAATTAGCAGAATAATTAGAGTGTTGAATGAAGTGCCTTGTGGTAGATGTTCTTCTCACGTGTCTAAGTTCATATGCTATCTAACTTTCCGTACGATTAAATAAAATACCAGGGCTGTGGGTTAGAGAAATTGCTGGAGCGTTGGCCTAAATGGCTTTTGGTATTTATTCCAGTTCTTTACATTTTGAAGTCAACCTTATCTTTCACCCTTCCTGCTCAAGAAAAGTAAAATATCCGTCAAGCAGTGGATTGATGAAATTATTTTTTCGATTCCAGAAAGACAAAGGTAATTCAAACTCGGTGGGATTAGAACTCAGAACGCAACTAAATACCAGGAAACATCTTTGCCTTTTGTTCTACCGATTCTGCAATCCCACCACTATAGAAAGCAGTAATATTGTTTGTAATTTAGGCACAAGGACAGCACATTTGGGGTAAGGGCAAAGTTGATTAAATCAACTCCATTACTGGACTGGTATTTTATTTTATCGATCCCCAAAAGATGAAAGATAATTTGAACTCAGATTATAAAGAGTAAGAATAAATACTGCAATAGCATTTTATCCGACGTGCTACCAATATTGCCAATCTACCGCCATATGAAAGAATTAATATTGATTTCTTGCGAAGACACAAGTGCTCACGTTTCAGAGGTAGGTACAGTCTATTAAACTAACGATATTTCTAGACTAGTATTTTCTTTTCTTGACACCTGCCCTCAGAAATATGAAAGGGAAGCTGACCGCGGAGCAATATAATGAATATATACGTAACTAAATACCACAAGGTATTTTGTCGGACATTACTGAATCACCGAATCAGTACTTGTTAGCACACATATTGAAATATATAAATATATAGCAGATAAGCCTGTGTAGTTAAGGAGCTCGCTCCATAACTACAGGATTCTGGGTTCAGTCCCATAATTCAACACCTTGACCAAGTGTCTTCTAGTATATGCTCGAGTTGAACAATGCCTTGCGTGTGTAATATATATATATATATATATATATATATATATATATATATATATATATATATATATATAACAATATATTTAGAAACACACAGATACATGCGGACACACACATATATACATGAATGCATCCGCACCCAACTGTGAGTTAAGGGTGCCAACTTCACCGATCACCACCTCTTCTGCGGCCTCGATATGAATACCCCCTCCGCCTCCGTGGTATTTTCCTCGTGGTTATAAGAGGCTTAGCTCTGTTTCTCGACCGTTATATCGCGTGACTATCTCCCCCTCCGCCTTTTGGGATTCTTTCTCACGTCGTGTAGACGCGTTCTTGAGACTAGTAAAATGAGGTATCCTCTTGATAAGTCGGCAGACCTCGCAGGGACTCTATATCTTTATGATATATTGTTTTTGTTTATGCCACGAAACTACGTAGTCGAGGAATTTAGGAGCAGTTTAGGTATGATACATTTTATTACTAATTATATCTAAATGTTTCTTCTCTCTTCATAATGTATATATATATATATATATATATATATATATATAATATATATATATGTATATTATATATATATATATATATATATATATATAGATATATAATAAATCAGGATGGATTCAGTAAGAAACTGGTTAGACCATTACTCATCGGAATACTCAATACTTGGAGTAGTAGAGTATGGTTAAATGAATGAGTCAGGACCCCGACGGTTGAGCTCCTACCGTTTCAACAGCTAGTTCTAGATTGAATTGCAAATGCGTTGGCGGTTAACTTGTTGTCTCATCAGGAGATGTTAATTAGTCCAAATAAGGGTATACATTATTTATCCAATTGTAAAGAACTTCCCACGAAAGTATCTGGTTTGTGGCGGGGGTGGTTGTGTGTGGTTGTTTGTATAAATATCTGCCTTAATGATTGTTTATATGTATGTGTGATTCTGTATATGTGCTCAAGTGTATCTATCCTGTCCTCTCTAGATAGAATAATTATGAGTATGAAGAGCAAATGGACAAAAATATATCTAATTTTCTTCAAAGTCCCGACTTCTTTAGTTTCGCCGGCTGATATGCAGCCAAAGTGCAATTAAAGTGCACCAAAATTGTGAGGTTACGGCTTGTCAAGGGACTCCCTCAGTTTAAGGACAAATTCCTCCAACTGATCGTTACAACTAAAATTTTCGAAAGGGAAAAATATCACGTGGCTTTACGGTCATGCAGAAGAGTAGTAAAGGGTAGACTGTTGGCGAGTAACAAACTTGCTAGGAGAAGCAGCCTATTTCAACCTAATTACACAGACACACAGACACACACACACATATATATATATATATATATATATATATATATATGTGTGTGTGTGTGTGTGTGTGTGTGTGTGTGTGTGTGTGTGTGTGCGTGCGTGCGTGCGTCTGTGCTATGATCGATACAATCGATTAATTCAAGGCGGTCCCCCAATATGGCCGCAGTGCAATGACGAAGCCAGTATAAAAAAAGTAAAGGAGATAGCGCGAGCTGTTTCTCGTTTGTTGTTTTATTTCAATTTTTATTTTGAACTAATTAATTATCCTACTTTTTTAAAGTTTTTAATTAGAAGAATAATCTATAAAAATATCAATAAGAACAACATTCTTTTCCCCTTTGATCTGATACAATCGATAAAAAACAGTGAAAACGGTGGTATCGCTTTATAAATTTGAGGTTGTTGAATTAAGGAAACCCCTAGACAGAAAATACTGATGTGACGAGTCATCGGAAATTTGAATCTTTGACAAGCCAGCATTCTGTAACGCATCTTTACTAAGATGATATATCGTGTTCTGTGTTTATCATTGTTATAAATAGGTGTAGTGTATGTCTAACATTCTGTAGCATTATTGTGAATATGCATATATATATATATATATATATATAACGAAGGAAATGTGGTAAGGAACCAGGTGGACCATAACGCACCAAAGTACTCAATACTTAGGGTAGTAGAGTGGGTAATAGGAACCAGTAAGACCCCGACGGCTGAGCTCAAGCCGTTTCGACGGCTAATTCTGGACTAAAAAAAAAAAAAAAAAAAAAAAAAATCATTTTTTTTTAGTCCAGAATTAGCCGTCGAAACGGTTTGAGCTCAGCCGTCGGGGTCTTACTGGTTCCTATATATATATATATATATATATATGAAAAGAGTCAGGACCCCGACGGCTGAGCTCCGGCCGTTTCGTCGACAGCTAGATCCGAACTCACTGTTGTAACTATATATATATATATATATATATATATATATATATCCATGGGTAAGAACACTCAGTCCATATATATATATAGAGTTACAACAGTGACATTTATACTACACTACTACACTCGTCCTATAGACTGAATGTTCTTACCCATGGATATTTCTACCAAACTTTTACTACAGTAATTATATATATATCTATATATATATATAATATTCTTTATTATGGCTAAGTTATGAGTTTTGTTATTCTGGAGTTTCACCTGTATATTTCTAGAATCAGACAAAACTCGTCTGAGGATCGTGTCTTCTCTGATGACCATGTGAGTGCACAGGTGAGACTTAGCCATAATAATAACCACTTAGCCATGATAATGTATATTATGAAAACTATTTTAATTGAGTATTCATCCTTTTTTTTGTCAATATATATATATATATATATATATATATATATATATATATATATATATATATAAGTCCCTTTCGTTATACGGCGTCCATTCAAGTAATTATATAGATAGAAATATAAGTATGTGAATTTCGTATATTTAATGATATACTGTATGTTTACGAATAAACATTTAGAAAACCTTCTAGCTATGAATATTGAAAAGCTGATAGTTAGCTGTCTAGTGGATTTCAGCAAACGTAGCGGGAACAACTGCAAACGCGTTTCTCGCTCTGGCCATCATCAGGACAGTGCTTCCGCCGCTTTCTGCTGGAACTCGAAACAGGCGAAAATATACAATATTTTTCGCCTATGTAGATGGGCTGTTTAGCTTCATTTGCATATAGAGCTGTTCAAGCCCGCTCAGCTTGGAAGTAGAGTCGAAGTTTTGGCTCCGATATAACTGTATACATATAAGTGTGTGAATTTCTTGTATCTAATGATACGTATATTTTTTTAAATGACCAACCATCCGGATCTATGAATATGTCATCCATCCATCCAAACGGTCTCAGATGAAATGACTTTATAAACAAATACATGTACATAAAAGAATATAAAAAAAACGTGTAAAAATGACAAATAACAAAAAAAGAAAACAAAAAGGGTAACAAAGACATCCCCAATAGTGTAAGAACTCCAACAGTCACCTGTGAAAAAATAGCCACTGTCACCTTGGCTACTAAGGCAATGTCTTCTTCCAGTTGTTCTCCAATCTAAAGATGCTTGTTCAGAGCAGGCACGTCTACTCGGACTAAGATCGCTACTTTCATCCACCTTTCAACACATTTACTAAGCTAAACGGCAACACTTCATTCATAAGGCAACACTTCATTCACCACCTTCAATTTCATTTTCAAGTGAAACTTTAAAACATCTGTGAGAACCTGGCTAAAGAGGAAAATGTCTTCAGGCCTTCCATTCTTGTCCACTACATAACTTCTGTCGCCATGGCCACCAGACAAATAGAAATCGTTTACCCTTCCTGTCCATAGGAAGGTGGAGAATTGATCTTCAAAATGTATTCAGCTGATAGCTGTAGCTGCCCTACACGTGATAGCAAGTCAACACTCTTCGGGCGCTGGATGAGTGCGCGGAGGACGGTTTTGTCACGTTTCACGCATCTTGGACAGATTTTGGCTGCATTTGAACTCAGAACGTAAAAGCTGTAACAAATACCACAAGGCATTTTTCCTGACACTCTAACGATTTAGCCAATCCACCGCCTTCTCCAAAAAAAAAAAAATAATAATAATGATTTCTTTATTACCCACAAAGGGTTTACATCAAGAAAAACATTATGACAACACAGGACGAAAACATATGTGTGTGTGTGTGTGTGTGTGTGTGTGTGTGTGTGTGTGTGTGTGTGTGTGTGTGTGTGTGTTGTGTGTGTTGTGTGTGTTTGTGTGTGTGTGTGTGTGTGTGTGTGTGTGTGTGTGTGTGTGTGTGTGTGTGTGTGTGTGTGTGTGTGTGTGTGTGTGTGTGTGTGTGTGTGATGGTATGTGGGGTTTTGCGCGTAAAGAAATTTTAACAATGTTAAAAAAAGAAAGATAATAAAATTATAATAACGAATTTAAATGACATTTAAGTACTTCGTTCTTTTATGGTAGACATTTTATATGATAAGAATTCTTTTTGTAGGTCTTTTAACAACTTACGGAGAAATGTCATTTCCAAATCAGATTGCCTTTTGTATTTTACTTCTTATTGTTTCAATAACAAATGTCATTTCTGTTTGTTATATCTAGTTACAATGTTTGCCACGTCTAAGTCCCTAATTTAGCTAGAGGTTCTCCCTTTATCTTTCAACAGGTCGGTATTACGTTTTTAAATAGAATAAGTACAAGTAATTTTAGAATGGATTGTATCAGTTGACTATAGATACTCTAACCTCCCAACATTTTTCTCAATTCTTTATTCCACACGCTTCAAACAGCAACAAATAACATCAACAATGATGACGACAATCACAACGGCGGCGACGGGAACAACAAGGACTAAGTTATTATCAAAACCTCTTTTTATGTGGTGAGTGGCTAATAAAAAAGAAACGCACGTATACTTGCACACTCAATATATATATATAAACAGTGGACCCCCAGCATTCGCAGTCCCTGTTATTCGCGGAATTTTCCTTAGAACTTAACTAATAATTGTTCGTGGAAACCACCAAATATTCGCGGAATCGTAAATATCTTCCGCGATTTTTTAATGACTTTTTACGTGGCAATATATATCTTTTTAACGCTAAATTATTAATAACAATATACCGTGTTTGCCGGCCTATTGGACGCCCCTTCGTATAAGACGCCTTTTTAAATTATATTTTACGTTATATTTTGACGTTTATAGGCATCTTATATATATATATACGTGTGTGTGTGAGTGTGTAATTTGAAAGGTACTCTTCCTAACTCAAAGGACCATAATAATTGTTTCTAATCTAGACATAAAGCCAACAATATTTTGGGGAGGGGAAAGTCGATTAAATCTACCCTAGTGAGTTACTGGTACTTTATTTTAACGACCCCGTAAGGATGAAAAGCAAAGCTAACCTCGGCGGGATTTGAACTCAGAGCGTAAAGGGCCGTAACTCAATGCCACAAAGCATGGTGTCTGATGCTGTACTGATACTGCTAATCCACCTTCCTAATTATAATTGTTTCTACATTTGGCACAAAGCCAGCAATTATCCCAGTGTATTACTGGTGCTTTATTTTATTGACCCCGTAGGGATGAAAGGTAAAGTTAAGCTCGGCGGAACTTGAACTCAGACCATAAAGGGACGTAACTCTTTGCTGCAAAGCATAGCGTCCGACCCTCTACCAATACTGCCAATCCAAATAATTTTCTACTTTTGGCACAAGGCCAGCAATTTCCCAGTGTATTACTGGTACTTTATTTATCGACCCCGTAAGGATGAAAGGCAAAGTTAACCTCGGCGGGATTTGAACTCAGAATGGCAAGGGCCGTAACTCTATGCGTCAAAGCATGGCGTCCGACCCTAATAATAGTTAAGAATATTAGGGAAAACTGAAAAAAAGTAGATACGCCATTCGTACAGGTTTCTTGGTCAACGTTATCCGATTTTTTCCATAAATATTTATACTGATCGATTGGCAGTATAGGTAGAGTGTCGGACAACATGCTTTGTAGTATAGAGTTACGACCCTTTACGTTCAAATCCAGCCGAGGTTAGCTTTGCCTTTCATCCTTAAGAGGTCGATAAAATTAAGTACCAGTAACACACGACTTCCCTTCACCCCAAACTGTTGGCTTTGTGCCGAAATCAGAAACACAATTATGGTCATTTACGATGAGACGAGTACATTTCAAATTTTCCTTATGCTTCTTAAGTTATCTAGTTGCACACACACACACACACACACACACACACACACACACACACACACACACACACACACACACACACACACACACACATTTATATATATATATATTTTAGAGGAGTTAAAATACCGAAACATATTTTCACATTGTAGCTCACTATAATTTGTTTTAGTAAAGTTTTAGGGTGCTAAATTACGTGTACTTCCTGCGGCTCCATGTCCCTTGACAAGAATATAGAATAATTGCGACCAAATCATCCTCAGGTCCACACGCTGCTATCTTAAAGAAGGACAGATTGGAAGCACTATGTTGGAGGATGTGTTATGGTCAGTTTAGGGTACTGCATGCTTCTGGTTATGTAATCAAGTGCAACTTGCTTCATGATCGAGTGGTCGATGACTACACCGGCTTCCTCACGAGACCCTGGTCTGTTGTGGAAGGTAACAACCATGTCTCCGCGCTCGACTTGTACATATGTGAGCGCGTGTGTATGCTAGTATGTGTGTTTGGCAGAGGTGTGTGGTTGTTGGCGTGTATCGCGCTGTTGCACGCGTGTGTTGCACGGGTGGGTTTTCGAGTCTAGTAGGGTCCGAGATGGGTAGAATTCAGGTAGGTTTGATTCCAGATTGGTAAGTCTAAACTCGGGAATGGTGTAGTAAAATGGAATAGAAAAAGGAATTATGGGCAATTGCAGGGAGTGTGAGGGTGCGCGTGTGTGTGTGTGTGAGGGGGGGGGGTGCAGAGTTCTAAGGATGAACTAGAGGGTAAGGGTGAGTGTTATATTCAGTGGCCAGATAGAGAGTAGGGGATAGGGGTTGAAGGAGAAAGTCGGTGCCGTTCGGAGGGTGTGGTGGTGGCGGTGCTGGCATTGGTGTTGATGGTTGTGGTGGTGTGTGTATATACTGAGGGATGGGGTTGGTAGTGCTAGTGATGCGTGCGCTCGCAAATGTACAAACCCACACATAGATACTCGCAGGCATGTATGGCAGGATGGAGTGAGTTAGTATTGTTGGCTGATCTGCACACATATATACATATATATATATATATATATATATACTTTGTATATTATCCTCACATTCGCTCGCTCTGATGAATTAACTGGTTATAAACAAAGTATTGGAGTTCGATTGACGCAACATCTAGCCATTAGCGAACTCTAGACCTACAGATCAAAGAAACAATTGTCAGCACTGTGAATAAAGCCTTTATTATACAGACAACCATGTTACTCTTATCTCTTGAATTATTATTACTCCAAGTATAACCTACATAGAAATCACCGTGAACTCGCTGCATCACTATGGAAGCGTCTTGTTGAGTCAAACTAAGCCATACGTTAATACCATCCACAACGCGAAGTACTCTAACTGGACTACCTCTAAGTGGATTGCCTATAACGATAACTTGTTATCCCGTATATATATATATATATATATATATATATATATATATATTATATGCATATATATGTAACACAACAGAGTCGATCGTACCAACGCAGATACTGATTCTGTTTTTAAAAGTTGACCTTTTATCCAGAGAAAGAAAAATCAGCATTTTGTTATGATTCTTGTTTCGGTGAAAAAATTATGAGAGGAGGGGGCGTATTTTCTTTAGAAAATTACAAAATAACTAACTGACACAACTAGAAAGAAACAACACTAAAAATAAAACAAATCTACAGTACAAAACAAAAATAACAACAACGACAACAACAGCAACTGAAACAACGCATACAACAACAAAAACAAAAAAAGAGAACGAGTAAATAATAGACCCAGATTGTTTTCATGTCCTAATTAAAGAGGATATAGTTTTTGTTGTGGCCCCTGATCAATAATGATACCGATGGCGAGGAGATGATGATGGTGGGTGAGGCTGTTTGTTGGTTATAGTATGGCAATGGGGTTACTACTACTACTACTACTACTACTACTACTACTACTACTACTACTACTGCTGCTGCTGCTGCTGCTGCTGTAGTAGTAGTAGTAGTAGTAGTAGTAGTAGTAGTAGTAGTAGTATGTGCGTGCATGTATGTGTATTTGGGCTAACTTTACATATTATCTAGTTGCTATGGTTACCTCCTATAAAAATAACTCGAGGGAGTAAAATTGAAAACAAATATTAAAATAATCCATAACAAGTGTAGCTAAATTGATGTGATGACTCTCGCCACCTAACCTTCCACACCTTCTTCACTATATCTACCTTTATAACCACTGGTTCC
This sequence comes from Eledone cirrhosa, assembly GCA_964016885.1. NCBI lineage: Eukaryota > Metazoa > Mollusca > Cephalopoda > Octopoda > Eledonidae > Eledone > Eledone cirrhosa. The sequence continues at coordinate 139,690,351 of OZ024740.1, read as the reverse complement.
AACAACATCTGAACAAATCCTATCTTCCGTAGCAGTACCAAACCTCAATGCCACTACCAACACAATTAGCACCAAACAACAGATTGAAAAAAAAAATCTAATGTTGCTACCATCAACAACACTAACCACCTTTCGCCATCACCCCCACCCTCACCACCACCACCACCACCATTGCTACCATTACCACCATTACAGCACAGCCACCGCCGCTTTTACAAGAAACAAACCAACAATAAAGCTACCCAAATCACCATCAACTAAAACCTGCTAAAACACATTTCTATAAATAACGAATATAAATAAAATAGTGACAATAGTGTAGCACTACCACTACTATGACGCAACCACTACTTCTATGACCCAACCACTACTTCTATGGCCCAACTACTACTTCTATGACCCCCACCTTTACTATTAACGCTTCCATAGTTACAGCTCTTCTCTGAATGCGATTATATATGTTGCCAAAGAATAGACTAGTAATAGCAACAGCAATTCTAAAGACAGCAATAATGATGGCGATGGTGTTTTAGGTGGTATAATAAAATGAAATATATAAAATACAACACAGAAATAAAGGAGAATAAAACTGATATAAAAAAACTGTACTGAATGTTAGAAATAAAAAGAAATAGTTATAAAAATGCTAGCTATTGCAGTTATAAACTACTGCTTCAGCATAATAAAGTGGATGTTAAATAAATTGAAGAACTTAACAGAGAAAAATGCGAAGAAACTACGAGAAACGTTCCGAAGTAGATATTAATAAAATATAACTGCTTTGCATACACAAATCTCGAGGTATGATACATATAGAAAACTACCTTAATGTATCAATATTTAGAAGCCCGTAAAGAGAATCTATTTTAAATAGCCTTGTGTCACTGAGTGCAGCACTATCTTCATTTTAGAATGAAGGTACTTTCGTCGTGAATTAATGTTTAAATGGAGGACTATTCAATAGAAATGTATATCCTTAACGTAACTTGAAAACCAAATCAGAGTCATATAATAAGACACGACATATTCAGTCAGCTATTTTAGAGGCCAAAATAGCTGACTGAATACGCACGTGAGTATTTTTTCTCATTTTTTCCCGTTCCTTCCTCTTCACACTTTTTATCTTTCTAGTTCATCTTTTATTTCTTGTTCTATTTTCTGATGAATGACTAGTATCCGAAATGTTAAGAATATTTTTTTGTTATTTCGAGCGTTAAACTAATATATTTCTTCATTGTACCGGGTCGTTTGCTTTGTTGTACCTGTTCACATTTTACACGCACACACACCACACATACATATATATGCATGCATGTATATATATATATATATATATATATATATATATGTGTGTGTGTGTGTGTGTGTGTGTGTGTGTGTGTGTATTTCTAAAGAAACACGGTATCGTTACAGGTAAACATTTAGAAAGCCGTAGCTATGCAAAAACAAAACAAAAAACGGGTCTAACGCCCTCTGGCGGTGTCCAGCAGAAGCAAGGGGGGCAATCATCGATGCATTTCGGATTTAACTGGTCCTCATCAGGACGATCCCCCACACAGTTGCGACTGCTCGACGTGAAAACAGTCGAGAATATATAGTTTTATCGTCTGAGGTGATTAATCTCATTTGCATATATATATATATAAAATGCAAATGAATATATTCCACACGCCTCCACCATAAAGGAAACTTATGGGCCAGTCAGCTCCGTGGTCCCGGTGGTTATGTCCATGTCCACAATGTAATACATTAAATATATTAGTTTACTATCTATCAAAGACGTCATACACCGGGGAGGACATGTCACCTTTCCGACATCAAGCAATGTCCATATATTGCAAGAGAAATATGTATCATGGAGATGAAAATAAGCCTGAATACAATTGCATATGGCCTTCGCTCTATTTAATACTCTATAATGTTCCGGCTTATACTATTTGTACATGTTGTTGAGCCCTTCAGTTTATCTGCATCACAGCTGACCAACTAAAATTTGGTTTGCACAACCTTGGTCGGTTAGCATCATATTATAATAATTACACACACACACACACACACACACACACACACACACACACACACACACACACACACACACACACACACACACACACACACACACATCTATATATAATGTAGAATTAAAAATGAGGATATGTGGTTACCAATAAATATTATTTAAAAAACGTGGGTGAAAACACGGAAGACACTAATACAAGGACAATTCCCGCTCATCGGCTGTCTTCTGTGGATTACTAAAGTTATATCAGTAATTTTAACTCTGGTTCTGATGTTGGCAAAGTAGGTCATGCCAACCTTGTACCACATAGACGTTCAATTTATTTTTTGTTTCGAACTGTCGCCAGTTAGACCCGAGAAAATGGCCAACTGAACTTTATTTAAGATAACATTTCTTCAATACATTCTTCTCTCGTCTCTCAAAGGAGACACACCAAAAACGGTTTATTTCAGCAAGCACGGAGATGTAGCACTTAGTCAAATATTCTGTCCCTCTCCACAAGGGCTATCCATAAATTCTTCCACTGGTACTTCAACAAAAGTCAGTCCACACATTATTGCACACACATATACAACAATATGTTTTCATATATTGTCAACAATAGCTTCGTAGCAGGTTGTTAAATTAATAAATATATTTAAGTAGCGATTTGGTTTTTATTTCATTACCTATGTGATCAGAGTAAATCACTTACCCA
>OZ024740.1:139662634-139682634 GCA_964016885.1 Eledone cirrhosa | reverse complement strand
TATATATATATATATATATATATATATACATATATATATATACATATATATATATATATATATATATATGTATATATATATATATATATATATATATAAGTTGAAAAAAAAATGAAAACGAAATTTCATTTCTCACTCTTAGTATGGCACTTACTTAAATGTAAGTATGTATACGTACATACATATATGTATACAGACGTACAGTAGCATGCATATATATATATATATATATATATATATATATATATATATATATATATATATATATATATATATATACATATATATATATATATATATACATACAGGTACACATACATATATGCACGCATCAGTTTAGCGGACGCTTATTATAACGCCGCTTTGTTCGTTTGTCAACAAACTGAAAAGCCTGAATTTATGCCATACGGTGTATAGGCAACCACGTAACCTTTTTGTTCAACACTGACACAGGAACGATGTACTAGTTTCAAGCTTGTTAGCTATCATCAGCACCGTTTACCCATCTGTCAGATAGTTGAACGTTCGAAAGTATATACTTTCCTTATGAAAATTAACGGCTGAGCAGCCTAATTTGCATATTGAGTGAGTTAAATCGGTCAGGCATACCGAAAACGATAAGTTGAAAAAAAAATGAAAACGAAATTTCATTTCTCACTCTTAGTATGGCACTTACTTAAATGTAAGTATGTATGTATACGTACATACATATATGTATACAGACGTACAGTAGCATGCATATATATATATATATATATATATATATATATATATATATATATATATATACATACAGGTACACATACATATATGCACGCATCAGTTTAGCGGACGCTTATTATAACGCCGCTTTGTTCGTTTGTCAACAAACTGAACAGCCTGAATTTATGCCATACGGTGTTAAGGCAACCACGTCACCTTTTTGTTCAACACTGACACAGGAACGATGTACTAGTTTCAAGCTTGTTAGCTATCATCAGCACCGTTTACCCATCTGCCAGATAGTTGAACGTTCGAAAGTATATACTTTCCTTATGAAAATTAACGGCTGAACAGCCTAATTTGCATATTGAGTGAGTTAAATCGGTCAGGCATACCGGAAACGATAAGTTGAAAAAAAAATGAAAACGAAATTTCATTTCTCACTCTTAGTATGGCACTTACTTAAATGTAAGTATGTATGTATACGTACATACATATATGTATACAGACGTACAGTAGCATGCATATATATATATATATATATATATATATATATATATATATATATATATATATATATATATATATATATATATATATATATATATATATACATATATATATATATACATACAGGTACACATACATATATGCACGCATCAGTTTAGCGGACGCTTATTATAACGCCGCTTTGTTCGTATGCCTGACCGATCTAACTCACTCAATATGCAAATTAGGCTGCTCAGCCGTTAATTTTCATAAGGAAAGTATATACTTTCGAACGTTCAACTATCTGGCAGATGGGTAAACGGTGCTGATGATAGCTAACAAGCTTGAAACTAGTACATCGTTCCTGTGTCAGTGTTGAACAAAAAGGTGACGTGGTTGCCTTAACACCGTATGGCATAAATTCAGGCTGTTCAGTTTGTTGACAAACGAACAAAGCGGCGTTATAATAAGCGTCCGCTAAACTGATGCGTGCATATATGTATGTGTACCTGTATGTATATATATATATATATATATATATATATGCATGCTACTGTACGTCTGTATACATATATGTATGTACGTATACATACATACTTACATATATATATATACATATACTTCTAATTACTATGTTGTTTATCCGTAAAAGTATTAAGATGTTTCATTAAAGGTGTAAGCAGATAAGAGCACCTCAGGTCACTTGTATCTCTCCAGGAGTAAGGTGGAGATAACAGAGGTTATGAAATAACATTAAGACAGGTGTTAGATAATCGTATTTATGAGGAAATAGATATGACAGCCGAAGGGAGATAAAACAAGTGGCTTTCGGCCGGCCCCAATATTATGGGTTCACCTTTACTGAGAGCGATGTATGGCGCCCTTACTTGCAGTTTATAACAAACATGTCACCAAGGAGCCTTAAGCAAACAACTAAAAGTCAACAAGATTTGCAGAGTAAATGTATGCCGAACGACTATTTGAGAAACTACTACTACTAATAATAATAATAATGCTTTCTTTATTAACCACAAGGGTTGACATAAAGTATAACATTAAGGACAGCACAGGGCAACACAGGACGGTACAAATGGGCATTTCTGCGTGTAAAAAAAAAATAAACAAAAAAAAAACATTATATGTATAAAAAGAAACAAGGAAAAATTCCCCAATTGAGGTGGGAGGAGACTTGTGAGGGTCACTCTTGGAGAAAGCCACGGCTGCCCTGACCGCTAGGGCAGGCGCCCTCTTCCAGTCTTAATAATAATGATAATGATAATAATAATAATTGTTTCTACTTTTGGCACAATTGCCCCAGTGTATTACTGGTACTTTATTTTATCGACCCCGTAAGGATGAAAGGCAAAGTTAACCTCGGTGGGATTTGAACTCAGAACGTAAAGGTGTCTGACGCTCTACCGATACTGCCAATCCACCGTATTATTATCATGAGAAAAAATAATCAAATCACAGCCATAGTAACAAGGAACATAAAAAAATGCGAGAGTATTAACCATTAACGATATCAAATAACCTTAAAAATATCAAATATTAATATAAAAGACATGATCAACATGAGAATATAGCCACTCCTGTGAACAACATGACAGAAATAATAAGATCAAGCTGAGAAAACATAGAACTGGAGGAAATCTTGAGATATTTTAGCCACGGCTGATGATGATGATGATAATGGTTTCTAGCAATTTTGGAGGAGGGGAAAGTCGATTAAATCGACTCCAGCGTGTGACTGGTACTTATTGTATCAACCCCGTAAGGATGAAAGGCAAAGCTAACCTCGGTGGGATTTGAACTCAGATGTAAAGGAGCGTAATCTATGCCGCTAAGCTTGTTATCTGACGCTCTACTGATTCTGCCAATCAAAAGAAGAAAAAGAATGGAAACAACAGCAACAATTGTAACAATAATAATAACTTTCGCTTCCTCCCAAAATGTTTCAGTTCTTTGATAAGATTGTTTATTTGTATTCACCCCCCCCCCTCTACGTATATATAGCGTCAATAGTCTGATCCTAGTTAATCATTATCTAGATGTCTGTCTATCTATTTGCTTGTTTGATTGTTTATCTCTCTCTCTTTCTCCCAGTGTCCCCCTCTCTCTCTCGCTTTCTCATTCTCTCTCGATATATATATATATATATATATATATATATATATATATATATATATATATATATATATGTATATATATATATATATATATATATATATACACACACACACACACACACACACACACATATATATATATATATATATACACATACATACATTCATATATACAGGCGCGTGGGTGAGTGGTTAGAGAGTTCGATTCCCGGACCGGGTGATGCGAGACTTTATTTAACGTTATTTCAAGTTGGATTGGCAGTATCGGTAGAGGGTCGGACGCCATGCTTTGACGCATTGAGTTACGGCCGTTGCCATTCTGAGTTCAAATTCCGCCGAGGTTTACTTTGCCTTTCATCCTTACGGGATCGATAAAATAAAGTACCAGTAATACACTGTGGTAATAGCTGGCCTTGTGCCAAAAGTAGAAACAGTTATTTCAAGTTGCTCCTTCTACCTGGAGTTGCATCCGATATATATATATGTATGTATGACATAATTTGTGATATTAGACTTAAGAGAGAAGAAAGAAGAAGGAGTGAGAAGACTTGTTACTACAAAGAAGCCGTATTAGTAGTAGCAGAAAAGAATGAAATGGAATTTTTTTTAAGAAAGACCCAGAAAAATGTCATAAAGGTTTCTGTTAGATGGCAATTAAGTCTAATATCACAAATTATGTCATCCGAATAAGATACAACAGGGTAATGATATACATGTATGTATAATGATATATGTATGTATAATGATACATGGACAATTTGTTAAGGCTCCATTGCGTTTATTGATTGGTGACGCGCGTTTAGCTATTTATCAGCTCAAGGTTCGATCTGTATCGATCTAGCCCGACTCTGGAATCAAAAGCTCGTCGATGAGCTTAGATCGATTACATTACACTCTGTCTAGCTCTACACCTCGCCACTGACGTGAACCTAAACATCGAATGCTCACCACGTTACACTCCTTGGATATATATGTGTATATATATATATATATATATATATATATATATATATATATATATATATATATATATATATATTATTAATAGCATTAAATGGAAAATATTACTATAGCATCATATATAGTGATATTTTCCATGTATTACTATTAATAATGTTATAATACTCCAGATAAAATTTCATTGTAGAGTGCTTCGAGTCTGTTATGAACATAATTCTGTTGAATATTCATCAACAAAGCATATAACTCATTGTTTATATATATATATATATATATATATATATATATATATATATATATATATATATATATATATATAGGAACGAATAGGACCCCGACGGCTGAGCTCAAGCCGTTTCGACGGCTAATTCTGGACTCAGAGTCCAGAATTAGCCGTCGAAACGGCTTGAGCTCAGCCGTCGGGGTCCTACTCGTTCCTATTACCCACTCTACTACCCTAAGTATTGAGTTCTTTGGTGCGTTATGGTCCACATGGTTCCTTACCACATTTCCTCCGTTATATATATATATATATATATATATATATGTCGTCAAAAACCTGGTGGGAGAAGCGCAGACATGCGCAATCCCGACCAGGTCCATACGCGACAACCTCCACCTCATGCGATACATCGTAGAGAGGGTTGGGTGTAAACCCGGCTACGGTGGGGCCCTGATCAACTTGGATCAGTCTAAGGATTTCGATAGTGTTGACCATCGTTACCTGGATGCGGTGCTCGAGGCGACAGGCTTCGGACCCGTGTTCAGGGGCTGCATTGCTGCAATGCACATCAGCAACATCTGCTCAAGGGTCAAGGTGAACGGCTACCTCTCGGAGCCGTTCCATATCACGCGATCCATCCAACTGGGATGCTCTCTCTCCTCCCTTCTGTACGTACTGACTCTCGAGCCACTATTGCGGCAGTTGGAGCTATTACAGAGCATCCTTCTGGAACAGGGACCGTGGAAAACGGCGTCGGCCTACGCCGACGACGTGACAGTAATGGTGTCGAGCACCTCGCAAATCGAGGAAGTTGGCACCTTACTGAAGGAATACGAAAGGTTCACAGGAGCGAAGCAGAATCGGGACAAGTCCATCGGTTTGAAACTCGAAACGTGGAGAGGCAAACCGATGCCTTCCGATGGCGTCGTCGGAAGCTGGACGGAAGGAGCGGTGAAGCCGCTCGGGGTCTGGTTTGGTCCGGACCTCCAGGTGGAGAATAACTGGAACGAGGTGACGGCCAAGGTGTTTGCACTCACCCAAAAGTGGGCCGAGTGCAAACTATCCTTGAAAGGTCGAGCGGAGGTGGCGAACACTTTTATAGCGTCCGTCATCTAGTACCGCTTGACCGTCGTGCCTTGTCCAGCCAAAACGCTCACCAAAATGGAGCGCGCGCTCTTCCAATTCCTTTGAAAGAAGCGGGCTCCTTTGGTGAGAAGATCCATCTGCTGCCAACACCCTTCCAACGGAGGGCTGGGGATGCTGTGGCTGACGATGCGCAAACACGCGCTCAGGCTGCGGCACCTCCACGTATTCCTCACCGGACAACCGGTGTGGGCTCCGTTCGTGAGGCGAGCCTTCCCACGACTCGTCTCGCTGACCGAGCTGCAGTCCTGGGTCAAGCAAAGACCGAGGAAAATGGGTGACTGGCACATCGAATGCTGGTCCGCAGCAAGTGCGACGACGCGCTCGGAGAAACTCTAGGCGTAGAGGAAGACGAACTGGCCAGTCTGTTCGGTAGGACCTTCCATCCGGGACCGATGGACAACCTCCAAAACTCCTGGCCTGACAGTGCTACCGAGGAGCTCTACCAGTTCGAGACTAGCTCTACAGACACGGGCGCCCGGGCAGAGACCCTTCGAAGAAGAGATGCGTGCGAGACGAACAAACCGTCGCCCACGCATTCGTACACAGCCCAGGCGTTACCAACCTGTGGGGCTATGTAGACCGACTGTAGTCCATTGTCATGATTAAACCGCCACCCTCCTTCAAAAACGAAGGAGAGGCGGTTCTCCTCTGTGTGATAGCTATGGCGAAAGAGGTTGTATGGTGGACGATATTTACAAGGGCTGAGGTCAGACACCTTTCTATCCGGCCAACAACTGATTCTTTTTTTCAAATACCACTTTGGAAGAAGAATCAGGATGGAGAGAGAGGTGCTGTACCTCAGCAAGTTTCATGAAAGGTGGATGAAAGTGGCGAGAATGGCCCGAGTGAATGGGCCTTCTCTCTATATCAGCCTGTAGGTTGAGGAAAAAGCGGAAGAGAGGAAAGGGGTACTCACTCTTCGTACTGCTGGAGATGAAGGTTGCACATTTTTTCGGGGGGTATGTGTTACCCATATGTAATGTCTCCCCCTATTGGGGAAAATCGATTGTTTTTTAAATCGCATTTGTGATAGTATTTTACACGTTTTTATTGTATGTAAACTTTCCCCTTTGTATATGTCCCATTCTTTTGTGCCCCTGTGGTTAATAACGGAACATATCTATATATATATATATATATTGGGTGCTTTTTATTGGGGCACTAAAGTTACCATTTTACATTGTGGACCGGGGACTGGGGTGGGGTAGTACATGGGGATCGGAGAGGTAGATCTAGTGGTAGATCTAGTAGAACTATACATACTATACATATAAAGCACTGTGGTTCTTGGGATATGCTGTGGATGAAGTATGGAGTGTTAAGACATGGGTGAAGTGTTAGGGCGTGGGAAATGTATGAAAAGAGAAAGGGAAGGTACGGAAAAGTAGTACGTATAGTTGGTGGCACGAGTACCTACTTTATTAGCTTCATACGGGAATACCGGAAGTGTCTAATTTCGAATTGAAGCGAAACTAAACTGTATGATATATATATATATATATATATATATATATATATATATATATATATATATATATATATATATATATATATATATATATATACTCTCCTGTTGTTTTTCTATACGGATCGTAAACACTATATTTTTTGAAGTACAGTGAAATACAGTGAAGTAAATTTGTATCAAGAAATAATATAGAAACATTGTTGTGGTCACGACTCAACAGGAAAATATATCTTGGGTGATATTTATCACCAGGGTGATATTTATTTCTAGCCTATGTAAAATATTTAAGACAATTAGTAGAGTTGCTAAAGCGTTAAAAAGAATGCATTTGCGATATTTATTCCGGCTCTTTGCGCTGACTTTAAATCTCGTCAAGTTCAATTTACCCGTTCATATTTTCAAGGGCGATAAAAAGAAATGTGATAGCCCGATGCTGACAGGTTGCAGGTCTCTCTCCCTCTAGCTGGCACATCCTAGTCGAGTGGTTGTCCGTGTCTGTCTCCGACTACATGGGAACATAAAATAATTAGCAAACGTATGTTATACAAATGCTGATACCAAGTCATCCTCGATTGCGAGAAACAGACGTGGTGCCAACATATTTGCTTGCTTCATTATCTGAGTAAACGATTGAATGGATAATTGATTGATTGATTACTTCATTGATATGGTTGACTGACTTAAAATATCCAGATTCAGGTTTGTTTAGATTTTTCACGTTCCATGCAGTGTACACATTTCACATTTTAGCCATATCAATCGATTCTTCCAAACTATTCACGTTTAAACATTAACTCAATTTTTAAGCATCCAGCACTTGTTTGTATTGCTAGCTTAGTGTATTTATATATTTCCCTTTCATTTCCATTAAAGGTATATGGGAATGAGTGATAGTGTAAATGCATGAATGTGGGAATGAGGGATTGTATGAATATGTGTTTGTGTGAATATGGGAATAAGCTGATGTGTGGATGTGATCGAGTGAATGAGTGAATATGTGAATTTGCAAATTTATTCAGTAAACTTTTAGACAGAGGTAATATAATTTTATTATTATTTTTGTTGAGTTGGTTAATGTTTCTTTTTTAGTTGGAATACAACATGTTTCTAAGGGCAGGACAACACTTTATTTCTTGAAATTCAAAGAGGGATTAGATTAAAAACGTTAGAAGCAAAAAGCCTCCCACCACCCCAAAAAGCCAGAAAAAAATTCAGAACGTGCACAACATACAGAAAATAACTCCACAAGCTACGACAAACATATTACGTAGAGTACATAAACACAACATATGGAAATAGCATTAGACGGCACAGCACACATATTACATTCTGTAGATTTTGATGCAATAGAAATAAAAGCACTTAAAAGACCAAACATATCATATACACAAGGCACACTGAGCAGTGCTCGGTTGTTTAGTAAAAGTACTCTATGACTACTAGAATAATATTGATGATATTGATTTCATATATATTTTCCAAGGTCGCACATTTTGTGAGAGGTTATAATTGGTTAAATGGAGCTACTTCTTCATTAGTTCTTATTTTATTGACTTTTTTTTTGTAAATGCACGTGGTCTAATGGTTAAGGTGTTCGGCTTTGATTACTGCCAATTCATTACTCGGAACTGTTACTTTATTTATCGACCTCGAAAGGATAGTTTCTTAAATTAAAATATACTTTCCAGTTCTATATTTTTAATTTAAAAATAAAACGTGTTTGTCCTATTTGGAGTTGTACGTGACTGGCAAGTGACATGATCTGTGACTTTATGTTGAAATTAAAACAAAGAAAGTGTGCAACTGCCGCTTTAGCTATTCAAATAACGCACAGAAAATAAATATTAACTTCACTTTGCATTTATCATGTATTTCTCAGTGTCAAAATATTCGTCACACAGCGGAACTGGGTCAATGACCAGGTCGAAAAGAGTGCAACAAAACATTTGACACCGAAAAATAAATGTTGTATTTAAAGTAAAGTTAACAGTTTTTGTGTGAATTATGAGTGGAAAAAATGACTCTTTTATGGTGTAACTGCCTAATGTACTATCAACAGCACTAAAACAAACTTTCATTCCTGACTCAAATGAACTTATTGTCTGCTTCATCTTTTTTTGTTTTGTAAAACCAACGGAAATGTCGATTCAGTGCTTTGCCTTGTATCGTGCACACGGTATCTGCTCCCTCGAAAGGTGTTGGTTGTAGCGTTCTTTTGGTGTTGGTGATGGTATTATTTGTGGCTGGTAATGTTATTGGTGCTGTTGTTGTTTTATGATGATGGTGATGGTGATGGTGATGGTGATGAAGTTAGTAATGGTAAACTTGCAGAAAATCGTGTTTGCCATGCAATAGACATTCCCAGATGTGACATTCATTATACCCATCACTCTCTCCGTCTCCACCTCACTCTACCTTTCGCACTCTCTTCACCCTCTCCCTCTCTCTCGTGTCTTTCTAGCTGATATAAGCAGATGACACCTCATAATGACTTCTTCAAATTTCTGGGAATGTGACACGAGCGTAAATGACGAAGACATAACTTTCATCAGCTAGACAGTGCTATATCATTTTTAATTTGTTTTTGAAGTTATACACTGATACTTTAGTGATAGACTTCCTTACTGGGTTTTGAAGATGAATTATTATGAATTACTATGAACAACTTTATGCACTGCTAACCTCACATTTTCACTTTTGCAAAAACAATTAGAAAACTTATTGTAACTTGCGTTATCTATTTTGAAAAGGAGTTTTTGTCACATTGTATAACTCTTAACGGCTCGATTCTATTTGAATAGTAATAGGTCAAATACATACATACATGCTTGGTAGCTGCCAACTCGTTTTCGAGTACGGCCACTACTTTATATCCATGTAGGAGAACCCCTACCGATGCGCTGAACGAGTGTGATATTTTAGTCCAGCCAGCGACTTGAAAACTCTGGTACAAACACTACACTTGTAACAATTATTGACACATAGTGCTGGGCCCATGGTACCGTGTGACGACAAGTGCAGAGAGATCTCCAGATATAAAGCAATGCCTGTGCCGAGAAGCTTTTATAGTGAGCAAGGCACTGCACAAAGCCAGTCCCACTCTCTTAACCAAGATGATATTTACCAAAAAGAAGAACAAGTCAACATCATTGGATACCATCAGGGTTGCAGGTGTTATATCAGAGTTTTCCTTCTCCTAAGGCTAAGGGGTCATCTCTCCCGGTGATTTTGGATGGCCATTGACTCTTAAGAGCTCCTTTTCCCTTTGACAGGTTTTGTTTTTAGTCCTGCAGGATGTCCAAAGTCACCCTCCTCACCAAGAAACCTTGGTGGGGTTGCCAGTTTAGTCGTCAACGAACCGACCATGAGACAGGTTGTACTGGGATACATGTTACCAGTAGCAACAACATACATGCATAGATGCATACATACACACATACACTCATACATATATGCATGCATACATACATTTATGCATGCATATATGCATATTTGCATACATATATTCATACATATATATTTATACATACATATACATCTATCTATCTATCTATTATATACTCCCGGAGTGTGTATATATATATATATATATATATATATATATATATAAATTAATAAAAACAATGAATAAAAACAAAGAACAAGTTCCTTATATTAAAAAATTCATCATTTTACGATCGTTTCTAGGATATATATGTGTGTTGGTATGATATACATACCAACACATATATATATCCTAGAAACGATCGTAAAATGATGAATTTTGTTTTTATTCATTGTTTTTATTAATTTATCATGACTCTGTTCTCCTATGATTTTAATCGAAAATTTTTGAATGCATCTTCTCTTTTGATGATATTTGGATTACATTGAGTTCTTCATACGGATTGGACACTACCATATATTTTGGTAGATTTATCTACATATATATATATATATGTATAGAAAAAAAGATGAAATCGAAAATGCAACTGGAGTCTTATTTTAAAAAAATATATATATTTATTTGGTTCCTTTACCGGCTTTGCAGTTCTGCTTTTCAAAAGTAGAGTTGAGATGGAGGATCTGTGGTTTTCTCACATCAGATGTGAGAAAAACCACAGACCCTCCATCTCAACTCTACTTTTGAAAAGCAGAAGAACTGCGAAACCGGTAAAGGAACCAAATAAATACATATATTTAAAAATAAAATAAGATTCCTGTTGCATTTTCGATTTCATCTTTTTTTCTTTATACTTTCACTCGTGTAGGACACCTCGGTTATTTTTCCTTTTGTAAAAAAACCTCACTCTCTAATAATATATATATTATATTATATTATATTATGTGGATTGGCAGTATTGGTAGAGGGTCGGACGCCATGCTTTGCAGCACAGTTACGTCTCTTTACGGACTGAGTTCAAATCCCGCCGAGGTTAACTTTGCCTTTCATCCTTACGGGGTCGATAAAATAAAGTACCAGTAATGCACTGGGTAATTGCTGGCCTTGTGCCAAAAAGTAGAAACAATTATATTATATTATATTATATACTGCCCGGGAGTAGTTGGTTATTCTTGTTCAGTTGTCCAGTTGTCCTTACTTTATCTGTGTGTTATAATGTGATAGTTTATGTCCAAGAAAGACGACAGAACATAAGAATTGGCGAAGCGCAGCTGCGTCCTTCTATTATCCATAAAATGATCATAACTACCAACACCATAAAATAGATGAGACAGTTTCAGAAGGAAAGGAACATGCCTTTACTGTGCTGTCACACATCATGTCATAAGCAATTGAACGTCGAAACGAGTTTATATTATACCAACAACATCAACGTTCTCCGATTTCCATTGGAGCCACCAATATTAATAAATGGTTCTCTGTCGATTGTGACGATGGATATACCAGTTGTTCGATCAACTGAACTACATACTCATTGAATTAAACTGTAAGTGGACGATTATTGCACAGGCAAATTTCCACGTTGTCAATTCGGTGAAAACATATTTATAAATAAGTCATTTACTTCAGAAATCCATTTCGCAATCACGTGGTCTCTGGTTTGATCCCACTGTGCGGCAACTTTGACAAATAGCGCTTACTATAGCCCTGATTATTTTACAACCCTTATGAGAAGAATTTGGTTGACGAAAATTGTATGGATGTCTGTCATTTTCATGATACATCTTCTCGTCTACCAGACCTACATTTCATTCGATTTAACATCTTTATGTACCACTTAGGTATCTAATAAAGTCTAGTGTATTGTAAAGATTCGGAACAAATTTCTTGTTTAAAGAAATCAAGATTTTGCTCCATTTCTGCTTCCAGATTCGAAGGCATTAATAAAAATCACTGGAAGTCCATTTTCTTCTTTGGATAAGTTATATAAGGCAAAACGAAATGTTGTTGAGATCAGAGATTTGCCTGGGCTATAGAGCTACTGGATCAGGGACTTGCCTAGGGTCAGGGTTACCCGATCAGAGACTGGCCTGGAGCTATAGAGATACTGGATCAGGGACTCACCTGGGGCTATATAGCTGCTGGATCAGGGACTGACCAGGATCTGTGGAGCTACTGGATCAAAGCTGACTTGGGGCTAGAGAGCTGCTTGAGGAGAGCCGACCTGGGACTATAGAGCTATTGGATCAAAGCTGACCTGGGGCTTTAGAGCTGCTGGATCAGAGATTGACGAGGGGCTAGTGAGCTACCGGATCAGAGACCGACCGGGGCTAGAGAATCGCTGAATCAGAGACCGAACTGGGACTATCGAGCTACTGGTTCAGGGCTGACCTGTGCTAGAGAGCTACTGAATCAGAGACTAACCCGAGGCTAAAGAACTACTGATCTAAGGATTATAAAGATATTGGATCATGTTTGAACTCGTGTTAAACGACAAAAAAAAAAAGCAAAAATATTCACTAGATCAACAACAATAAGAACAACATTATCAATATCATTATCATCAACATCAACAACAGCAAAAACAACAACGGTAGAAGCAACCTCAGTAACAACAACAATATCTTCAACAATAAAGTAAAAAGAGCTTCAGCAACACCACCCTCATCAACAGCAACTCGAACAGCAGCAACAACAACAGCATCACCATCAAAATATCAACGACCTCAACTTCTATAGCAACGTTAACAACAACAACAACGATATTAACAACAGTAGCAACACTAACAACATGAACAACACCTTCAAGAACATCAACAACAACCACAATAACATCAACAATCATAACAATTATACGTTCCCAATTCCAAATGAGCAAATATGTAAACACGTGTCACTTTAAAGGATCACTGTGGTTATATATAATGCACTGGGTTCGATTCCAGCGACTATAAGTGCCCCATCTTTCAGTGTCAACACTACTACCACTACCACCACCATCTACCACTCCAATCAGCATCACCACCTCCAATATCTCATGCTCCACCACTAAGACTTCGACAATGACTATGACAATCACCACCACCACCAACACCACCACCACCACCTACACCACCACCACCTACACCACCACCACCTACACCACCACCACCACCTACACCTACACCACCACCACCACCTACACCACCACTACCACCTACACCACCACTACCACCACCACCAACACCTACACCCCCCACCACCAACACCTACTCCATCACCTCCACCACCAGCACCACTATCACCACCGCCACCACCATCATCATCAATAACAACATCATTATCAACGTCCTTGTTTTCTAGATCATGTAACTACACTCTATGGCTTCATACGGCATACCAACATTTCCCGCGTTGCCCCCCCCCACCTACTTTCTCACTGTCGCTCCTCCCCACCCTGAACGTCTATTCTGACCCCCTCTTCCCCACTGCTTCCCTGTCCTGCCCTCACTACTCTTCTTCAGTCTCTCCCCACCCTACTTCCCCACCCTGGCACAACTTCCCCCACTTCCCTAAACCCTGTTCCGTCTTTAGTCCACCATCCTTCAACGACAACAATTCAGTCAATGCCTGGATTTTGTTGTTGGGTTTCCTTTTGTTATTCAGTATTTACTGAACACTGTCATAACTTGTATTTGTTTTTGTTATTGTAATCGTTGCTGTTACAGCTATTGTTGTTGATGTTATTGTTATACTTGTTATCGGTGTTGTTCTTCTGGTTGCTTCTCTTGTTGTTATTGTTGTTGCCATTGTTGTTCATGTTATTGCTATTATTGTTAATTTTAATATTGTTATTGTGGTAGTCACTGTTGTTGTTTGTTGTTGTTGTGTATGACTCTTGTTCGATATTTTATATCTTAGCTTGTTTGTTTGATTTCTTGTTTGATTGATTAATTTTAGTGGTAGTTGTGGGGGTGATGTTGGTGGAGGTGTTGGTGTTGGTGGGGGTGATGTTGGTAGTGAGTTCGAGGGAAATACTAATGTGTATTATCATGACACCCTACCACCACCACCACCACCACCACCACCACCACCACCACCACCACCAAGGTTTACTCTTTAACCGTTAAATCGACGATATCTCTCCCTAACAACTCTATTTTAGATCACATCCATCACCACTACCAACACCACCACCACCATCACCAAACCGACGACAACGACGACCACCACCACCACCGTAAACCACCACCACCACAACAACCACCACCACCACCGCCACCACAACCACCAGCACCACCACCACCACCATCACAACCAGCAGCAGAAGTAGTACCACCACCTTCACCGAACGCACCAGCGCCAGTACCATCTCCATCACCAGCATCAGCACCACCTACTTGCCTTCCTAAGTAGTACCTGTCATTTTCACGACCAACAACAGCCTAAATTAAAAAGTAGCCTGTGTCGTCTTCAACGACCTGCTAGCAATAGCAGCCAAATCTTCCTCAAAGCAAAAGGAGAGGGAACCTTGATAATGTGGTCGTGACCTACATGTAGATGAGGAAAAGACGAGATGGTCATGATGAGACCTGACCTGGTGTTAAACAATAACGAAAAGAGCAACCAACCACTATTATCTACATCTATCAATGTCAGTCCTAACCCAACGCCTTCACCACCACCACCACCACCACCATCACCACAACCACCACCACCACCACCACCACCACCACCATTACTACCACCATCACCACAACCACCACAACCACCACGATCACGATTACCACCACCATCACCACCACCACAACCACCACGATCACCATTACTACCACCATCATCACAACCACCACCACAACCACCACGATCACCATTACTACCACCATCACCACAACCACCACCACAACCACCACGATCACGACCACGACGACCATCACGACGACGACCACCACAACCACCACAACCACCACCGCAACCACCACCGCCACCACCACTACCACCGCCACCACCACCACCACTACCACTACTACCACCACCACCACTACCACCGCCACCACCACAACAACAACAACAACAACAAGAACAGCAGCATCAACAACAACAGCAGCAACAGCAGATGATTGATGAAACCACAATAACTCTAAACAAAGACAATAGTAAAGTGTTTATGTAAGTAATGAGCTTACCAACGCCTGATTCTATTGAAAGAACCCTCTATGCCTGTTTGTCTGTCAGTCTGTATGTATGTTAGTATGTATGTCTGCCTTTCTCTCTGTCAGTCAGTATGTATGTCAGTTGGTATTATGTACGCCTTTATGTCTGTCTGTCTGTCACTCACTTTATATATATATATATATATATATATATATACTCGTTTTTGTCTAACTATTTTGATGTATGTGCATCTGTGTGTCAGTTTGTCTGTCTAAATATCTATCTGCCTGTCTGTCTGCCTGTTTGTGTGTATATTTTTCTGGTTACATTATTTAATATATTTTCACTACTAGGGAGAGAGAGAGCCAGTTTTTAGCACAGAAACAAAACCCTTTCCTTGGAATTTAGACATCAACTAGGTAAATACGTATGCAAGTCTGTATGTGTTTGTGTGCATGTATGGATGTTATTGCTTGTGTGGATATGTATGTTTTGAGTTATATGTGTATACGTGCATGTTTCTGTATCTATACGTGTGTATATACAATTATTACATGCTGAATTTCTGAAATGTTTTTCATATTTTTACGTTGCAGTATTTTGTATAAATTCCCTGGATGTCAGTTTTTGGTTATGATGCGGGAAGTATTTCTCAAGGAACACCTTTCCAACACCCTTGATGTTATCTGCCTCATGTAGACAGACTTGTTCTATGGATGGGTTTCTACGCTAGGTAGTTCGTAGATATATCGGTGGGATATGATGCTACACACAAATGCTGTTTGGATTGGTGTTAAACTTCTGCGTCCTTGTTTACATTTTAGGTAGAGGTGGTCTATGTCACTGTGGAAATTTCTGGTGACAGTTAGAACTTTTCAGATTTTTACATCAATGGCTCGGATCTCATCTAGCGTCTAGTCAAGTAGTCCAAAGGTTTATATCAGCACAGGCATAGCAAACATTGTGGGCCACTGAATTATCATGCGCAGAGAGTTCCGAAGCCCATAGTTTTCTTATCCAGGTGTTATATTCCCTGGTTACTCGATCCTTGTTACAAACTCCATCATATGGCATATTTTCATCTCTCCATAATTATATGTAGTTGTCATCATCAAATACAGGTGAAATAGTCAGGACATTGATATTACTAGATTAGCTTACTTATAGTTTTTGTTTACTTTACCATCATTGAGGAACACTTATCTTGGCCTAACTCCGTTCCTATATTCATGATATTCAGATGGTCTACAAAGAAACCATGTGTAAGGTTTGTTGCCTCCTGTGAACCAATTACGCATTCTTCATATTTCCTTAGAATAAAGGAAAAAGTATAAATAGCATCACAGATAGCCTTTCTCTTTGAAATATACACCTGCGATACTCTATTTTATCAGTGACAATATAGTCATCCTTCTATGCATTTCACTTTTAGGTTATGTTTGCATGATTGTATGCTGAAGCACAAATACCAACATACCTGTGCAACGCTGCAAACATTGAGGAGAGTAAGAAACAAAATACAGAAGAGAGCGAGACGCTGTAAAAATGACTACTGGCTACAACTATATGAAAGCATTTAGCTGTCAGTTGAAACAGGTAACATTCACGGAATATATGAGGGCATCAAGAAAGCCATCGGCCCAACACAGAGCGAGATAGCTCCTCTCAAATCCAGGACAGGCAAGATCATCAAAAGCAAAAGAGAGCTGATGGAGAGATGGGGGTAGCATCACTCCGAACTCTACACCAGGGAAAACAGCATCTCGGATAGTGTGCACCTTGGAACACCTACCCGCCGACCCGTCATAGAGGAGCTAGATCGCAAACGATCGCTCACGCCGAAGACGAGTATTAAGAAAAGGGATGGAGCGAGTGAAAAAGAAACTGAAACTTGCAGCCGACGAAAAGTTCGAAGAATGAAAAACAGAGTAGTACCTCACGAGAGCATCTTCAAATGCAGTTGCACCATACGAGACTGTCACTTCCACATGAGGGCCTGGACTGCCACGACAGATGTTGCACCACCATCAGTAGTTGAAACAAAATTCTTCAGGCGCAGATCCATGGTCTTTCGAGATCGACGGATGCTAATAATAATTGTTTCTACTTTTGGCACAAGGCCAGCAATTACCCAGTGCATGGGTACTTTATTTTATCGACCCCGTAAGGATGAAAGGCAAAGTGAACCTCGGCGGGATTTGAACTCAGACCGTAGAGGGACGTAACTATGCTGGAAAGCATGGCGTCCGACTCTCTACCGATACTGCCAATCCATGCTAATAATAATAACGATTCTATGTACGGATTTATTTATTTATGTATGTATGTATGTATGTATGCATGTATGCATGTATGTATGTATGCAAAAGGGCAAAGGAGCTCTTAAGAGTCAATGACCATCCAAAATCACCGGGAGAGATGACCCCTTAGCCTTTGTCAAGGCAGAATTCTAGGAGAAGGAAAACTCAGATATAACACCTGCAACTCTGATGGTATCCAATGATGTTGATATGTTCTTCTTTTTGGTAAATATTTTGGTTAAGAGAGTGGGACTGGCTTTGTGCAGTGCCTTTGCTCACTATAAAAGCTTCACGGCACAGGCATTGCTTTATATCTGGAGATCTCTCTGCACTTGTCGTCACATGGTACCATGGGCCCAGCACTATGTGTCAATAATTGTCACAAGTGTAGTGTTTGTACCAGAGTTTTCAAGTCGCTGGCTGGACTAAAAAGTCACACTCGTTCAGCGCATCAGTAGGAGTTCTCCTACATGGATATAAATAAGTGGCCGTACTCGAAAACGAGTTGGCAGACACCATGTATGCATGTATGTATGTATGTGTGAATGTATGTATGTATGTATGTATGTATGTATGTATGTATGTATGTATGTATGTATGTATGTGCAGTGCCTTTGCTCACTATAACAGCTTCACGGCACAAACATTGCTTTATATCTGGAGATCTCTCTGCACTTGTTGTCACATGGTACCATGGGCCCAGCACTATGTGTCAATAATTGTCACAAGTGTAGTGTTTGTACCAGAGTTTTCAAGTCGCTGGCTGGACTAAAAAGTCACACTTGTTCAACGCATCGGTAGGAGTTCTCCTACATGGATATAAAGTAGTGGCCGTACTCGAAAACGAGTTGGCAGCCACCATGTATGTATGTATGTATGTATGTATGTATGTATGTATGTATGCATGTATGTATGTATGTATGTATGTATGTATGTATGTATGTATGTATGTATGTATGTCTCATGGTCGGGTCGTTGGCGACTAAACTGGCAACCCCACCAAGGTTTCTTGGTGAGGAGGGTGACTTTGGACATCCTGCAGGACAAAAAAAAAACCTGTCAAAGGCCAAAGGAGCTCTTAAGAGTCAATGGCCATCCAAAATCACCAGAAGAGATGACCCTTTAGCTTTTGTCAAGGCAGAATTCTAGGAGAAGGAAAACTCTGATATAACACCTGCAACCCTGATGGTATCCAATGATGTTGACTTGTTCTTCTTTTTGGTAAATATCATCTTGGTTAAGAGAGTGGGACTGGCTTTGTGCAGTGCCTTTGCTCACTATAAAAGCTTCACGGCACAGGCATTGCTTTATATCTGGAGATCTCTCTACACTTGTCGTCATATGGTAACATGAGCCCAGCACTATGTGTCAATAATTGTCACAAGTGTAGTGTTTGTACCAGAGTTTTCAAGTCGCTGGCTGGACTAAAAAGTCACACTCGTTCAGCGTATCGGTAGGGGTTCTCTTACATGGATATAAAGTAGGTGGCCGTACTCGAAAACGAGTTGGCAGCCACCATGTATGTATGTATGTATGTATATATGTTCTTCTGGTTTTATAAATTCACAAATTTTTGCCAATAGTTACAAGACTCTCTCATTGGAATTTACACAACATCAACTAGGTAGATATGCATGCATGTATGTGTAGGTATGGATGTTATTGTATGTGTGGATGTGGATGTTTTGAGTTGTATGTGTGCATGTGTATACGCTTGTATCTGTACATGTTTATATGAAGTTATTAGATGCAACATTTTTGTGTTCTTTCTGTTCCTGTGAAGCACAGCTTCTCAAGATTTGTATTGAGGCAGTTACTAACATATCCCAGTGCCCCAATAATCACAAGCAAAATATGGGTGGAGTATCAGAGGATTTCTCATTAGTTCTGCATAAATATTCTCCTTTTCGACAATCTTTGATATTATATTGGCATCTGCTGGGCAGCTAACTTCTACTACTGTGCATGCCTTCTTTTCCCTGTTCCATATCTGGTCTGTTATGCCTGCATTTTATTGTTTTTTTTTTACCTAACATTCTACCAGCACTCTTTCATATTATGTATATGT
>OZ024740.1:139655134-139657634 GCA_964016885.1 Eledone cirrhosa | reverse complement strand
CTTACATGTATAACTCATTTTTGCCAGCTAAGTAGACTGGGGCAATGGGAAATAAAAAATCTCTTTCAAGGACGCGACCCACCGCCAGGAAGCGAACTCATGACTCTCCAGTATTTGAAACATAACTCACCTCTACGTAGACTACTTCAATGAAAGAAGAAAGTAACAATACAAAATCAAAAAGTTGTTTCTGCTAACAGCTGTCATTAAACCTTTCACGGCTTAATGACAGCACCCAACTTAGAGTACATACTTCAGATACGCACCTTTACCCTTTATCATTTAAACGGGCCGTATCTGACCAGAATTCTCTCACATCTTTCTGTTCAAACCGGCCATGACCGGCTGCTCATACTGACATTAAGGTATTGTTCTCAAAATACATAATAACAACATCTTGTAGATTTGATATCATGTGAGATATTATTTGAGATAATTCACAGCCTTTGCTGTGAAAATACAATAGTAAATATAGAGTAATATAAATGCTAAAGGGTTAACCCTTTAGCATTTAAACTGGCTGTATCCGGCCAGAATTCTCTCACCCCTTTCTGTTCAAACCGGTCATGACCGGCTGCTCATGCTAACATTAAGATATTGTTCTCAAAATACATAATAACAAAATCTCATAGATTTGATATTATTTGAGATAATTATGTGAAAATACAACAGTAAATATAGAGTAATGTAAATGCTAAAGGGTTAAAATATCAAAGTTTTATACAAATTTGTATAATTAATTCAAATATATGATCATTACTTGCGATCAATAAATAGATCGCTAAATATGTTTGTCGTGTACCATGGAAATATCCAAAGCAGTGAAGACAGTCATATAGTGTTATGACCGGTAACATGATGTGACATGAGGGAATGTGGACAGTGTAGTGGAAAACTCAGACCTAGTAATTTTCTTAATGTGGTCAGAGCAAGAAGTCAAATGTTTGTTTCGCCAGCTCACTAAATTGTGAGTTGAAATTAATTTAATTGGAAGAATGGGGTACAAAACTGGGAGAAGGTGAGTCATAATGTAAAACTGACGAAGGCACTGACCAGAAACATCCTCGACAACATTCGTATTTCCAGATTCTTTTCTTATTTTACTATTCTTCCCATTCATTAATTTTAAAGTGCTTAGCACTATAAGTATATACACACACATATACGCACACACAAATACAGACATTGAGAGAGAGCGAGAGAGAGAGAGAGAGAGGGAGAGAGAGAGAGAGAGAGAGAGAAAAAGACAGAGAGAGAGAGACCTCTCTCTCTCTCTCTCTCTCTCTCTCTCTCTCTATATATATATATATATATATATATATATAACGAAGGAAATGTGGTAAGGAACCAGGTGGACCATAACGCACCAGAGTACTCAATATTTAGGGTAGTAGAGTGGGTAATAGGAACGAGTAGGACCCCGACGGTTGAGCTCAAGCCGTTTCGACGGCTAACTCTGAACTGAGTCTAGAATTAGCCGTCGAAACGGCTTGAGCTCAGCCGTCGGGGTCCTACTCGTTCCTATATATATATATATATATATATAAAATTATAATAAGGAGTTGACGGACCCAGCATAGGTATCAATTCTAGGACCGGTTGCATCTTATATATATATATATATATGTATATATATATATATATATATATATATATATATATGTGTGTGTGTGTGTATGTATGTGAATATATATATATATATATATATATATACATTGATTAAATCTTGATTATACGTTGATTAATTCTTAACCATTTAATATCTCAGGGTATGTCATGTATCATTTTATTTTATCTGATGAGGACGTACTGCTGAACATGATTCACGTACTTCTGAAATATGTATAATAAAATTTAATTGATCGCAAGAACATCTATTTTATTAATATTTGAATTTAATATTATATTAATAACTCTGGAAAATATTTAATTGTAGAGTGCTTCCAATCTACTGTAAAACTCATTCTTTGATGTACTCATTGAATCCCGTTAACGGTGAAAGCAGCGATTCTTTGCTTAAACTTTAATCTGTGGTTTTAATAAATATATATATATATTTTAAAGACGATCGACTTTCGTCAAATCGGACCGAGGGAACAATGTTTCCGTTGGTCTTTCCAATTGCTAATACTATCTATCGGTCGCGACTACATGTAGAAGGAGCAACGTGAAATAAAGTGTCTTGCTCAAGGACATAACGCATCGCCTGGTCCAGGAATCGAACTCACAACCTTACGATTGCGAATCCAATTCTCTAACCACTCAGCCACACGCCTTCATATATATATATATATATATATAGTATTAAGTATACTATTTATGGTTATGCAAATACAAAAACCTTTTGTAGTTATATATATTTTTACAAACCCTAAATAGTGGTAGGCAGTAATATATTACTACCTTATTACCAGTAAGTTAAATCGCTCAATGTAATAACATCAGATGATTTACAGAGCAGTTATAATTCGCACATCCACTCGTTCAAAAAGCACAGTCT
>OZ024740.1:139637634-139650134 GCA_964016885.1 Eledone cirrhosa | reverse complement strand
CTCACACTGAGGCGGGCGAGGTTGAACAGCTTGCCGTCTGATCTGGTATGTAGGAAGATCCCCTCTAATGCAGTGCCGACTGCATGCCTCAAGAGCAGAGGACAGAAGATCCCAAAGAATGTGGGCGCAAGGACGTAGCCTTTTTTTTACGCTGCTGCGAATGCTGAAGGGCTACGAGGTGCCCCCGTTAAACTGCACTGTCCACTTCATGTTGGTGTGGAAAGATTCGACCATTAAGACTCTTTTCCTATTATATCAAGCGTTAAATTAACATACATTATCACTGCACTGATTATTTCTGCTGTGTCATATTCCCTCACTCGAATATACGTTGATTCGTATATAAGTCGTTTATATCTGAGAAATAGGCGAAAATTCAAACCCCGTTTATAAACCGAGGCAACTAAACAACACATTATTTAGATGGCATAAATAAGCCAACCTCCTATTTTACAATCGATGTTGTGGTCACAGTCCTTGGCTTCTATTCCACTATATACAGTGTGTGTGTGAACGTCGAGTTTCTGTAACTCTTTTGTAGACGTTGACATTTTTCACGGCATATTCTCTTTTATTTTTGTAACATTACAATCATATTGAGATATGCATTAGAATTTCTTTTTTATATAAAAGTTTGTATTATTACTTATGTAAATGATTTATATAATTTGATGATTAGCAGAATTGCTAAAGCGTCGAACAACATGCTTTGCAATACTTTTTCTGGTTCTTTAAATTCAGAGTTCGAATACCACCGAGGTGAACTTTGCCTTTCATCCCTTAGTGTATCAATATAATTAATTACCAGTCAGATACTGGGGTTGATGTAATTGACTCATTCCTTCACCCTGAAATTACTGGTCTTGAGGCCGAATTAGACACCATTATCTGAGTTCAAATCCCGCCGAGGTTAACTTTGCCTTTCATCCTTACGGGGTCGATAAAATAAAGTACCAATAATGCACTGGGTAATTGCTGGCCTTGTGCCTAAAGTAGAAACAATTATCTATTTATATATACAGTACATTGTCTGCGTATCTATTCACTTCTGCTTGACAACCGTGAGAAATTACGTATCGGTCCTATTAGATTCAAGTAAGAAATGGAATTACATCGTAACAAATTCATAACACTGTTCATCAGAATGTAATGTTCACTTTTTTAATGTATTTCACTATTCAGTCACAAACAATATACAGCCATGGCCAAAAGTTTAAATCTTCTAGCAAACATTTTGCATAATATTTGAAATAGTTCCAATCTACTGCATAATCCTCATTACTGAAATATCTATAATAAAGTTCAATGCTAGCTTAAAAACTATTTGTTTTAAGGCATTGTTATTGCCAATTTTATATGCTTGAACAATTGGCAAAAAGATCATCATAATCCAGCATCATATCAGGAGGCCTTGTTATGATGAAAAATACACCGCACTTAGTCAGATGATCTGGGGCAACATTTCTTTGATCCTTAGACAATTATGAATAGCTAAAAGTAGTTAGATGCGTTGAAGGACCACCTGGAAATACATTTGAATATGCAATGATGTGGAAAGATTGTGCAAGAATGCCTTTTAAAGGATAAGGTCACAACACTAGAATGGCTTGGAAATATCCCAGGCCTCAATCGCATTAGAAATTTGTGAGAATACATGAAGAATATGATGGCAAACAAGGAATCCAGTATAAGGGCCTTAGTGGACATATGGATTAGAGAATTTTCACAGGAATATTGCCAGGCACTTATTTCCAGCATGCATCGTCGTATTCAAGTAGCCATTAAGGCAAAATATGTAATATAAAATTCTACTTTATCGTGAAACTGATACCTGAAAACATCTCTTCAGTACAATTAATGCTTTTAATGTGAGTATTATATGATATTTTCATTTTATAAGACGTTACCTATATTTTTGTTAAAAATTGTTGTGTGATCTTTAACTTGTGGCCACGAATATACACCCACTCGCAGAAAACTGCCTGAAGAGCTGTATTTCTGCTAGTTACATATAAATACTTTGCTCGTCTTCATAGTATTCTGGTCGAACGTAGGCGGGCTGGTACAAAACACGGTCGCCACCATTATGTGCAGTGAGTGAGTACTTCCTGTGATGTGTGTACGTGTCTGCAATTGTGCATTCATGCAAGACTATGCACTTGTATATATATGTGATCAAGTACTGTCTTTTCTAAGCGTATTTTTCTCTACACAGATTTTATTTTCCGCCATGAGAACATAGAACAACGTAAATTGTTACATAAATCGTGTTTCATTGACAACGAGAGACAATAATATGTGCTGCTATGTTGTGTAAGAAAGACAACCACGTATCCCCGTTGTTTAGTTAGATGTGCTTTTGTACAGAATCAGACTGGGTCATAAACTATCCCGGACACCCGTTGTTTAACAGGTCGGTTCATTGTTCATTAGTATGTTGTTTAACTGAGAAAATAAAGAAATGTTTATCAGTTACAACACATTCCATTTTCGTTTCAATTTTGTGCAGTATCTAAGACATTCGTGTTTCGTGACATTTTTCAGCTGATTTTCATTACATCGCCAACGGCCAACCGGGCATTTCCCAAATGCCATTATAGCCAGTCCACTTCTGTTATTGTATACTGTAAGAGAGACGGCAAGGTGGGCTGTTGTATAGTGTAAGAAAGACAGTAAGGCGTGCTGCTGTATAGTGTAAGAGAGAAGGCGTGCTGTTATATTGTGTAAGAGAGACAGTAGGGCGTGCTGTTGTATAGTGTAAGAGAGAGAGAAAGTAAGGTGTGATGTTAAATAATGTATTAGAGAAAGGCGTGCTGTTATATAGTGTAAAAGAAACAACAGGGTGAGCTATTGTATAGTGTATGATATATATATATATATATATATATATATATATATATATATAATGCATATATATGACGATGTATATATATATATATATATATATATAAATATATATATAAAGATAAATAAATATATATATATATATTTCTCTATATAAATAGGGCGATAAAGAGATAGAGAGAGAGAGAGAAAGAGATAGATCGATAAAGAGAGAGATAGAAAAAGAGAAAGAGGGAGCGAGAGAGAGTGGGGGAGACAGAGAGAGCGAGCGTTAATTGTGATGTTATATAGTGTAACAGAGAAAGAGGTGCTGTTATATAGAGTAAAAGAGACAACAGGGTGTGCTGCTGTGGAGTATAAAAGATAGATAGATAGAGAGAGAGAGATAAGTGTGCTGTTGTATGGTGTGTGTGTTTGTGTGTGCGTATGTGCGTATGTGTGTGTGTGTGTGTGTGTGTACGTATGTGAGAGAGAGAGAGGGAAAGAGAGAAATACAGAGAGTAAGAGAAAGGGAGAGACACATCAATAGAGAGACATACAATAAGGTGTGCTGCCAAATAGTGGAATGTTCTTTCTATTATTTCCTCCAGTGTTGCGTTGTTATGTAGGAGTTGGATTACAAATCACAATGTAACGTAGATAGTTATAGATAGATAGATAGATAGATAGATAGAAAGAGAAAGAGAGAGAGAGAGAGAGAGGGGGAGAGAGAGAGAGAGAGAGAGAGAGAGAGAGAGAGAGGGGGGGGGGGGAGGGGGGAGAAAGGATGTGTGATCTAAAGTTACAGTTCACTCCTGATTTGCAGGTTCTTTTCTTTGTTTCCAACATGAATGGCTGTGGGAATCTGGAAAGAAGTATACGTTTATATATATATATATATATATATATATATATATATATATGTATGCATGTATGCATATATATATATATATATATACATGTAAATATGTATGGATATAAATGTATTTATATATATATATGTATATGCGATATATATATATGTGTATGTATGTATGTATGAATGTATGTATGTTCTTCTGGCGTTATAATTTTATAAATCTTTACCAATAGAGGGAGAGTCGGCTTCTAACATAGACATAAGTCTCTTTCATCAGAATTTAGACAACATTAACTAGGTAGATATGTATGAATGTCTGCATGCATGCATATGTGTGCTGGTATGGATGTTATTGTATGTGTGCATGTGTATATGTTTTGTAACTGTACATATGTACATGCAGTTATTACATGTAAAATTTTTGAAATGTTTTACATATTTTTACTGTTGTACTTGTAAAACCCTAACTCGTCGAGTTCTTTCTGGTTCTATGAATTCCAGCTTTTCAAGGTTTGGACTGAGGCAGTTACTAACATATCCCAGTGCCCCAATAATTACAGGCCTAAATCTGAATGTACGGTCAGGGTGGAGTATCTGCAGATTTCTCATTAGTTCTGCATAAATATTCTCCCTTTCGCTAATCTTTAATATTATATTGGCATCTGCTGGGCAGCTAACTTCTACTACTCTGCATGTCTTCTTTTCCCTATCCCAAATCATTATATCTGGTCTGTTATACTTGCATTTAATTGGCGTTTTGACTGGAACATTCCACCAGCACTCTTTCATATTATGTCTTCCACATTGCTGTAACTTTTGATATGTTTATTGTGGGGCTATATTTTCTACCGATTGCATTGTACAGTGTTTTGGCCACTACATCATGCCTCATAGGTAGATAGTACCGTGATGACATCTTTGGACATCTGCTTACGACATGGGTGACATATTCGATGTTAATTCTGCAGAGTCTGCATTTGTTGTCACATCTAGGTGTTTTGCCTGCATCCCTATCTCTTTTCTGAATCAGGTATTTTGTGTTGATTTCCTGTTCTTGGATTGCAAAAGCATATCCTTTAAAGTGGGAGCCAATATAGCTCTCGGTTGTTAGTCCAATCCATATTACTCTAATTCTGGAGTTTCCTGGCAACATATCCATGCATGATCTTTTGCTGATAAGCAAGCAGTTTTTCATTCATTGATTCCCTGCGGTATGGCTGGGCAATGTCCCTGGGTGTGAGGTTTCGATTATCATGCAGTGAGTATCTTTCAAGGAGTTCCTTCCAAACTCTCATGATCTTATCTGTTTCATGCAAATAGACTTGCTCAATAGATGGACTCCTACACTTGGAGGTTCGTAAATGTTATCGCAGGATATGATGCTGTCTGGACTGATGTTAGGCCTCTGCCTCCCTGCTTACGTTTTAAGTAGAGGCGGTCTATGTCACTGTTGATGTGGAAGTTTCCGGTGTTTAGACATTTTTGGGTTTTAACATTAATTGCTCGGATTTCTTCTATTGTCCAATCGAATATTCCAAACGTTGCTTTTAGGACAGGAACAACAAATACATTGTGAGCCAATGTTTTTTTGTGCGCAGAGATTTCAGATTGCCATATTTTTCTTAATCGAATTTAATATTACCTGGTTACGCGTTCCTTGGTACAGATACCAACATAGGATATATTTTCATCTATCCCTTAGGTATCTGTAGCAGTCCTCCTCAGATATCGTTGAAACAGTTAGGCCATTGATATAAATGTTGCTAGATTGGCTTGTAGTTTCTTCCTGTTTTACAATCATATATGAACATTTATCCTGGGCAAACTCCATTCCTATATCCTTTGAGAATAACGTAACCAGGTCGACAATTTTCTTCATCCCATTTATGTTCTTGGCATAGAGTTTCAGGTTATCCACAAAGAAATTACGGGTTAGGTTCATATTTCTCTTCTCTTGTGAGCTAAGTATGTATCTTTCATATTTCTTGAAAGAACAAGAGGTTTAATGATACAATAAATAGTAGCACAGAGAGAGACTGTCTCCTTGAAATATACTCCTGTTATGTTCTATTTTATCAATGAAAATAGAGACTTCCTTCTCTATTTTTAACTTTAGGATACTAGCCCAAGAAGAAGATAGGTTCTCTATGGCTCTGATAATAGTGTCTGGGACTTTACCAAGACGGAGGGCCTCTATCACCCAAGAGTGGGGGAATCAAATACTTTGCTCGAGTCCAGCCAGACTGTAGCCATATGTGTGTGTTTGTATAAATGTATGTATGTCTGTATGTGTGTATCTGTGTATGTGTGTATCTGTGTATGTATGTATGTATGTATGTATGTATGTATGTATGTATGTATGTATGTATGTATGTATGTATGTATGTATGTATGTATGTATGTATGTATGTGTGGGCGCACACACACTTTAATTGGTGTTGGGCTGTATTCTATTTTGATGCATCAATTTATAGCTCTTCATAACATTCTTTCATTATATTAGATTTCGATTATTCTTTGATTTCGTTCCATAGTTAAAGTTGTTTAACACTTAACATACAAATACATGACACACACACACACACACACACACACACACACACACACACACACACACACACACACACACACACACACACACACACACACACATACATACATACATACATACATACATACATACATACATACATACATACATACACACATATATATATATATATATGAAAATATTCAGGACCCCGACGGCTGAGCTCCGGCCGTTTCGACAGCTAGATCCGAACACAGAATCTTTTCATATTACCCACTCTGCTACCCCAAGGATCGAGTACTCTGGTGGGTTATGGTCCACCTGTTTTTTTTTACCATATCCTATCTGATATATATATATATATATATATATATATAACGAAGGAAGTGTGGTAAGAAACCAGATAGACCATAGCGCACCAGAGTACTCAATACCTTGTGTAGTAGAGTGGGTAGCAGGTAAATGTTTGACTCCGACGGCAGAGCTCAAGCCATTTCGATGGCTATTTCTGGACGCAAATTTCGGGTCCAGAAATAGCCGTCGAAACGGCTTGAGCTCTGCCGTCGAGGGTCAAACATTTTCATATATACATATATACCTCACATTACGCCGTTAATTGATTCCAGATATCAGACTTAAATCGAAAACGACAAATGTCGAATGAACCCCCTATAAATGATTGTAAATCATTTTATCCTGTATATTTTATCTTTTATTGAAATGTGATTTTATACGTTTTTTTCGTGTTTTTTATGCTTTAATATTTTGGCAGACCGACGTAAAGTTGAGTCAATCGACTTAAGACGATTATTTTTACCATATGATATTAAGAAAAACCGCCGTAAGCCGAAGAGTACCTGTATATATATATATATCAACTACAAATTAATTGACACATATTATTATCTAAAACTAGCATTAAAGCCCGGCGTTGCTCGGGGTCAGTAAGTTACCAAAGTTAGGTTGCACCACCCATTTTATGGCACTACTTTTTGTCTGCCAGGCACTGGGTGAATGGATTGCAGACTTGGACTGCCGAAGCAGGAGCTGCGCCAGCAGTGACAATTGTAGTTTCGCTTTGGATATTATCTCTGTGCAAAGAAGTGTTGAAATTTATTGTCTCACAGTACTTGCGCAACACGCGCGTAGACGATGCCAGCCGAACAACAGAGCTGCGATGGAGTTGTTCTGGATGGTTGTCTAATGTGTG
The DNA here is from genome assembly GCA_964016885.1 of Eledone cirrhosa. Classification (NCBI taxonomy): domain Eukaryota; kingdom Metazoa; phylum Mollusca; class Cephalopoda; order Octopoda; family Eledonidae; genus Eledone; species Eledone cirrhosa. The sequence continues at coordinate 139,642,712 of OZ024740.1, read as the reverse complement.
TTTTCTAAATTTAAGAGAGTAGGGAGGGGTGTGATATGGGGGAGAGTTAGTTGCTGTTTCTAGCAGGTTTAGTGACTTCAAAGAGGATATTATTGTGTATATAAACTGATACTTCTTTCTTCCACGTTTGTTGAGAGATGTTCTAAAAAAGATTTATCGCTATTTTTGTTGTTGAATAAATTTATCTGTTGCTTTTGAATAATTGTTGTTTTGTATGAAATGTAATAAGTTCTCTTCGTTGTCATTGAAGTAAATAAATGTTTGACGGTTCCACACTCTCAAAAGCAAACGACCTCTCTCTCTCTCTCTCTCTCTCTCTCTCTCTCTCTCTCTCTCTCTCTCTCTCTCTCTCTCTCTCTCTCTCTCTCTCTCTCTCTCACTCTCTCTTCTCTCTCTCTCCTTCATTTCTTTCTCTCTTCTTTCTTCGGCGTTCCTAAAGGAAGTTTGTAAGTTTAAGCGTATATAAGAGAAAGTTGCAGCATGTATGTAGTCTTATCGAATTTTAAGGGGAGTAGAGAGAGTTAATCAGATGGTATTAGAGGTGTAAAGCGTCATGTATTTAGTTTTATTGATTATTTCCGTATTTGTGGGTGAGTTTGAAAGAAATAGTTGTTGACCTAAGTTAGACCATTCACAACAATCTTACAGACTTTGAGTCGAATCGGTTTGAAATTGTGCAAATGTATAAACATGGAACATGCACACACACAACAACAATCTGCCTTTTATAGATAATGATAAACATGAAACAATCACAGGGGATAATTTGTAAAGTGTGTAAGCACACACAGCTAGGTAGGTAACTAATTAAATTTTATCTAGAACTTCAAATATAGATACCTTTTAAAATAATTAATCTTCCTTGTATATATTTCATTAAGGAAATATATTTCACCATTAATCCGTAAACTCAAAGTAGTCAAATTACGGATCTTCAGTGTGTGTGTGTATACAGGGTGTTCCCCCAAAAGTGTATACACACTTTGATTACCTGAACAGGCAGTATTTATTAGAATGCTGTTGAAGTGTGTGTATACATTTTATGGGGTCACCCTATATATTGTATAAACGTCTTGTCTCACCCCTACATATTGGTTCTTCACCACATGTCATGGAAATCCTGTTTGTAACACGTTTTATTTTATGAATGAATAAATGAGTTCTTTTAGCAATAACAGAAAAAGAATTTCACTTATTATTACTTGAACTGTAAAAGGTAAAGTGAGTCTCAGTAGGATTTGTACTCAGAATGCAAGATGCCGGAATAACATGATGTACAGAAAATAGCTGTAGATAAAGAGTTCTAGAAAGTTCCAGTTTTGTGAAGGGGTTTAGTCTGATTGATGAAAACGATGAGATAGTGTGTAGGAAGATCGACAAGTGCTACATTGATTGAACAATGGGTGGATGTGATACGCTTTGTATTATTTAGGGCAGTGAGGGCGGTGGATTGGCAGTATCGGTAGAGAGTCGGACATCATGCTTTGCAGTATAGAGTTACGGCTCTTTACCTTCTTAATTAAAATCCCACCGAGGTTAACTTTGTCTTTCATCCTTACGGGGTCGATAAAATAAAGCACCAGTAACGTACTAGGGTCGATTTAATCGACTTCTCCCCCCCCCAAAAAAAAATACTAGCCTTTTGCCTATACTAGAAAGCATTATTTAGGGCGGTGGATTGGCAGCATATGTAGAGCGTCGGACATCATGCTTCGTGGCAGAGTTACGGCTCTTTGCTATCTGAGTTCAAATATCGCCGAGGTTAACTTTGCCTTACGTCCTTACGGAGTCGATAAAATAAAGCACCAGTAAGGACTGGGGTCGATTTAATCGACTTTCCCCTCCGCTTCAAATTGCTGGCCTTGTGCTTAAAGTAGAAACAATTATTTGAGAGGAGCAGCTACCGTTGATATTGTGGTATATATAAGAAGAGAGAAGTCACAGATTGTACGTGCTGGTTGATGCATGCTGGTAGTCGTAGAATACAATGCGAACAGGAAGTGAAATATATATACAGTATATATATATATAATTGGTGTTGGATGCTTAAAGCGTCCGTATGCGGTAGGCCGTTTGAGCACTCAATGCTCTCATAGAGCAGAGTATTAGGAAAATCTGTTTCGTAGAATCAAGACGTATCTAAGGACCTTGCGATTTTCAGAATTAGGTTCGATCATCACATCGATCGTGCCTCGAGCTGGTCGCCAGAGAAACGATTGTAATATGTCCAATAAATTCCATTCGTGGCAACACTGATTCTCTTTTTTCTGTGATATATATATATATATATATATATATATATATATATATATATATATATATATGTATTGTGTGTGTGTGTGTGTATGTGTGTGAGTGAGTGTGTGTGTATATGAATGTATGTATGTTTGCCGGCATCTCTCCAACTGAATACGCACGTGTATTTCTTCCTCATCTTCTTTTTTGCTCTTCCTTCCTCTTCCCACCCTCTATCTTTCTATTTCATCTTTTATTTCTTATTCTATCTTCTGATGAAGAATTAGTGTACGAAACGTTAAGACGCTTTTCCTATTATTACAAGCTTTAAACTAATACATTTCTCCATTGTACTGTGTCGTTTGCTTTGTTATTTCTCTTTATTTTTTTACACACACACATGTGTGTGAGCATGCACATATGTATGTACGCATGCATGTATATATATAAGTATACACACACAGGCATATACATATATATATATATATGTGTGTGTGTGTGTGTGTATGTTTGTATGTTGTATGCACATATGTATGTATACATGCATTTATGTATATGCATGTATACATGTATGTGTGTGCGTATTTACGTGCATGAGTGCTTGTAGAACTCGGCGCAGTTATCTAACCCCTCTCCGCACCTACAACACCCTGTCGTCCCTGCTACTAAATTTAGAACCTTTCTTCTGCGACACTACAGCCATATTACTGTACAGTAAATACGTTAGCATGGCAGTACCATCTCACACCCCGTCGCCGCCACCTACCCCACTACCATCCATACTATCACCACCACCACTACTATCACTACAACCACCACTACCACCACCACTACCACCACCACTACCACCACCACCACTACCACCACCACTACCACCACCACCACTACCACCACCACCACTACCACCACCACTATCACCACCACCACTATCACCACCACCACTATCACCACCACCACTATCACCACAGCCACTACTATCACTACCACCACCATTACCACCAATAACAACACCACCACTGTCACCTCAACTACAACTATCACCACCACCACTCCACCATCTCCACCACCACCACCACCACCACTGTGACCAATACTACCACTGGCAACAGCATTACCACTGCAATAAACAACACCACGACTGCCAAGAACACTACTACTACTACTACTACTACTACTACTACTACTACTACCACTACCACTACTACTACTACTACTACTACTACTACTACTACTACTACTACTACCATCACTGTTGTTTCTTTACCGTTTAACATCAGCTAACTTAATAGGTACACACTCTCTCATGCCACATACCGTCAACACCACCACCACAACAACAACAACAAAAACAACAGCCACCACCACCACCACCACCACCACCACCACCAGCAACAAAAACAACAAAAACAACAGCCACCACCACCACCACAACAGCAACAACAGCAACAAAAACAACAGCCACCACCACCACCACCACCACAACAACAACAACAACACCGGCAACAAAAACAACAAAAACAACAGCCACCACCACCACCACAACAGCAACAACAGCAACAAAAACAACAGCCACCACCACCACCACCACAACAGCACCAACAACAACAACAACAAAAACAACAAAAACAACAGCCACCACCACCACCACCACAACAATAACACCACCAACAACAACAAAAACAACAAAAACAACAGCCACCGCCACCACCACCACCACCACAACCACAACAACAACAACAACAACAACAAAAACAACAAAAACAACAGCCACCACCACCACCACCACCACCACCACCACCACCACAACCACAACAACAACAACAACAACAACAAAAACAACAAAAACAACAGCCACCACCACCACCACCACCACCACGACAACAACAACAACAAAAACAACAGCCGCCACTACCACCACCCACACCACCATCACAACAACAACCACTAAAACCACCACCACCACTACTACCACCACCACCATAACAACAACCGCCACCGGCACCAACACCACCACCACCACAACAACAACAACATCAACAACAACAACCGCCACCGGCACCAACACCAACACCGGCATCAACACCACCACCACCACCACCAACATCACCACTACCACAACAACAACAACAACAACAACAACCACCATCACCACTACCGCCACCATCACCATCACCACAACCACCACCATCAACATAGTTATTTATTTCGCCGGTTACGCCGGTACGTGACGTCAGTAGAAGCCAGAGAGGTAAGCGTGCGCACACTAACACACACACATTAAGACACACACACTAACACACACACACACACACACACACACACACACACACACACACACACACACACACACACACACACACACATTAAGACCCCCCCCCCACACATACATGTAATACTTGTTATTATGAGTGACTGTTTACTTCGATGTTTCGCTGATATTACACGAAACTATAGTATTATCTGCGGAAACTACGGTAATAATTGTTTCTACTTTAGGCACAAGGCCAGCAATTACCCAGTGCATTACTGGTACTTTATTTTATCGACCCCGTAAGGATGAAAGGCAAAGTCAACCTCGGCGGGATTTGAACTCAGACTGTAAAGGGACGTAACTATGCTGGAAAGCATGGCGTCCGACCCTCTACCGATAGTGCCAATCCACTATGGTAATAATATCAAATAGTTGTCACTGAGAAATACCACCATGACCACCACTACTCTACTACAGCACCACTAAGTTTATTACAGTAGGACCAGCAGCAGTAGTAGCAGAAGCACCGCCACCACCACTACAACTATCATTGCAATACCACCCTCACCACCACCATCGCAGCACCGCCGCC
>OZ024740.1:139625134-139630134 GCA_964016885.1 Eledone cirrhosa | reverse complement strand
TTCTGACATTTTAAAAATAAAATTAATTTCATGTTTTTAATTATATAAAAGAAAATGCCGAATATTCTAAATAATTTATCTTTGCATTCTCTTTTCTTTCTCTTCTTTTTGTTTATATGTATGACTATCACGTGTAGAAGTGTGTTCTATGTGTGTATGTTATATTATTTAGAGCCAGGTGAGCCATAGTTGAGCAGGACTTTAATGAACGGCTGTCAAACCATGGCCATCCAGTCTTTTATCCAGACAGAGTATGTAATACTTTAGTATTCAATGTCTTTGAATGCAGTATAGTCGAAAGGTTAAGAAGTTTGCTTCGCAATGATAAGGTCTTGGGTCGATTCACAGCCTGGTATATGTGGCAAGTGTCATTTTCCATAGTCGGAAATTGTCTGGATGCATGTCTGATTAACGATACCAAAGGTTCGACCGTGTCACACACTGTTCCACGCTGAATCTCCCTTAGAGTTACATTAAAGGTACACGCCTGTGACATGCTCAACCACTTGCTTGTACATTCCCCGAACTGGCTATTCCATTGATCGAACGACGGTAAAAGTTATCGAAACAGACTGAGGTTCATACTTTCCAATCCTTACCTGTATTTCTCTTTTGCTGGTTATCGTTTGCTTTGCTATTTCCAATTGATCGAACTTAAGACATTTACACAAGTGCGAGATGAGTTTCAATGCGTGTGTGCGTGTGTATGTGTATGTGTGTGTGTGTGTGTAACGGCGCATGGCTTAGTGGTTCGAGTGTTCGACTTAGGATCGTAAAGTAATGAGTTCTTTAGCAAGGCATATTATTTCACGTTGCTCCAGTTCACTCAGCTGTAAAAATTTACATGTACCTGTGGATTAAAAGGCCAGCCTTGTTACACATTGTGTCGCGCTAAATCTCCTTGCAAACTATCTTAAGAATATATGTGTCTGTAGAATGCCACTCATCAAACAACTGAAGCGCTCGTCGTCGGAACTGACTGAGGTCCAAGACACATATGTGTATGTTTGTGTGTGTATTGCATGTTTGATAGCCCCATAAGTTTGCCATTTGTCTCTGTGTGCCGGCGTTACGATTTGTCTAACTAGGCAGCCGCTTAGGGCGCAGAACTTTGAGCGGTTCATTACTGAACTTTAAAGTAAGACAGTTTTATACAAATTTTGTAATTATCTTACATATATAATAATTTCCCGCGATCAATAAATTAACTGCTAAACATCTTTGTTGCATAGCATCGTTGTAGAAACATATAAAGCGGTAGAGAGGGTCGTATGATATTATGACCTGTCAACTGAGTTGGCATGGGTAAGTTGGACTGTGGAGTAGAAAATGCAGTCATAGTAATTTCCTTAGCGTGACCACCGTTAGATTCGTCAGCTTAACAAACTGTAAGCGGAATTTGGGTGAAAGAGCGCATAATTGGAAGAAGGGGTCGAAGATCATAGGGCACCAAATACTCACGCACCGATTCTAGCTATGATTATTAGGTTTTTTGTTTTTTTTATATATCTAGAATTACAAATGTCCAAAATAACTTCTGATTTCTGTTATGGTTCTGGTGGCTTAACGTTTAAGAGAAACTTTACTACTGCTTCTAGGACGTCAAACGACTTTAATACGAGTTCCTTATTGAATCTTGTCTGGCATTGAAGGGAGTTTTATCACGCTTCTTTATTGTACATATGTTTTTGTAGTTAATTGTGTGTGTATATGTATTTTGCGGGAGTTTCGTTATCAGTCGAAAAGTTTAGCCCGTTTCTTATCTCTCTCTCCCTTATAGTGCGTGCGTCTGTGTGTGTGTGTGTGTGTGTGTGTGTGTGTGTGTGTGTGTGTGTGTGTGTGTGTGTGTGTGTGTGTGTGTGTGTCTGTGTGTGCGTTCGTGTGTATGTTCGTGTGTATGTTCGTGTGTATGTGCGCGCATTCTCATCTGTATTTTATATTTGCTGTGTATGTGTGAGTTACATGCACATGCTTATATGCTTATACTGAAACTGGCAAAGGGATTGCGTAGTCAATAAAGAAATTATTTATGTGCGTAAAGTACATAAATATTAGAAATGTGTATGCATACATGTATGTGTGAGGACATGTGTGTGACATTATATTTATGTGAGTATGTATGTATGTATATTCGTATGGGTGTGTGTGTGTGCATGTGTATGTGTGTGCTCGCAAGTGCGCATATGTTTGACATGTGTGTTTGTGTATTTGAATGTCGTAAACAGATCACGAATGTAAAGAATGTATGCCCGTTCACAGTCACACTATTATAGTATATATATATATACATACATACACATATATATGTATATAGACACACACTCACACACACACACACACACACACACACACACACACACACACACACACACACACACACATATATATGTGTGATATACATACATATGTACTTGTACTTATACAATTTAATGTACTTGTACAATTCATAAAGGCATACATACGCCCCCCCCCCCTCATGCAAGAAAACCGGGTATATTAGAAGATTCAAGGAAAATATAATGTAGATATAACTACAGTATTTGAAGTAGAACTGAAGGCTTCTAAAAGAATGCGGTATAAGCAATTTCGGCTATTCTTTCATATAGTGTCATATAGTGCCGATATGCAACTTAGATTTTATATATCCCCCCCCCCCCCCCCCCCCCCTGCACACATACATACACGCAAATACACACACACACACTATATATATATACTAGCAGAAATACCCGATGCACATATTACATAATATAGTATCTCTTTAAATTTTCTCCTAAAACTTGACGTGGTGTGAGTTACAGTAGAAGTCTACTGATTAATGGTTAAGCAATGAGATGTTATTACGAATAAATGTCTCATTCCATTTGCTTTTAGTAGGTGTGTATTGAATAATGGGTACCCGAGCCGACGAATAACATATAGTTAAAATCCCACCGGGGTCAACTTTCCTTTCATCCTTTCGAGGTCGATAAGAAAGTACCAGTCCAGTAGTGGGCTCGATGCAACCTATATAGAAAAAATCGGCTGTGTTCAGACCTGGAAACAGTTGGGTTCCGCCAAGTTTAAAAGTGCCCTAGACACGCTGTTTGACGATGCCTCTACGACTCCTTAAGGAATTATGGGTTCTTTATCTTTATATATATATATATATATATATATATATATATATATATATATAAACAAAAAGTAATCATTAGTGTCTGCAATTCTGTTTACATGCCAAACACAAGAGCAAGAATGAGGGGCTCATTCTACTGACATGGCTTAAAAGAGACTGTTTGCATTAATGCAAACGAATAGAATATTATTATTAATAGTCGATAAAATAAAGTACTAGTAATGCACTGGGTAATTGCTGACCTTGTGCCTAAAGTAGAAACAATTATTAATATTCGAAAAACTCAGATTACATTTATATATATATATATATATATATAAAATATTAAAAAAATAATGAATAAAACAATGAAACAGTTCCTTATATTAAACAAAAAAAGTTCATTATTTAACGATCGTTTCTAGGACATATATGTGTTAGAATTGGTATGCATATTCAACAGATCTATGTACAAAATTATACAAAATTATACAAATTATCAAATATAATATACATACCAACACATACATATGCCGTCTTCAGAAAATTTTTTTCTGAAGACGGCATATGTATGTGTTGGTATGTATATTATATTTGATAATTTGTATAATTTTGTATAATTTTGTACATAGATCTGTTGAATATGCATACCAATTCTAACACATATATGTCCTAGAAACGATCGTTAAATAATGAACTTTTTTTGTTTAATATAAGGAACTGTTTCATTGTTTTATTCATTATTTTTTAAATATTTTATCTTGACTCTGTATTCCGTTTATCTTTCACCGAAAGTGATTTTTGAATGCATCTCTTCTTTCCATGATATCCGGATTATATTGAGTTCTTCATACGGATTGGACACTACCGTAAACTCTTGGTAGATTTATCTACATATATATATATATATATATATATATATATGGGACAGTCCGTTTTTTCTATTATGCATGTCTCGTGGCCTCACATTTTGAATATATATATATATATAAGTAGAAGGGATATTTAATTCGTTGGAAATACAACAAATATAAATGTTTATAACTGTTTCAGAGCACTCGACAGTTTTCTGGAGTAAATATTCAATGATATTAAATAAACGGAAATTATATATATATATATATATATATATATATATATACAAACATACCAAAGTCGCACATAAAAGAATTGAAATACGCGAGACAAATAAGTAAAAGCATCCGTCTCCATATTCTATCAAAGCTGGTCAATGTAATTTTGTGCAATTGGGTGGTAATGCATAATATTCTGACATGTTTGCACGACTGCTTACAACAAGCTACTGGAAAGTTGCATATGGGGCAAAACACTGAGTGTGTGTATGAGTGCCTTACTATGAGTGTGTGTGTGTGTGTGTGTGTGTGTGTGTGTGTGTGTGTGTGTGTGTGTGTGTGTGTGTGTGTGTGTGTGTGTGTGTGTGTGTGTGTAATTCAAAATCTTCTGTATAGGCTCAATCATCAACTCTTTTAAAACCCGTCACAGTTTCTATTTACAATTCCCATGTCGAAACTTGTTATTATTAAATGATGTAAGAATTTGTCTGGCGTCTTAATTTGTTATATATTCTAGGGCGGGTAAAATTCCCGAGATCCATGGACGAGTTCTCTCCAGCGGTCTCTGTCCCTCATTATCGCTGCTATGTCCTGCGTCTCCAACAGACCAGTGTCTGTCCTTAGGGCATCAACATATGGTAACCTCGGTCTACCTCTTCCAGTGTATCCATGCAGGGGCTTCCACAGGAGCACTGAGTGCAATGTCAACTCTGGATGTCGGTGAGCATGTCAGCTAACCTCAGTCTCCTCTGTGTCACTTTTGAGCTGACTTTTGGGAGGCTCCCATACAGCTCTGAGTTTTTCATCCTCAGTGTATACTCAGAGCAGGA
>OZ024740.1:139575134-139620134 GCA_964016885.1 Eledone cirrhosa | reverse complement strand
TTATACGTTTTATATAATAACTGATTACACGAACTGAATCAAAATACTCAATACAAATAGTTAAGGTGTTCCTTCTATGACCAAACGTGTTTTTTTCTTCTTCATGTATGTTATATTAGAAACTTAAGTTAAGCAATGTTTCCTATATTTTCGTAACAATATTTCTACTGAAATGGGTTCTATCTCAATTAATTAAATAAGAATGATGAGGTATTAGGTAGTTGTAGTTTGCTTGATGTATTGTGTTAGCGTATAAAGTAGTATGTTATTCGAAGGCTACGGCAATACGAAACGCATGGTAGACTTGGAAAAATTAAAGGCAACGAAGATGTTAATGCGTTACCTGCGTTTTTATTTATCTCACCTAATATTTCGGGAATAAAATCCCTCATCAGAAGATTAGAATAAAGAACTGATTCGGAGCTTTGTTATAGGCACTCCATCTTACTTTCTTTGTTAAAAATGAAGCCGCTTGCTGAATATTTCATCGGGGCCATAGCCTAATATCAATACAGTAAATTTGGCCCTTTAACCATTGTGTGTTTCCTGGCTGCAGCCCAGTGGTTCTCGCTCATGACTTAATCCGCCACAGTAATGTACACCTGTACACTTTTATGTACACGTGGTTTTTATTTCAGGACGTAAATTTGTCGGTCCACATCTTGAGTCATTAGATAGATATATATTCGTGTCTTCTTTCAGTGTCATCTTTCATTATATACAAATGTATACAGGTGCCTTGTATCAATATACACAGATGTGCAAAGCAGATGTGCAAAACAGCTTGTTTCAGATTATACTGTACAAAATTATAGTTTAAACACATACACTCGTATACATATACACGTATAAACACACACTCACAACACTTACATACACACACATACGTATTTATATATATCTACGTTTGTGTGTATGTATATATGTATATATGCATGTATATATATATATATATATATATATATATATATATATATATATACATATTTATTATATTGATATATATTTATCCTTATCGAGCCCTCTTTGGATTTTAGTCTTCAAATTTATTATTATTACTATATATATCTATATATCCTAACCTTGAATACTGTTGTCCACTGTGGTCACCCCACACGAAATAAAGTATCATGAAAGTTGAAGCACCCAAAGGTCAATTAAAAAAAAATAGATGGCATGACAGGCCTTGACTATTGGTGTCGATTAGAAAAGCTCAACCTTTATTCTCTTCAACGTCGCCGTGGGTGCTACATTATCTGCATGATGTGGAAAATATTCCATCAGCTTTGCCCAAATGATGTTGGCATCACCTTTAATGTACACCGAAGGCTTGGGCCCCCTGCTATTCGCACACGACAAAAATCTCACTCGCATGTCATAACAACAATACGGCACAATTATTTCACCTTAATTGGCCCTGCTCTCTTTAACATTACACCAAAACACATCAAAGTTCAAGAAGTCTTTGGATAAATTCCTTCAAGAAATCCCGGATAAGGCTCCTACACTCGGATATGCCTCCGTAAACAATAACTCTATGCTCGAGTGGGCCATGGTGCCCAAACACTGATTTGTAAGACTTCGCCAGGTGGTACTATTAAGTTAGACATGGCCTGGGCCTATACTAGCCAAAACGTATCAAAGTTATCAAGGTTATATATATATATATATACAGGTACATATATATATACGTATGTATATATATACATATATATATATATATATATATATATATATATATATATACATATATATATATATATATATATATATATATATATATATATATATATATATATATATATATATATATATATATATATATATATATATATATGTGTGTGTTTATATACTTACATATATATTTATATATAAACAACCGCATGTAGTTGACGGATGAGAAAAAAGAGTACTCAATACATATTTATATGTATATATGCATGTAAATATATACACGAGAGCGTGAAACTAATAAACCTTTGTTTGTACTGCCTCTCTGTTTTCCTTCCCGTTATATATATATATATATATATATATATATATATATATATATATATATATATATATATATATATATATATATATATGCGTGTGTGTGTGTGTGTGTGTATGTGTGTGTATGTGTGCGCGTGTGTGTATCTGGGGTAACCAGTAAGTAAGGTACTCAACATATAGCTGATGATTTCCTTCGAATGAATTGTTCTATTCATGTAGAAGCCATTTCTATATTAAATATATATTTATGTATATATATACATATATATATATATATATATATATATATATATATATATATATTCACATATATATATATATATATATATATATATATATATATATATATATATATATATATATATATATACATAGATACATATATGTTATTTAACAAGTTTCATATATGAAAACAAAACATGAAAGCATGTGTTTGATGAGTATATTATATTATATTATATTATATATATATATATATATGTATATATATATACTTCTTGGTCCTCGTATCGTACCACAGACTCCACCCCCGCTCTCTGTATATATATATATATATATATATATATATATATATATATATACGGAAACACACACGCACACACAGACACAGACACACACACACATACACACATATATATATATATATATTTCTTTTTATTTGATCTGATTTCTTCTCGTGGCTCAACACACACACATACACACTCACATACACACTCACATACACATATATATCTACGGATTAAATGATAATATAACATAGTACTATAACCATAACACTTCAACTAAACAGTCACAATTGAAATTTAGTATAATTCAACAATTTTATGTCAGGTATTTGTGTATATTTTAATAGAATTTTTTTGCACATATAAAGTCAATAAAGGCGCCACTATGTCACCTTCAATTTAACGGACGTTAATTATACCCCCCCCCCATTCCTTCTATTAGTCCGTTAAATCGAGAGTTGACTGTATTTATTGCACGTATATAAAATATTTATGTCGTAATAGATACACGTTTATTGTAATTTTATCGTCTTTGTAAGTATGTGAAAGTTTGGATACCGTCCTTTGGACGACTTTTTTTTCTAGTTCATGTAGCTATGTGTGCGTGTTCTTTCATAACGTATAAACCACATGAACATATCTGCACACATCCCTGCAATTCATAGGCACACTTATACACAATTATGCAACACATGCAGAAACACGCGTGAGCTTGCACACATGTGCTCTCACAAATATCCATATATTAACACAGACAATAACAGACATATTCTCACACAAGTATTTGAAGAAAGAATCTCTATACGGCTGTGAATTATTAATTGTGCTCAGTACAACCATTGTTCTATGGTGAACGCACACAAACTTTTCCGCCGCCACATTTATATATATATGTATATATATATATATATATATATATATATATATATATATATATATATATATATATATATAAATATATATGTATGTATGTATATATATATATATATGTGTGTATGTATGTATATATATAATATATATATATATATATATATATAACGAAGGAAATGTGGTAAGGAACCCCAGATGGACCATAACGTACCAAAGTACTCAATACTTAGGGTAGTAGAGTGGGTAATAGGAATGAGTAGGACCCTGACGGGTGAGCTCAAGCCGTTTTGACGGCTAATTCTGGACTATGTATGTATATATATATATATATGGTGGTTGCCATGTATACATACATACATACATACATACATACATATATATTTATATATATATATATATATATATTTTTTTTTAGTCCAGAATTAGCCGTCGAAACGGCTTGAGCTCAGCCGTCGGGGTTCTACTCGTTCCTATATATATATATATATATATATATATATATGGTGGCTGCCAACTCGTTTTCGAGTACGGCCACTACTTTATATCCATGTAGGAGAACTCCTACCAATGCGCTGAACGAGTGTAACTTTTTAGTCCAGCCAGCGACTTGAAAACTCTGGTACAAACACTACACTTGTGACAATTATTGACACATAGTGCTGGGCCCATGGTACCATGTGACGACAAGTGCAGAGAGATCTCCAGATATAAAGCAATGCCTGTGCCGTGAAGCTTTTATAGTGAGCAAAGGCACTGCACAAAGCCAGTCTCACTCTCTTAACCAAGATGATATTTACCAAAAAGAAGAAGAAAGTCAACATCATTGGATACCATCAGGGTTGCAGGTGTTATATCAGAGTTTTCCTTCTCCTAGAATTCTGCCTTAACAAAGGCTAAGGGGTCATCTCTCCCGGTGATTTTGGATTGCCATTGACTCTTAAGAGCTCCTTTGCCCTTTGACAGGTTTTATTTTTAGTCCTGCAGGATGTCCAACGACCCGACCATGAGACAGTATATGACCATATATATATAAAGAATCGCTGCTTTCACCCTTAACGGGATCTTCTGAAACAAACAAAGTCAATCTGTAAACGCAGAACTGGATATTTCAAAAAACGTTGCAACCGGAGGAAGACAGGAAGACGATACTTTGGTTCGTGGTAACGTTCGCTGGCAAAGAACGGGAAAAAACGAATAATACGTCATTAATAGGAGCGGTGAAAAACAATTACGCGCAAAGACAAAACCACGTTTATGGTATAAAAGAGGTCGTAAACTAATGTTCTCTTAGGTGGTGCATAGAGACGTTCTCTGGCAATGAACAAAAAAACGAAGATAATAACTCATATGTGGAGCGTGGAGAACAATAGCACGCAAAGACAAAACCACGTAAATGGTATAGCAGAAGTCGTAGACTAAAATTCTAACTAGGAGACCGAATGAATCTCCGCTACAGAGTTAAGAACAAAGTAAATAAATACAATACAGAGGTATTATCGAGCCCTCTTTGGATTTTAGTCTTCAATTTTATTATTATTACTATATATATATATATATATATATATATATATATATATTTATATATATATATATATATATATATATATATATATATATATATATATATATATATATATGTGTGTGTGTGTGTATGTGTGTGTGTGTATGTATGTATATATATGTGTATGTATGTATGCGTATAATAAAATGTATATCATGTATATAGGATGACATTATTCATAAAAGCCAAGGCATTCAATGTAATACATTAATATATTATATTATCACACACACATCTATATACATATGTATATAATTTTGAGTGTGTTTAGGTTGGAGCACGAATTGTGCAGGTTGGTCTGTTTACTCCGGAGTAATGTTTATATATATATATATATATACATATTCACAGACACACACACACACACACACACACACACACACACACACACACACACACACACACACACACACACACACACACACACACACACAC
Organism: Eledone cirrhosa; assembly: GCA_964016885.1. Taxonomy (NCBI): domain Eukaryota; kingdom Metazoa; phylum Mollusca; class Cephalopoda; order Octopoda; family Eledonidae; genus Eledone; species Eledone cirrhosa. Next base: position 139,614,767 of record OZ024740.1, on the reverse strand, counting down.
ACACACACATATATATATATATATATATAAAATATATAGATTTACATATACATAAACTAGACAGAGCCATAGATATATATATTTCGTGTGGTTGATTATGCTGATTGGGAGAGGTAATACTGTATATATCTTATCAAATGATTCTATGGACGTACTTTCTTGTATATATATATATATATATATATATATATGTGTGTGTGTGTATGTGTATGTATGTGTATGTATGTGTGTGTGTGCGTGTATGTATTTATATATATATAAGTATATATGTACCACATATATGTGTAAATGTGGTAATTGTATTGGACTTACCATCATAATGTCGTGGGTTCGATTACTGGGTTGCGTGTTGTGTTCTTGAGCAAAACACTTCATTTCACGCTGCTCCAGTATACTCAGCTGAAAATGAGTACCAGCAATAGCTGGGGGTTTAACCCTGCGATGGACCGGCGTCCTGTCCAGTGGGGAGTATTGTACTCTCAGTCGCTTCTCGTCCTGAAACCGGGACATGCACCGGCCAAATGAGATTTCTGGCTTAAGACAGACTTTAGACTTAGATATGTAATATATATATATATATAGGTTTATCGCGGGTTCAATCGGGGGTAACCACAGTAAGTAAGGTACTCAATACAAAGCAGAGTATAAATATTTAATATAGAAATGTCCTCTACAGGACTAGAACTGTTTCATTCGGGAGAATGGCTTCCTAGTGATTTCTCCCGAATGAAACAGTTCTAGTCCTGTAGAAGCCATTTCTCTCTCTCTCTCTCTCTCTCTCTCTCTCTCTCTCTCTCTCTCTCTATATATATATATATATATATATATATATATATATATATATATATATATATGTGTGTGTGTATGTGTGTGCGCGCGTATATATATATATATATATATGTGTGTGTGTGTGTGTGTGTGTGTATACACACACACATATATTGGTTCAGTCGCACTTGCGAGTTACTTTGGCCAGAATGTCTTCTACCATAACTTCAGGCTGACCAATACCTTGTGAGAGTATGCATATGTAGATTCATATACACATACATACATGCACACCCACATAATCTCAATATGTACATATAGAATTATAATGAGGAGAATAATAAGACGGAAGAGGAAAGGTGCTGAGAACATATAAAAGAAATTAAGATGACAGAAGTTTTAAAATCATTTCATCTTTTCAAGTTTTTTTTCTTTAAACGCACAACTAGGCAAAATATAATCCATAATAATAATAATAAAAGTAATGACAATATAATAATTATAATTATGCAATCAAGAGGAATGATATTTATACTTAACGCTAGTGTTTGTTAAAATATGTTTGTATTCCACAGAAGATTAAACACTGATAATCTCAAAACTAAACTGGTCTATCCACACTAAAAACACTAACTTTAATTTTACCAAAAATATTAATCGTAGTAATAAACTAGCAAATAGAAATTTGAATTCTAACTACATACCATATAATAACATACCTAACTTTACCTTCTGAATGTAACTGTACAATTCCTGATAGCTCTCTATAAATGGCCATTGCCCTAAGAAAGATATAGTATATAAATGCACTGTATATATTTTAAATTCAAACTCTTTTATTTAGGCGCTACCACCAACTCTTTTAAAACCCGTTACTGTTTCTTTCTACTTACAATTCCCATGTTGAAACTATTGTAAATATTAAAAAATATAAGAATTTCTGTCTGTTATCTTAATTTGTTTATATATATATATTGTTATACTTTGGGAGGGTCATGTTGCCAATAAGAAACACACGCACCAGTTGCTTTCACTTCAATTTATTATAAATTAAATTCATAAATTTAGGAATTTATACATTTCCGGTTGGTTGGTTGGTTGGTTCCACAACCAGACGATTGTTCATATATTGTCAAAGTATCCCAAAGTATAACAATATCGGTTTCAACACACGTTTTCAGATAAAGAATCTTGCTAAACAAATTCAGAAACGATATATATATATATATATATATATGAGAGTATTGAAGTTTGCTTGAAGCGTTGTGGAATAATAGTTAAATATCTTTAAGTCGTTTGGAAGCCTCGACAATGCAAATGGGTAAATCTCCGGGTAACAAGATCCGGTGGTGGAGAGAGAGAGATGTAAGTGGGTGTACGTTGAGATGCGTGGTGTGTATAAGACGTGTAGAGGAATGAAGTAAAGAGTATAAAGGATAAAATTAAAATAACAACACGAGAGAGAGTTACCTTGGGAGAGATTTAATTGTCCCTATATATTTCGGATTCACATCCATCAACTGGGGTTTTTTCCGGGGTGTGGGATAGGTTGTCTGTCGGAAAGGTGCGAAACGCGTCCTCCGCTGTTTGTTGTTTTGAATATCTGAGGTATTCAGCAGAGCGCGCGTGCGCGTGGAATGGCGTCGGTCGGGCAGAGGTCAGCGGCCGAATGAGGGAGTGGAGTGGCGCTAGCTGTCAGTCCATTCGCTGCCTGTTTGTTAAATGTTACTGTGTGCGTGTGTGCGTGTGTTGTTGTCTCGCTTGAGTGTGTGTGTGCGTGTGTTGTTGCCTTGTTCCTCTGTATTGGCAGTGTAGTATGTTCGTATGGTGGAATGCTACTGTGTGTGTGCGTGTGCGTGTGTAGTTGTCTCGTTTGTGTGTGTATGTGAGTGTGTTGCTGCATCATTTGTTAACTTAAACCAGCCACTTCATTTCGCTTCTCTCGGATCGATTGTTTATTTGCGGTGCCAGGCGTTTGATAAAAAGCGCTTCCTTGATACGTAACGTGCCGACGTTTCTTTCAGTCGCTAGAATTGTGACAATCGCCTTCCGTCTTTGTTTCCGCATTTGTCTGTGTTTCCGGAAAGACGAGGCCCTGGTTTTAGTATGTTCCTTGATCCGGATGTGCAAAGGTCGGATTGTGCTACCTATATAGTATTGGTTGCACCTGTCACATTCTATCTTATACACGACGTATGTGCGTAGGCAACAGTTCGCATGGCGTATCGGGCAGTCTCTGAGGGAGCACGCGTCAGTAGATTTCCCGGGTTTCCTGGAGAGGCATCTTCGCAGGGAGGGGCCCGAGTGGGCCAGGTGGATGTCGAGGCCCTCCCTCCGTATAGCCTTGCGGATAGCGTTGATGGTATTCTCGCCCAGGTGTGGCATTTTAAGGAAGCACTTGCCTTGGGTGCCTCTCTATCTCTTGTGTCTGGTGTCTCCTACTTTGCCTGTGAGCGAGGTAGGGTACCCGTTCGTTTCCAGCACCTCGAGGAATCGCTTGGTATGAGTGACACCACTCGCGGGATTGCTGCATCTGTTTTTGATTCGTGCGATCTCGTTCGTGATGTATCCTCTTTTGGCACTGTTAGGGAGGGCGGACTTGTAGTGAACGAACAGGTCCCTGCAGGCTGCCTTTCGGTAGAAGTTGCAGTGGATCCTTCCCTGTTCCGTGATGTTGATTCGGAAGTCGAGGAGGGCAAGTGACCCGTCTTCGTTGGGGTGTTCAACACTGAAGTCAATGTTCTCGTCCGTGTTGTTGAACGTCTCATAGATTCTGTTCGCTGTGTCTTGGGAAGATGTGAGGATGAGGATATCGTCCACGTACCTTGAGAAAAAGGCGACGGCGTTGGGGTGGCAGGCGTTGAGTGCCTTGCTCTCGAGGTTGTCCATGTAAGAGATCGCTAGCACACCCGACAGGCTTGACCCCATGGGCAATCCCGAGATTTGTTGGTATGTTTGGTCAAGGAATCCGAAGTAGGTGTTGTCGACGACGATGGATAGGAGTTGGTGGATGTCAGTGGTGGTGAGCCCGAAGCAGTGTAGGTTGGTGGATTGGACGCGTTCCATCAGTATATTGACGGCCGGGAGTGCTGGGACCGAGGTGTAGAGAGCGACTACATCAAGGCTGAAGGCATATCTGTTATTCCTTCTGGTGTCGGGATCCATTTGATGCAGGCGCTTCAACACCTCCTCGGAGCTGTTAACGTGTCCCGGCAAGGTGTCTAAGATGGGTTTGAGTATTCTGGCTAGGAGCCATGAAATTTTGTAGAGTGGTCCCTCCACGCTCGATACAATGGGCCTGATCGTCAGGTCGGGTCCCTGTTTGTGCGTTTTCACGAGGTGGTAGAAGGTGGGTAGTCTGCTGTTCCTCGTGAGGAGGTTGTATCTCAGCTTCTTCGGGAGCTTCCGCCGGTCGCAGATGTTGGTCCAGGCGGCGTTGGTGTGCTCTTCTATCTGCGCGGGAGTGATTCCCGTGACCTTGGAGTAGAGGTTGTCATCGTCAAGGTGTTGGTGGGCCAGGGTGTTGTAGGCCTCTCTGCTGATGACGCAGAATTCTTTTCCCTTGTCGGAGGAGAGATAGATGAGGTTCTTCGATTTTAGGTTGGAGAGAGTGGTGAGTTGAGATTTAGTGAGGTTATGTGTTGTGCGTGTGTGTGTGTGTTTGTGATATATATATATACATCTATATATGTGTGTGTGTGTGTGTGTGTGTGTGTGTGTGTGTGTGTGTGTGTGTGTGTGTGTGTGTGTGTGTGTGTGTGTGTTAAGTTATATATTCATTGAGGCGTGGCCCGCCCACCTACATTAAAACATTCGTAGAGTAAAATCATGTAATTCTTAACTGGTTATTCATTGTTATTTTATTAATATACTAGCAGCAGTACCCAGCGTTGCCTGGGTAGGTAAAATAATATCTGCTTTGATGAAAAGGTGTTGATCTCAGCGACTGCTTCTCGATGACTCATCTATGGCCACACACAAGCCATGCTGGGGAGGGTGGTGATGACCTATATCACTGAGAAACGCGGGTGACTGACGAAGTGGGCATGCTGGGGGAGCCGAAGTTGCGAATTTGAACGAAATCGGTTGTAAAATGTGGGAGCTAGACCTGAAAAGGCGGAAATTTGAGCGAAAAGATGGTATTTTCGAATATTTAAGCGGCTGCCATGCCGTTCCTGAACAAAAAGTCCAAAATGTAAAGCCACTTTAAGACCTGAAATAATCAGATCTAGCGTAGTGTAAAATTTGAACTAAGTAGGTTGATTAATGTGGGAGCTAAAGCCGAAAAAGTGGAAATTTGAGTCTAAAAGTGGTATTTTTAAATATTTAAGCGGCTGCAACGCCGTCCCTGAACAACAAATGCAAAATATAAAGCCATTACAGGATGTGCAATGATAAATTCTATTTTCCTTTAAAATTTGAACGAAATCGGTGGCAAAATGTGGGAGCTAGAGCCTAAAATCTTATTTTTCGATACCTAAAAAAAGGTGACCCTCTATCGTTTTTATCTGCAGAATGACCCCGGAATAAAAAAAAAACGATATGCTGATATATAGAAAACACTCACCGATAACTAATATATGAGCCTGTAAAGTTTCATGAAAATCGGTAGTAAGATGTAGGCCCCTATAGGTAATACCCAGACACACAGACACACAAACACATGCTTAATTTTATATATATACAGATATATATATATATATATATATATTTATATATATATATATATATATATACAGATATATATATATATATATATTACAACGGATTGCATCCGTTAGCATATATATATATATAAATGGAAAAAATGAAACGAAATTTCATTTCTCACTCTTAGTACGGCTGTTACTTAAATATAAGTATGTATACGTACATACATATATGTTTACAGACGTACAGTAGTATGTATATATATACATACATTTATTATAATGCTCGGTTTGTTTGTAAACAAACATCCCGAATTAAGCCGTACAGTTTGCATACAGTTAAGCTGTACAATTTGCATATCGTATTCGAAATGCAAATTAGGCTGCTCAGCTGTTAATATGCATAAGGAAAGTATATACTTTCAGACGTTCAATCATCTGGCAGGAAGGTATACGCTGCTGACGATAGCTAATAAGCTTGAAACTAGTACATCGTTCCTTTGCCAGTGTTGAACAAAAGGGCAACGATGGTTGCTAAACACTGTACGGCTTAATTCGGGATGTTTGTTTACAAACAAACCGAGCATTATAATGAATGTTCGGTAAATCCATACGTACATATATATATATATACATACTACTGTACGTCTGTATACATATATCTATGTACGTATACATACTTATATATATATATATATATATATATATATATATATATATATATATATATATATATATATATATATATATAATATATATATATATATATATATATATATATATATATATAATATATATATATATATATATATATATATATATATATAATATATATATATATATATATATATATATATAAATATATATATATATATATAAGTATGTATACGTACATACATATATGTATACAGACCTACAGTAGTATGTTTATATATACATACTAGAGCATTATTATTAAAGGACTAGAACATCTGAAACTGCTTCGCTTTTCCTTATTCTCTCTCGCTATATATATATATGCTAACGGATGTAATCCGTTATATATATATATATTTGAGGAGTTTGGCCTCCTCAGCCCGACGTGCAGCAGAACCTGGGTTATTCGCAGACTGCACCAGGTTGCGGCTGCAGAAAGTGTCGGTGCAAGTAGTATCCCAGACGAGGGGTTTGCCACCGCGTATATATATATATATATATATATATATATATATATATATATATATATATAGGAACCAAATGAATATATATATTTAAAAGAAAATAAGACTCCAGTTGCATTTTCGATTTCATCTTATTTTCTTTATACTTTCACTCGTGTAGGACACCTCGGTTATTTTTCAATTTGTAAAAAAACCCTCACTTTCTAATATATATATATATACATATATATGTGTGTGTGTGTGTGTGTGTGTGTGTGTCCGTATGAGGTTCTCGGCTGAGAGAAAAGAGTACTCAATACCGAAATAATGTTTTAATGTTCTTGCCTGATGACCATGTGATAAGCCGGTGAAACTCCCGAGTAACAAGACTCACTATTAAGCCGTAATAGAATATATATATATATATACACACAAATAAAAGGCAGAGTTAATAACTCATATTGATACCCTGTAATTAACAAGCTCAAAGTATAAATACTGAGCATCATATAATAATATATGTAGTAATAAACACAGTAAATCGTGTGTCTAAATTACGAGGGTTGAAATACCACGTTGGTTTGACAAATTTAACCTGAAGCAAACGGAAAATACAGAATAAAATATACTGACCGTCTCAATATTGAGACGGTCAGTATATTTTCTGTATTTTCCGTTTGCTTCAGGTTAAATTTGTCAAACCAACGTGGTATTTCAACCCTCGTAATTTTAGACACACGATTTACTGTGTTTATTACTACACACACACACACACACACTTAATATATATATATACATATATATATATATATATATATATATATATATATATATATATATATATATATATATATATATATATATATATATATTAGGTTCAGATCTATTGATCATGGTAGCCCAGAAGGGAGGAGAACTCAATAAATTGTAGAGTAAACATATAAGTTTTTCTATTCAACCATTAACTCACAGCATAGCTATGATGTTTCAGCAAAGCGAGTTGGAAGTTTGCTAAACTTCTTCGGTGTACTAACATGGTATTATTGGTGTAAATCACTGTTGTTAGTTTTGTTCAATGTTAATACTGTCAAGTTTTCGTGATAATTTTTACCTGCAAATAACAGTCATATTTTTATTCTTGGGTGTGGAGTTCGGTATGTTTATGGGATCGCTGTAAATGTTTTCCTATATATTATTAAGTGAAATATATAATTGTTTCTACTTTTTGCACAAGGCCAGCAAATTAACCAGTGCATTACTGGTACTTTATTTTATCGAGTCCGTAAAATATATAATTATGTGTGTGTTAATTTATTTTACTAAGGTTATGGGAGAAAACTTACTTTTAATTTCTTAAAATTTGAAGTTTTGGTGGCAGGTGTACATACACTGCGATATTATCTTATCGAACAGTTTTGCTCACATACATTCCCATATACAATCACCTGCGGATAACTCTACGACACTTTGTGAATTCATGCATAAACATTTGATGTGCGTTTGCGCATGTTAAAAACAACCCTGCGCGTCCACACATACACACCACACCCAATTTCAGGTAAATCAAGAAGAAAACAAATCAGCCAGAGAAAGCAAACAGATGAACAAAGCAATGATGACGAATATTTAAAATAAAAGAAGGGACTCGATCATCACATCGTATTAAGGAAACAATGTTTCCATTGCTGATGTATCTGCCGGTTGTAACTCTTAACATGTTGGAGCACATGATTGAGCACACTCATAACTGGTTTTTAAAGTCAATCATATTTATGGGTTTTTTTTAAAAATCTGTTTTATATGTTTAGCAGCGAAAATTTGCACCCCCCCTATCAATAGTCACTCTAAGTGTTAAAACTGTTTTATATTAGCGTGTTTTTTAGTTCCTTTGAAAAAATATTGTCACTTTTTAGCGCACCTTTGTTCTATTTCGCGTTTATCTTTGTAAAAAATGGCAACATTGAGCAGCTAGTTAGATAGACAGAGAAATAGACAAACTCACTATTAAAGGGAAAGATAAAGAGATAAACCGACAGACTGATAAATAGATAGAAAAACTGACAGACAGATAGATAGACAGATATATAGATATGAAAATGGTGGTATAGGAAGGTAAAACAAATTTGCCTATCGGACAGTTTTGTTTGATAATTACCTTTCGATTAGGTAATTATAAATATATAATATACGTACTTACATGTATATATACATGTATAATCTATCTACATTGCATCCTTATGTAAATACTTCGCTTATCATTCAAGATTTTGTTCTTTTACTAGGGCGTATATTTGTTTATATATATGTATATATATATATATATATATGTGTGTGTGTGTGAGAGAGAGGGAGTGTACGCGTGAGAGTGTGTATACACAATTGGATGTTCAACGAGTCTCCTGTTCTTCGTCCTGCGAGTTGTCCCCCAAATCACCCTGTTTACCACATAGGCATGAGGGGGCTGACGGTTTAGTCGGTGACTATGCAGCGACAAGATGTGATTTACAGGAGATACTCTGCATTGGAGACGAACCCATATATATATATATATATATATATATATATATATATATATATGAAAGTGTGTATGTATGTAGTGGATGGATGTACACATGTACACACATACACACACATGCATATATACATAATCCTCACATGTACGTAAATACAAACATTGCTATCGAACGAAGACATTTTCCACATACCAAAGCTTAGGATAAACAAATAATAAGGAAGAGTCTGTGGGAGGAATGTGGGAAGTCAGACGATGAGAAACTGAATCCTTGTTTCTTGTTCCCTTTAATCAGTGCGAAAGCAAAGAAAGAAGAAAGTCGTCCATTGTTGTTTTTGCTTGTAATTTATATTCTTCTAGTACTAGTAGGGACGTGCTGTCAAAACTGACAGCGATTCATATATATATATATATATATATATATATATATATATATATATATATATATATATATATTTGTGTGTGTGTGTACACGATGTCCCAAAAATTGTATACCTACTTTTATTAGAATGCTGTTTAAGTGTGTATACATTTTTTGAGACACCCTGTATATTAAAAGTTGTTTGTATGCACGACTTATGCGAAGACATGGAAGAAAACTCTATAGAGTTTAAAGCCCCGAAAATAGATGCATTGAAATGAAAGAGATTGGGAGTTTCGTAGAAGAATGGGTAACTGACCATTGGATCTAATTATACGTAGTTGAGAAAGTGGATTCATATTTTATTAAAGTATGTCGATATATGACTTTCATTTGTTGTAAATATATCAAACTTAAGACAAAAGAAATATGACCGATGTCTATTCCTCGTTCTTTCAGTATTTGTCTCTCCTATTCAATATGACCACATGGTAATATTCTTTTGACGCCAAACACCGTTTTTCGACCTTTTTTAGTCTTTCTTTGATCCCTCACTTTTCCTCCACCTCTCCCTCTCAGACTATTCTGTTACGCACAATCTTTCTGTATTTCTCATTCACTCTTTCTCTCAGCAAAATAGCAAAGCATCTATGAAGAACAAGAAGAGAGGATTTGTTAGGAAGGTCACAAACGCGAAAAAGAGTGAGAGAAAAACGCCTACACAGACTTTATGAAACGTTACATACATTATTTCACTGGATTACATTATCGCTTTTATGTCCGTCTTTCTATGTTTATATTGTAGTTAGACGAGTCTTGTTTACTACAGCACCATCCAACTCTCCTTTGTCATCTTCTTTGCGATGTTCAGCATCTTGAACACTTCTTGTTTCCTTTAATCATCAACAAAGAAAGTAAAGACGAAAGCCGGCCATTATTGTTTTATGCGTGTAACGTACATTCCTCTAATATTGCTGGTACTATCATCATTATCGTCATATTTACGTTCGTTTTTCCTCGTTTTTCTGGGTTACACAAGTCCTCTCCCGTACAGCATCTCTCCACCTGTCAATTTCTTTTTCATCTCCGTTGTAGGGTTTACCATTTTGAGATCAGCTTTCTCCACTCCAGCCCAAGTCTTCCTTTGACTTCCTCTTCAGCGGCTCCTTTTTACTTGGAAACTCTGGTCAATTATTTCCCCAACGATGTGTTAAGAAATGAATGCGAGAGAAAATTCGCTCCAGTTCAAGGAAGGATTTATGGTGAAAACATAACACAAAAGAAACAAAGTCGTGATGCACACACGACCCAGCCAAGATAAGAGTTTCAATGGTTTATTTGGACATTCGTGTAGATACTGAATATTCCTCACCGAACGCCGCTTCTCTCATTTTATAAATTGTTTTAGAGCACCTACAACCATATAGTTTTTTTACAGCCTCCATTAATGTTGGCAGGAATTGAGGAAGGTATACTTAAACTGGAGATGTGTCCCGAATACTTGCAACTAAGTTAACTCCGTTAATGGTACCCAAAGTCTAGATGGTGTTAAAGCAAGTGACGGTTTAAAACTACCACATCGACTTTGAACACAAAGAGACTGAACAAATAACACTAAGTACTCTGTTCAACGTCTTAACAATTTTGTTAATCCTCTGTCCATCAGTTGTATTTTATTTTATCGACACAGAAAGGATAAAAAGTAATGTTGATCTCGTCGGGATTAGAACTTAATTCAAAGCAAAGAGGGACGGAACAAATATCGCAAAGCACTTTGTCGTATCCTTTAACGTCTCTGCCAAGTGACTTTCTAAGCCACTCTGAAAGCCACCGTGGACGATTCTATTATCACATATTACGCCAATTCTGTTAATAACCATTCTAATGTATTCAAAGATGATTATTGAAGGACAACAGCAATAACAACAACAGTAGCCACAGCATCAACAACAACACCAGAACAAAATCCACAACTATAGTTAGTATTAGAGTTACAACTACACTACCATCCACAGCTGTTATAAGATTATAAAGAACTACATCAACAAGAATAACAACAACAATAACATTACTTTAACAACGAAATCAACAACAGTACTAGCAGCAGCAGTAACCTAAACCACATAATCACATATCCTATATAAACCAGATATTTTAATAACTAAAACACTGACACAATGAACTACGTTGTTTGCGCAGTTTTTTTCTTTTTTCTCCCCAAACCCTAACTAGTCCCTACTTTCATAAACCAAATCCATTATCGTTTATCTTTTACACTCCTATTTACACCCTACATTACACATACCAACGAGGGTGACGTTGCACGTTTTTTTGATTAGCTAGAAATAGCAGCCAAATTAACCTACATATCCATAGAATCATGACTGTGAAAATGATCCCCTTTGGAAACCTTTAATAATAGATCCAGTCAATTAACATTGACCTCTGGCTAATCAACAGCATCAACAAACCACAATACATCACTGTATATTATTATACGTACCCCACTACAGCACACCATACATTGGCTCAATATACTACACTTTCCTACATCATATATCACACTATACCACAGCATATCGCACTACCCCACACCAACCTGCTCCATATCACAATATATGATTTCTAGTATAGGCACAAGGCCAGTAATTTTGGGGGAGGGAAAATCGATTAAATCGTCCCCAGTACGTTACTGGTACTTTATTTTATCGAGCCCGTAAGGATGAAAGGAAAAGTTAACCTCGGCGGGATTTGAACTCAGACCGTAAAGGACAGTAACTCTATACTGCAAAGCATGGTGTCCGACTCTCTACTGATACTACCAATCCACCGCCCTTCACCACCACAATATAAATATACTACACTAGACCATACTGTACCATATCACATTATACAAAATTTCACCACTACAACAACTACACCTCACCATACAGATATCTCCCTATATTTCTTCTTTTTAAATGTATTTTTAACATCGGTTTTCTTTTTTTCTTCGCCAACGTTTTTGTTGTTGTTATCGTCATTGGTATTTTTGCTCTTTTCGTCGTTTTATTTTGCTCTTTTCGTCATTTTATACCGTTGTTGTTATAGACATAGTCATTGCTCTTGTTCGCCACAGTCTTTTATTTGTCCAGTAGAGTTCTAAGATGGTTACCATGTCGTAAGAAATGATTCGGGATGTTGTGGCTAATTTTCTTTATTGTCTGCTTAGTTATTTTTGATGGAAAATGATAGGATTGAAGACTTGTGTCTCCGAATTGATCACTGTTTCCAATTGAATGTGTTGTCTGTTTGTTTGCCTGATTGATTCGTCTGTCTGTCCATATTTCTGGGGGTGCTTTGTCTCTATGTAGGTATGTATGTCTCTATGTATATATGTATGTATGTAAGTATGCATGTATGCATGTATGTATGTATGTATGTATGTATGCATGCATGTATGTATATATGTATGTATGTATGTATGAATGTATGCATGTATGTATGTATGTATGCATGTATGTATGTGTATTTGTATTCATGTATGTATGTATGAATGTATGCTTGCATGTATGTATGTATGTATGCATGTATGTATGTATGTGTATATGTATGTATGTATGTATGAATGTATGCATGTATGTATGTATGTATGCATGTATGTATGTATGTATGTGTATATGTATTCATGTATGTATGCATGCATGCGTGTATGTATGTATGTATGCATGTATGTATGTATGTGTGTAGATATGTATGTATGCATGCATATATGTATGTATGTATGTTTATACCGCACCACGCCAGTACAATATATACAACACCTTATCGCAGAACACCTTCCCTATATTTTTACTGCTTAATTATATTCTTAACATCAATTTCTTATGTATGCGTCAATGTATGTATGTTTTCTCTTTCTCTTAATTTCGAGTATATTTTTTTGACCGGCCACCTTCCTGGTGGCAAGGTTGTAAAAGAATATGTATGTATGTATGTATGTATGTATGATTGTATGAATGTATGTATTGTATATATGTATGTGTATGTGTTATGTATGTATATGTGTGTGTATGTGTTATTTTTCATTTATAATTCTTTAGATTCTTCCTATAAAGAAAACGCTGGTGTCTGACAAAAAAACAAGAAAATCAAACAAACAAGCAACCGAAACCAAAATAAAACAACAACAACACACGCACGCACACACACACACACACACACACACACACACACACACACACACACACACACACACACACACACACACACACACACACACACACAAATGCTCCATTGCTGGCATTTAGATTTCAACAAATATGAAGAGTTACATGCTGAACTTTAGAAAAGACTTTCATATATCTTCTATTCCGTTTACAGAATTTATGTGAGCAATGTGTAATGTCTTGTTATAACATAGTTTTAACGTTACAATAATAACCAGACAAAATATACATGATTCACTATCAAGAGTTCTATGCTTGTTTTTTTTCTCTCTCTATCACTCTCATCCTCTCTCTCTCTCTCTCTCTCTCTCTCTCTCTCTCTCTCTCTCTCTCTCCCATCTTTCATTCACCCTCTCTTTCCATGTTGCCCTCGAGGGATATTGTACTGTCTACAGAAAGGTGTCGAAACCATGATGGTATCCGAGAGACAGATGAAAACTGGTCTCAAGTTCAAGTCATTTTCTGTTTTTCTTGGATTTATTTTCTATTTGCTTTCACACTCCCTGTACCGTATATATGTTACTTATTTCACACACACACACATACACATGAATGTATGTGTGTGGGTATTTGCGTGTGTATGTATATGTGTGCCCGTTTGTAGGTACATACATGGTTGAGAGGTTAAGGAATATATAGATATATTTCTTTTATTTGCCACTAGGGCATCAAAAGTGGGACAAATACAAAGGGGGGAGTTTACACAAAAAGGCGTCCTCAATAAGGAGGAGGCAATAACAAAATATAAAAATAAAATAAGATATAACAAAAAATAAAATTTTTAACAAAATCCTCAATAGAGAGGAGGCGCCTTGGGGGGTCGCACACACCCCCGAAAAAAGTGTGCAACCCTTCTCCTCAGGAGCACAGAGAAGGGGTGCTCCCTTGGTCTTTCATCTTCCTCACCTATAGTCTGATGTAGAGTGAAGGCCCATTCACACGGGCCATTCTCGCCACTTTCACCCATCTTTCATAGAAACGGCTGGGGTGCAGCACCTCTCTCTCCATCCTGATCCTTCTTCCGAAATGATATCGGAAGAAACGGACCAGTTGTTGGCCAGAGAGAAAGGTGCCCGACCTCAGTCCTTTCAGACGCGTCCACCATACAACCTCTTTCGCCATGGCTATTACGCACAGAAACACCGCCTCTGCTTCATCTTTGAAGGGGGGAGGCGGCTTGATCATTACAATAGACTCGGTGGTCAACCGGATCGGTCCCACCCTTGACAGCAGTTGTTCGACATAGCCCCACAGATCGGCTACGCCCGAGCAGTGTACTAATGCGTGTGCAACGGTTTCCTCGTCGCACACGCATCTGGGACAGATCTTTTTGGCGGGGTCCCTACCCGGGCGCTCGTGTCTGTAGAGCCTTTCTCGAACGGGTAAAGCCCCTCGGTAGCACTGCCAGGCCAGGGACTTCTGGAAGTTGTCCATAGGTCCCGGGCTGAATGTCCTACCGAACAGGCTGGCCAGTTCGTCCTCCTCCATGTCTAGGGCTTCTCCGAGGGCGTCGTCGCACCTGCTGCGTACCAGCCCTCTATAGAATGTTGCGGTGGAGTCTCCACTGACAACCGGATCCGCCTGCCAGAGGGCGGTGAGCGCCTGGGCACACTCAGTGTGCCAGGCGCCCAGTTTTCTCGGTCTTTGCTTGACCCAGGATTGCAGCTCGGTGAGTGAGACGAGTCTGGGAAAGGTTCGTCTCACAAACGAGGCCCACACCGGTTGTCCGGTGAGGAATACGTAGAGGTGCCGTAGCCTTAATGCGTGTTTACGCATCATTAGCCACGGCATCCCCAGCCCTCCTTTCGAAGGGTGTTGACAGCAGATGGATCTCCTCACCATAGGAGCCCGCCTCTTCCAAAGGAATTGGAAGAACGCGCGCTCCATCTTGGTGAGGGTTTCCCTTGGGCAGGGCACTACGGTCAGGCGGTAGTAGATGACGGACGCTATGTAGGTGTTCGCCACCTCCGCCCGACCTTTCAGGGATAGTTTGCAACTGGCCCACTTCTGGGTCAGTGCAAACACCCTGTTCGTAACCTCCGCCCAGTTTTTCTCCACCTGGAGGTCCGGTCCGAACCAGACCCCGAGCAACTTCACCGGGCCCTCCGTCCAGCGTCCGACGACGCTATCGGAGGGCATCGGTCTGCCCCTCCACGTGCCGAGTTGCAAACCGATCGACTTGTCCCGGTTCAGCTTAGCCCCTGTGAACTTTTCGTACTCCTCCAGTAAGGTGCCGACCGCCTCGATTTTGGAGGCCGTCGACACCATTACTGTCACGTCATCGGCGTAGGCCGACACCGCTTTCCGCAATCCCGGTTCCAAAGGGATGCCCTGCAACAACTCCAACTTCCGCAGTAGTGGCTCGAGAGTCAACACATACAGAAGGGAGGAGAGAGGGCACCCTTGTCGGATGGACCGCGTGATTTTGAACGGCTCCGAGAGGTAGCCGTTCACCTTGACCCTAGAGCAGATGCGGCTGCTGTGCATAGCAGTGATCCAGCCCCTGAAAACGGGTCCGAAGCCTGCCGCCGCTAGCACCGCATCCAGGTAACCATGGTCGACCCTATCGAACGCCTTAGATTGATCCAAGTTGATCAGAGCCCCACCAAAGCCGGGTTCGTTCCCAACCCTCTCTATGATGTATCGCATGAGGTGGAGGTTGTCATGGATGGACCTGGACGGGATAGCGCATGTCTGCGCATCTCCCACCAGGTTGCCCACGAGGGCATATATAGATAGATAGATAGATAGATAGATAGGTAAATAGATAGATTGATAGATAGGTATATAAATAGATATATAGGTGAATAGATAGATAGATAAAAACAGATAGGTCGATAGATACAAACACATACATTATGAGGGCGCGTTATCTTAATTGTTGGGTTAAATGCTTAGAAACGGAAGATTCTTAAATCACAAGGTTTCTGGTGTTGAATGTTATAACGCCTCTCCCCATCATATATATATACATATATATATATATATATATATATAATATACATAGATACTTACACCCACCCACCCCCACCCACACCCACCCACACCCTCACACACCCACACACACCCACACACAAACATACACACACATATATATATACACTTACATATACACACATGTTTGTATAAACGTATGAATGTATTGATACTTTCAAAGACTATTTTCCAGTAGGCCTTTGTTATATAATGTGTTAACAGGGTCATCGGAAAGGAAATACCTATAAAAGCCAAACTTGCTATCTTCAATTCGGTATTCGTGCCAACTCCAATCTATGGTCATGAATCTTGGTTAAGGACAGAAGGAATACGGTTGCAGAAATGTGGTTCCTCCGAAGCTTCTTGGGAATAACGTTACACTATAGAATGTGTAGCTCGGAGATCAGAGGTTCGTTCCAGGTAGAGCCGCTACTTCTCCTAAATGAGAGATCACAGCCCCGATATTATTGGCATGAGGTTAGAATGTCCCTGAACAGATTTAACTGGCAAAACCAACCGACACGAGGACCAGGGGCAGACCCCGAGAAAGATGGTTGGATAACATCCATGAGCTCGGCTGGTCTTGCTTAAGGATCCAGCCGGATCAACTGGAGACGGTTGCTTCTGACAGGACCTGTTGGTAGACGTGCTTGAAGATTCTGCCTTTCAATGTAAAAGGATCGGTCTTTACTCGCCATCGCACACAATGGGACGAGATCAGGCGAATCTCGTGGCAAACATTCCACGAATGTGTGTGTGTGTGTGTGTGTGTGTGTGTGTGTGTGTGTGTGAAGTGGGCTGGGTGAACTTGTGATCTAAAGAACTGCTTTGTTGTTATTGTTATATGTCGAAAATCATTAGAAGTTGTTCTTCTGTTATGGGATATTATTGTTGTACTTGTTATTGGCGTAGTTGTTGTTATAGTTGACTTTGTTATCGTTGTTGCTGTCTTTGTTATTGTTATCGTGGAAACGTTTTTGTGGATAATGTCAACAGACTAGTTTTCCCTTTGATTTTGTAACAATAGAATTTCTCAAATCCCCTAGATTTTATCTTAAGCATTCTAGGTGAATAATGATGATGATGATGATGGGTCTTACACCGGTTTTACCTCCTGTCTGCTTTGATAAAAATATTTCCCTCCTTACCTTATCTAAGCGATAAATATGAGCGAACCTTGTACTGTCTTCAAAAGGCGGCGAATTGGCAGAATTGTGGGAACTTCGGATAGAATAATTTGCAGTATTTTTTCCGTCTCACTGTGCTTTAGATTGAAATTCAGTAGAGATCAACATTGCCTTTCATCCTTTCGGGGTCTGGGTTTGATTCATTCTCTGTATCTCATTCATACTTCCTCTCCCTCCTTCTATGGAAGGAGTCAGACATGGTAACTGGATGGACTCCGTCAGGTTAGAAAATATCCATGACACGTCATATTGCACTACGGCGTCCCAACGACTCCACCAACAGGTAGGAGCTGTAACACACACACACACACACACACACACACACACACACACACACACACACACATGATGGCTATCCCTTCGTTATCGAGTATGGTCATTGCACGATATAACATTATTAATAATTATCAATTAATGCTATCGTGCAATGCCTGTGAGGAAAGACTGTGCACTGAGCCAATCCCACTCTCTGAGCGACAGTAGCTATAACCCGAAAAGAAGAAAAGATCAACATCATCGGTAACTACTGAGCCGCAGGTTTTATGTCGGAGTTATCCCAGTTTCCTGAGTTCCCTTCTCCTAGAAGAATGCCTTGACAAAAGCTAGAGGTCCTTCACTCCCAATAGTTTAACCGCGCGATTGGGTATCCAGCCCGATTATTTCTATGTGCCCGCGCTATACATACACACATACATACATACATACATACATACATACATACATACATACATACATACATACATACATACATACATACATATATGGTGGCTGCCAACTCGTTTTCGAGTACGGCCACTACTTTATATCCATGTAGGAGAACCCCTACCGATGCGCTGAACGAGTGTGACTTTTTAGTCCAGCCAGCGACTTGAAAACTCTGGTACAAACACTACACTTGTGACAATTATTGACACATAGTGCTTTACCTTTGGTACCATGTGACGACAAGTGCAGAGAGATCTCCAGATACAAAGCAATGCCTGTGCCATGAAGCTTTTATAGTGAGCAAAGGCACTGCACAAAGCCAGTCCCACTCTCTTAACCAAGATGATATTTACCAAAAAGAAGAACAAGTCAACATCATTGGATACCATCAGGGTTGCAGGTGTTATATCAGAGTTTTCCTTCTCCTAGAATTCTGCCTTGACAAAGGCTAAGGGGTCATCTCTCCCAGTGATTTTGGATGGCCATTGACTCTTAAGAGCTCCTTTGCCCTTTGACAGGTTTTGTTTTTAGTCCTGCAGGATGTCCAAAGTCACCCTCCTCACCAAGAAACCTTGGTGGGGTTGCCAGTTTAGTCGCCAACGACCCGACCATGAGACAGGTTGTACTGGGATACATGTTACCAGTAGCACCAAGTGGTGACCTGACATATATACATACATACATACATACATACATACATACATACCTGCATGTAATAACTGCATGTACAGTTACAAAACATATACACATGCACATATACAGTTACAAAACATATACACATGCACATATATAACTCAAATGTACATAATATGAAAGAGTACTGGTGGAATGTTCCAGTAAAAACCCCAATAAAATGCAGGCATAACAGACCAGATATTATGATATGGGACAGGGAGAAGAAAACATGCACAGTAGTGGAAATTAGCTGCCCAGCAGATGCCAATATAATATCAAAGATTAGTGAAAATGAGAATATTTATGCAGAACTGATTAAAAATCTGCAGATACTCCACCCTGATTACCCCTTCAGATTTATGCCTGTGATTATTGGGGCACTGGGATATGTTAGTAACTGTCTCAATACAAATCTTGAAAAGCTAGGCTTCACAGGAACAGAAAGAACACAACTAGTTAGGAAATTACAAGTACAATCCATTAATGGAACAGTAAAAATATGTAAAACATTCCAAAAATTTTGCATTTAATAACTGCATATACACATGTACAGATACAAAGCATATACACATGCACACATACAACTCAAAACATCCACATCCACACATACAATAACATCCATATCTACACATGCATGCATGCAGACATACATACATATCTACCTAGTTGATGTTGTGTAAATTCCAATGAGAGAGTCTTGTGTCTATGTTAGAAACCGACTCTCTCTCTATTGGTAAAACTTTGTGAAATTATAAAACCAGAAGTACATAAATACATACATACATACATACATACATACATACATGGATACATACATACATAAATACATACATACATACGTAACTATTAAACCAAATAATTGTTAAGTTAAATATCTCCTCTCACTGTATACAATACAATGCACACACACACATACACATACCCCCCCCCCCCCCCACACACATACACACACACACACATATATATATATACATGTAGGAGGCAAAAATCTTACGGTTTCAGCAATCTAGATACTGAAATATATTCCGCGATATAATTGCTCTTACTGTCACCATGGCTGACAACAATTACCCAATGTTATGAAATATGACATGACATTAAAGGAAGTAAAACGTGAATGTTGCTCCATTAGCTCTTAACATCCCGTACGAACCCCTACAAAAATAGATAGACACACACATGCACGTCCGCCTACACGCACGAGTGCACACATACATGATACATACATGCATTTATACATGCATACATACATACACACATAAACACATACATACATGCATATATACATGCATACATACACACACAAACACATACATACATGCATATCTACATGCATACATACATACACATATAAACACATACATACATGCATACATACATACACACACAAACACATACATACATATCTACATGCATACATACATACACACATAAACACATACATACATGCATACATGCATATATAGATACATAAATACATACATACATACATACATACATACATACATACATACATACATACATACATACATAAATACTTACATACATACATTCACACATACATACATACATACATACATACATACAAACTTACACAAACTCACAGGGCAACATATAAATCCCTGTGTTGACCCCAAATAATATTGTTGACCTTTGACCCACACGAACGTTCCCACTCAATTACCTTCCTACAGTAATATCATCTTTCTTGTTGCCCCATATCTTTATGTTGACCTTATTGCGAAATATTCTAGCATTGACCTGCTTTGTTCTTCACTGTTTAGATCTGCCCCCTCCCTCCACATGTATGTTTGTCTGTATGCCTGTATGTCTATATGTATGTATGTATATGTGTGTGCGTGTATGTATGTCTATAATATATGTATGTATGTATGTATGCATGTATGTATGTATGTATGTATGTATGATTGTATGTATGTATGTATGTGTCAGGTCACCAGTTGGTGCTACTGGTAACATGTATCCCAGTACAACCTGTCTCATGGTCGGGTCGTTGGCGACTAAACTGGCAACCCCACCAAAGTTTCTTATGGAGGAGGGTGACTTTGGACATCCTGCAGGACTAAAAACAAAACCTGTCAAAGGGCAAAGGAGCTTTTAAGAGTCAATGGCAATCCAAAATCACCGGGAGAGATGACCCCTTAGCCTTTGTCAAGGCAGAATTCTAGGAGAAGGAATACTCTGATATAACACCTGCAACCCTGATGGTATCCAATGATGTTGACTTGTTCTTCTTTTTGGTAAATATCATCTTGGTTAAGAGAGTGGGACTGGCTTTGTGCAGTGCCTTTGTTCACTATAATAGCTTCACGGCACAGGCATTGCTTTATATCTGGAGATCTCTCTGCACTTGTCGTCACATTGTGTGTCAATAATTATCACAGGTGTAGTGTTTGTACCAGAGTTTTCAAGTCGCTGGCTGGACTAAAAAGTCACACTCATTCAGCGCATCGGTAGGGGTTCTCCTACATGGATATAAAGTAGTGGCCGTACTCGAAAACGAGTTGGCAGCCACCATATGTATGTATATGTGTATAGGGAGTGAAAGGCCCCCAGTTGTTATCACAACACCTTTCTAGGAGAGGGAAACTTTGAAAAAAAACCTGCGGCTTCGGAAGCATCCGATGATGCTGACTAGTTCTCCTTTTCGGGTAGTGGGATTGGCCGAGTGCAAGGCCTTTCCCCACTTAAAAAAACTTTCAAAGCGCAGGCATTGCTTGTTCAGGATATGTTACAGGTTCGTGTGGCTGGCCATAGCCTAAAAATACACTAAATTCTATAATCTGACATGCGATTGCAATACTCTTAGCAGAGTTTGCAGCAATTACGTGTATAGTATATGTATGTATGTATGTATGTATGTATGTATGTATGTATGTATGTATGTATGTATGTGTGTATGTATGTATGTACGTATGTATGTATGTATGTATGTGTGTACGTATGATGTCTAGAAAATTATTTAACAGTAGTATGTAACAATATTAAACAATGGACTTTATATATATACATTGCAAATAATGGTTTTTGATTTAGGCACAAGGGCAAACATTTGGGGGGGGGGGGGAGATAAGTCGATTAAATCGACCTCAGTGCGTTACTGATACTTCATATTATCAACTCCGTAAGGATGAAAGGCAAAGCTAAGCTCGGTGAATTTTAACTTAGACGTAAAGGGAGGTAACTCTATACCAAAAAGCATGTTATCCGACGCTCTACTGGTACTGCCAAACCACCGCCTCATATATTACAAATAATGGATATATATTAATGTAGTTGCGTCGGAGGGAATTGGTTGTCAAGTGGATGGAGTACAAAGCAATCAGCCTAAAGATCAGTAGTTCATATATTGTCATCACTATTGTGCTGTGACTGTGATCAAGATACTTAGCTTTCAAATGGCCCACGTTCAGATTGCCCTGGTCACATAGTTGTCGCAGAACTATGAAATTGGCAAGTGATTTATTAGCTATTATGAAACGTCAGTTTCTATGCATGTTTAGACAACACCATGTTTTTATTTTGGTCTCAATGGGAAAATGTGATTCAGAAACCAGTCCTTGACGCTGTATTTGTTTATGCCGATATGCCTTTTTCTCCATAATTACGCTACTCAGAATATTAGTTTAGCGTAAACATACGTTTGCATAATTGTGTAATTGTATCTGAGATCTTGGTTATTGTTTTCGCTAGCGCGTCAGAATTTATGATTCTTCTAGCATTTTTATAGACATAAGATTGACATTAGTGTGTTATTTTCTTATTGAATAGCTTATCAAGGAGTAGTGATTAACAGGGGAATATCTAGTGGTAAAAGGTAAATGTTCTTAACTAAATCTAATTACTCTACTTTTTCTGAAAAAATATGTTAAACCAGATTATATTATACTTATAGGTTTATTGCGCCTTGCTAAACTGTCTATATATCTCTAAAACCGCTTCTTCCTAATGTGATATGTTAATAGTTGGCCCATCATCATCATCATCATCATCGTCATGGTCCCTTAACCCTTTTCGGGGTTGTTGGGACACTGCAGCGTTGAATGCTGCACTAACTGTCTCCATATCTGGCGGTCAATTGCGAGTGCTTGGGTTGTGGTAAAGTTCTTTCCTGTTTACTCAGCAATGTTGTCTGTCTATCGCTTCCTCAGTTTGTCCCGCACTGTTCCTTGGAGACATTGTCTTAAAGAGTCCGTCCGATCTTGTTATATGCTCATACCACCTCAGCTTTCTCCTCTTCACCGTGGTCAGCAGATATTCAAAGTGGCTTACGTGCTGGGTGATTCTTTCCCGGACCTCGATGTGTTCTGTGTAGGAGATTCCCAGGATTCTTCCATTGTATCTCTTCTCCACTGTTTGGATCTTTGTTTGCAGTTCAGTGGTCAGGGTCCATGACTCGTATGGGTATATAGAGATGGATAAGACCAACGCACGCGGAGAGGTTTTAGCGTAGCAAGTGCTGTGTCTATTAGAGCACTCCTTGCAAGGACCTCTGCCCTGAATTCCTCTTAACCAAGCTATTTGAACTATGTTACAGTCTTCAGCTCTTGACCATTGACTGTGGTCCTTCTCTATATTTTTTTAATTTCTCTTCTTAAGTTCTTCACACAATTTAAGAACGTCTATGACCCAAGGCGGAGTTTTTCTGTCGTGTTTTCCTAAGATGTCGTTTGCTGACTATGTCACCACCGCGTTGAACTTTGCTGTCATCGTTTCAACATCGTCTTCGAGTGTGAACAGAACTGCAACACAAACAGTTGCTTTGAAGGACTCATCGATGACGGAGTCCTTCAGCCTGTCCCTGTTGAACTTCAGTCTGGTGTTCTTGCGTTTCTTGATCTTCTCCAGCCTGACTCTGAAGTTTAACAACACCAAGTCATAGTCATTCATTATATCTGCACCTGAAAAGGTTCTTGCTCTGTCTGCTGGTTTCAGACCGAAACCGGTTCTTCACCATAATGTAGTAAATCTGGTGGTGTGTTCCATTGGGGCAGTGCCAGGTCCAACGCCGTGAGGCCTTGTGCTCACCAAGGGTGTTAACAAGCAGCATGTCATTATAACTAATGTATTCAAGCAGGTATAGTCCTCGCTCGTTGGTTACAGCATTACAGGAAGGTCCACAGAATTCCCGCCAGTCTTTCACTGCATCCTCACCTATCTTGGCATTCCAGTTTCCGTGTATATTAATGATATCTTTCTCATCAACCTTGTCGATAATATCCTGGGGTTTTATATAGAATTTCTCCACCTGGTCATCCTCATAGTCCGTTGTTGGTACATAGGCTTGTATCACTGTAATGTTGAATAGTGCTGCTCGAAGGCAGATGGGGATGAGCCTGCTGGATACTGGACGACACTAAGTACAACATTCTTGAGGTTCTTGTTGACAGGAAACCTACTCCATGCACATGTGTGTCAAGTTCTCCACTGTAATAGAGTTCATGACCTTCATCGGTAAGGTGTTCACCGAAATATTTCCCCCCGACCTTCCAAAATCCCACGATATACCAGTTGTACCTCTCCATAGTCAGCTACTTTTTGTTAAATAAAAGTGGCTCCCTCTTTGAGGATATTTTAAATACCATTCTGCTCCTATTGCTAATCAAATTATTTATTGTATTGGAAGGTGCTTAGACTTCTTGTTAAGGTTAATTAGTTTCTTGCACGGCTGTCTATATGGTTGCTTTTTCCCGGGGAGTCGCTCTAATATATTGTGAAGGAAACTAATCCTGCGTAAAGATTGAAGGTGACTGTACTATTACTCCACAACAGCTATAATCTTTAAGACGCTTGCAACGCAAACTTAAACATCCCCCCCCCCCCCAGCCCCCCCCCCCCCCCACACGCATACATATTGAGAGATGAAGGAATAGCGCGGAAAGGAGAGTTTAAGAGTTGGGGAAAGAGAGAGAAAGAGAGAGAGCGGAGAGAGAGGGAGAAAGGATATATATATATATATATATATATATATATATATATATATATATATATATATATATATATATATATATATAGAGAGAGAGAGAGAGAGAGAGAGAGAGAGAGAGAGAGAGATAAAAAATATATAGATAGATAGATAGATAGAGAGAGAGAGAGAGAGAGAGAGAGAGAGAGAGAGAGAGGGAGAGAGAGAGCGAGAGAGAGAGAATAAAATAAGTAATTTGGAGACGAAGAATAGAGAGGAGCAGAAGAACGATGTAAAAATATATGAAAAACAAGAAAAAGCGAGTGAGAGCGGAGAGATAGGGACAGAGAGAGAGCGAGAGAAAGAGAGAGAGATTGGGACAGAGAGAGAGAAAGAGAGAGAGAGAAGAGGGGAGAAATAAAAGACGGAGGGAGGTGGGGGGAGTGAGTGATAGCGAGAAAGATGGGGTTGGAGTTAGAAGAAGAAGGAGGTTTGATAATTAACCAGAGATTGGTACGAATGGAGGCAAAGATCTGTAGAAAACGGCGACAATTATATTAAAATGCTATATATTCACCAAATTAACTTTCAATGACGTATCACGTATGATGAGGTTGTCATCTAGTTGTTTCACTTATATTAACTTAGAATCTAATAATGTTTCAACGCAAGAGGTCAGACCAAGTACATACACCCAATATCGACACATACACACTCTCACGAATGCAGGTATTCAGATATGCTGATATAGACTATACATATATATACATACATACATATATATGTATATACATATATATATATATATATATATATATATATATATATATATATATATATATATATATATATATATATATATATATATATATATATATATATATATGCAAATTAGGCTGCTCAGCCGTTAATATGCATAAGGAAAGTATATACATTCAAACGTTCAATCATCTGACAGAAAGGTATACGATGCTGACGATAGCTAATAAGCTTGAAACTAGTACATCGTTACTGTGTCAGTGTTGAACAAAAGGGCCACGATGGTTGCCGAGCACTGTACGGCGTAATTCGGGCTGTTTGTTTACAAACAAACCGAACATTATAATAAATGTTCGGTAAACCCATGCGTACATATATATATGTGTGCATGTATGTATATATATACATACTACTGTGCGTCTGTACACATATATGTATGTACGTATACATACTTATATATATATATATATATATATATATATATATATATATATATATATATATATATATATATATATATATATACATATACATATATATATATACATACATGTATACATATATACTTGCATACACACATATATACATATATATATCGAAATGCGATTCTCGCTAAATTTATATTTGTATTAACCTCCCAAGTCTAGCAATTAACCAGTTCATTTATTTGGCTCTTTATTTAATTCTATTGAGTGATAAATCACTTAAGTTTATTGTAAAAACTACTCGGTAGAGAGCTTAATTCGTTTTGTGCTATTCTTGCAAATTTTTGCAATAACTACACATACTGAATTCATTTGCCAAAATAGGGGTTTTCTCCCCTTGGAACCTCACATGTGCTTTCATAACCTGTAAGATTCTGGACCACAAAGTACAAAATGCCTGTTGAGAAAGCGATGCCTTGGTCGATCATTATACCAAAAGTTAATTCTTTATAAGCAGACAGTAAATTTCTGGCCTTGTGCCTAAAGTAGAAACAATTATTGATTTAGGTGTTGCAGAAACCCAAATTCGGAGTATTCCATCTTCCCCGAGGGTCCGGGTAACTATTTCAATCATATCATATTTTGTTTGACCCGTTTAGCTTGTTCGCTTATTTGGATCTGGTGGTTAATGGCTTCTTAACCATCGTCTCAGTTTGTATGATCTTTTTAACTTATGTTTATAGCTCTGGTATCTTCTTCATATCCATGGAGCGCTTGTCTACACATTACGAAAGGTGCGTTTCGCTAATTTCTACCCGCCGAAATGCGATTCTCGCTAAATTTATATTTATATATATATATATATATATATATATATATATATATATATATATATATATATATATATATATATATATATTAAAAAATAGAGTAAGAAGCCAGTGATCTTCTGGCCATCATATGATGGCCATTTTTCATCCCTATATATATATATATATAATATATATATATATATATATATATATATATATATATATATATATATATATATATATATATATATATATATATATGTGTGTGTGTGTGTGTGTGTGTGTGTGTGTGTGTGTGTGTGTGTGTGTGTATGTATGTATGTATATGGTTGAACAATGAGAACAAATGAGACAAAGTTTAGTACATAATTAATCCATTTTTTTAGGATCGTTTCAAAGGGCAAAACAACCGTAGATTTCACCGATAAATTGATTAATCGACAGCAGTTATGCAACCCCATTGTATTAACCACAACAAGATAGATCAATTCTACACTTCATATATATAACATTCATATAACTAACTGAATATATTTAAATGAGTATGATGTTCAATTATGTACGTACACATTTATATGGACCCCTCTCGCTCTCTCTCTCTCTCTCTCTCAGTGTACACACACACACACACACACACACACACACACACACACACATATATATATATATATATATATATATGAGTCCTGGGTTCAATCGAGATTAACGACAGTAAGTGAAGGACTCAATACATTAGTAGAGTATGTACAAAGTTTAATATAGATACCGCTTCTATATGACTAGAACAATTTAATTCGAAAGAAATAATCAGGAAAGCCCTGATGATTTCTTTCGAATGAAACGATTCTAGTCCTGTAGAAGCAATATCTATATATCCCTCTCCCTCTCTCTCTCTCTCTCTCTCTCTCTCTCTCTCTCTCTCTCTCTCTCTCTCTCTCTCTCTCTCTCTCTCTCTATATATATATATATATATATATATATATATATATATATATATATATATATATATATATATATGTGAATATAGACATAGAATATTCGAAAATATTCTGTATGTTTATAATAAACATTTTGAAGACCTAATCGCTATAGAATAGAATACGTCACGTATTACAATTAGATTCTCGATAAAAGCAAGGGAAGTAATCTACGCGTTTCATTCTTGTTAGAATTCATCAGGACTACATATCCAGTGCTTTTATCGAGAATGACACAGCTAGAGACTTATAGAATACTTAGCTGTGTACAGGAACTGGTTTGAAAGAGCGGTTGCCGGTCCGGCAGAAATTAGAAATTGGAATAAATGCTCTGAAATAGCGATATATATGTGAATATAGACATAGAATATTCGAAAATATTCTGTATGTTTATAATAAACATTTTGAAGACCTAATCGCTATAGAATAGAATACGTCACGTATTACAATTAGATTCTCGATAAAAGCAAGGGAAGTAATCTACGCGTTTCATTCTTGTTAGAATTCATCAGGACTACATATCCAGTGCTTTTATCGAGAATGACACAGCTAGAGACTTATAGAATACTTAGCTGTGTACAGGAACTGGTTTGAAAGAGCGGTTGCCGGTCCGGCAGAAATTAGAAATTGGAATAAATGCTCTGAAATAGCGATATATATGTGAATATAGACATAGAATATTCGAAAATATTCTGTATGTTTATAATAAACATTTTGAAGACCTAATCGCTATAGAATAGAATACGTCACGTATTACAATTAGATTCTCGATAAAAGCAAGGGAAGTAATCTACGCGTTTCATTCTTGTTAGAATTCATCAGGACTACATATCCAGTGCTTTTATCGAGAATGACACAGCTAGAGACTTATAGAATACTTAGCTGTGTACAGGAACTGGTTTGAAAGAGCGGTTGCCGGTCCGGCAGAAATTAGAAATTGGAATAAATGCTCTGAAATAGCGATATATATGTGAATATAGACATAGAATATTCGAAAATATTCTGTATGTTTAGCGATTAGGTCTTCAAAATGTTTATTATAAACATACAGAATATTTTCGAATATTCTATGTCTATATTCACATATATATCGCTATTTCAGAGCATTTATTCCAATTTCTAATTTCTGCCGGACCGGCAACCGCTCTTTCAAACCAGTTCCTGTACACAGCTAAGTATTCTATAAGTCTCTAGCTGTGTCATTCTCGATAAAAGCACTGGATATGTAGTCCTGATGAATTCTAACAAGAATGAAACGCGTAGATTACTTCCCTTGCTTTTATCGAGAATCTAATTGTAATACGTGACGTATTCTATTCTATAGCGATTAGGTCTTCAAAATGTTTATTATAAACATACAGAATATTTTCGAATATTCTATGTCTATATTCACATATATATCGCTATTTCAGAGCATTTATTCCAATTTCTAATTTCTGCCGGACCGGCAACCGCTCTTTCAAACCAGTTCCTGTACACAGCTAAGTATTCTATAAGTCTCTAGCTGTGTCATTCTCGATAAAAGCACTGGATATGTAGTCCTGATGAATTCTAACAAGAATGAAACGCGTAGATTACTTCCCTTGCTTTTATCGAGAATCTAATTGTAATACGTGACGTATTCTATTCTATAGCGATTAGGTCTTCAAAATGTTTATTATAAACATACAGAATATTTTCGAATATTCTATGTCTATATTCACATATATATCGCTATTTCAGAGCATTTATTCCAATTTCTAATTTCTGCCGGACCGGCAACCGCTCTTTCAAACCAGTTCCTGTACACAGCTAAGTATTCTATAAGTCTCTAGCTGTGTCATTCTCGATAAAAGCACTGGATATGTAGTCCTGATGAATTCTAACAAGAATGAAACGCGTAGATTACTTCCCTTGCTTTTATCGAGAATCTAATTGTAATACGTGACGTATTCTATTCTATAGCGATTAGGTCTTCAAAATGTTTATTATAAACATACAGAATATTTTCGAATATTCTATGTCTATATTCACATATATATCGCTATTTCAGAGCATTTATTCCAATATATATATATATATATATATATATATATATATTGAGGGTGGAGTATGTGATTGTATTTGAACTTGTGTTTGTTAATATATGCCATCTGTCTATAAATTGTTTCTCGTGTTTAGTCCGGTAATGAGCATATACTCTGTCGGAAAATTCAGCGGATCGACAAAAGTTCCATAACCAGTAAAAAATAAATTACTATAAGAATGAATGTATACACACACACACATATATATACAATATATATATATATAATATATACATTTATATATATATATGTATAAGGCAGAATTCTAGAAGGAAAGCTCTGATATAACACCTGCAACTCGGATGGTATCCAATGATGTTGACTTGTTCTTCTTTTTGGTAAATATCATCTTGGTTAAGAGAGTGGGACTGGCTTTGTGCAGTGCCTTTGCTGACTATAAAAGCTTCAAGGCACAGGCATTGCTTTATATCTGGAGATCTCTCTGCACTTGTCGTCACATGGTACCGTACCATGGGCCCAGCACTGTGTCAATAATTGTCACAAGTGTAGTGTTTGTATCAGAGTTTTCAAGTCGCTGGCTGGACTAAAAAGTCACACTCGTTCAGCGCATCGGTAGGGGTTACATGGATATAAAGTAGTGGCCGTACTCGAAAACGAGTTGGCAACCACCATATATATATATATATATATATATATATATATATATATATATATATATATATATATATATATATATATATATATATATATGTGTGTGTGTGTGTGTGTGTGTGTGTGTGTGTGTGTGTGTGTGTGTGTGTGTGTGTGTGTGTGTGTGTGTGTGTTACATGTTTATAAACAGGCTTGCACACACACACACACACACACACATATATATATATATATATATATGTGTGTGTGTCTGATGGTAGCTAAGATGCTTCCATCTTAGTGAGAGAAAATGCTCCGAAATCATTAGACGTGTCCGTCGAACCTGCGGGTCCAGAATCAGACAAATCCACACAATGATTGCGTCTCGAACTGTCCGCCGGCGAAACAATTGTAACACACAATAAATTGAGTTCAGATGCAGCACTGATTTTTCATTTTCTATTCTCTCTCTCTCTCTCTCTCTCTCTCTCTCTCTCTCTCTCTCTCTCTGTATATATATATATATATATATATATATATATATATATATATATATATATATATACGATATTAATAAATGGAAACTATATTTATAAAACCATATTTATTTCATTATACATATTTCAGGGATACCAAATTAAATTATGGTATGCCTTCATCAGACAAAATACAATATATAACAGTTTTACGTACCTATTTAAATGCAACCATTATTTTTGGAAGCCATCCGGATAGTGAGTTGTTTATATTATTTTAATAAGTCATAGTGTTAAGGACAATTTAATATAGGAATGGCTTCTTGTTTTCTATATTAAACATTTATACACTACTACGTATTGAGTACCTCCGATTGAACCCGGGATACACATTTATATATATATATATTATATGCATACATACACACACGCACACACGCACCCACCCCAACCCACACCTCCTCATATACATATATATCATATATATATATATATATATATATATATATATATATATGTGTGTATGTCTGTCCCTCTCCTCATAAACGTTATAGTTGTCCAGGACCTTATATTTTCTTGTATTTCTTTGTGTCCAGTCTTCCGTATAGCGGAACCTAAAACCCGCCCTAGCCCACTTCATCACCAGAAAATTGACCGACTTTGGAGTGAAAAAAAACCTCTTACTATTTCACCGCTGGCTCGACCTCTTGCAATTTTCCCATAACTCCTTATATTGCCCTACTCCAAGATAATTCAATATTGACCAGAGATAACCACTGTCACACTACTAGCCTTTCAGCTGTCACCTATTTCTATAAACTGCATCTGTCCACTCATCACTACAAACACATACATCCCACGATTCCACTTAGGATACAGGCTCACCTCTGTTGTCTCAGTACATTTATAACTGTCAGATGTTTTATGAATAGTCATACGACCTTAGCGGTGAATGCTAATTTGTGTATGTGTAATGCGTGTCAGTTTGTTGAGATGCTTGTATATGTATATGTGTGTGCGCTGGCATGCACTCACACATATACACATATCCCTCCCCAATATATATATATATATATATATATATATATATATATATATATATATATATATATATATATATATTAATAAAAGGAATTCCAACTTTATCTGATTTACTCGTTTTATTTACAATCCTTTAAAATTTATAATGGTATTAGAATGAAATAGTATGGTAGAATATTAAATTTTAAGTGTTAATTGACCATTAATACTTAAAATTTAATATTCTACCATACTATTTCATTCTAATACCATTATAAATTTTAAAGGATTGTAAATAAAACGAGTAAATCAGATAAAGTTGGAATTCCTTTTATTAATATAATCTTCTATACACAATCATACACACCGTGTATATTTCTCTCTCTCTCTCTCTCTCTCTCTCTCTCTCTCTCTATATATATATATATATATATATATATATATATATATATATATATATATATATATATATATAGTTTTAATATAGATGAGATTCTACAGGACTAGAACTGTTTCATTCATTAGAAATCATACTCTGCTATGTATTGAGTACCTTACTTACTGTGGTTACCTCCGATTCAACCCGGAATAACGTACTATATATATATATATATATATATATATATATATATATATATATGTGAATATAGACATAGAATATTCGAAAATATTCTGTATGTTTATAATAAACATTTTGAAGACCTAATCGCTATAGAATAGAATACGTCACGTATTACAATTAGATTCTCGATAAAAGCAAGGGAAGTAATCTACGCGTTTCATTCTCGTTAGAAATCATCAGGACTACATATCCAGTGCTTTTATCGAGAATGACACAGCTAGAGACTTATAGAATACTTAGCTGTGTACAGGAACTGGTTTGAAAGAGCGGTTGCCGGTCCGGCAGAAATTAGAAATTGGAATAAATGCTCTGAAATAGCGATATATATGTGAATATAGACATAGAATATTCGAAAATATTCTGTATGTTTATAATAAACATTTTGAAGACCTAATCGCTATAGAATAGAATACGTCACGTATTACAATTAGATTCTCGATAAAAGCAAGGGAAGTAATCTACGCGTTTCATTCTCGTTAGAAATCATCAGGACTACATATCCAGTGCTTTTATCGAGAATGACACAGCTAGAGACTTATAGAATACTTAGCTGTGTACAGGAACTGGTTTGAAAGAGCGGTTGCCGGTCCGGCAGAAATTAGAAATTGGAATAAATGCTCTGAAATAGCGATATATATGTGAATATAGACATAGAATATTCGAAAATATTCTGTATGTTTATAATAAACATTTTGAAGACCTAATCGCTATAGAATAGAATACGTCACGTATTACAATTAGATTCTCGATAAAAGCAAGGGAAGTAATCTACGCGTTTCATTCTCGTTAGAAATCATCAGGACTACATATCCAGTGCTTTTATCGAGAATGACACAGCTAGAGACTTATAGAATACTTAGCTGTGTACAGGAACTGGTTTGAAAGAGCGGTTGCCGGTCCGGCAGAAATTAGAAATTGGAATAAATGCTCTGAAATAGCGATATATATGTGAATATAGACATAGAATATTCGAAAATATTCTGTATGTTTATAATAAACATTTTGAAGACCTAATCGCTATAGAATAGAATACGTCACGTATTACAATTAGATTCTCGATAAAAGCAAGGGAAGTAATCTACGCGTTTCATTCTCGTTAGAAATCATCAGGACTACATATCCAGTGCACAGCTGTACACAGCTAAGTATTCTATAAGTCTCTAGCTGTGTCATTCTCGATAAAAGCACTGGATATGTAGTCCTGATGATTTCTAACGAGAATGAAACGCGTAGATTACTTCCCTTGCTTTTATCGAGAATCTAATTGTAATACGTGACGTATTCTATTCTATAGCGATTAGGTCTTCAAAATGTTTATTATAAACATACAGAATATTTTCGAATATTTTATGTCTATATTCACATATATATCGCTATTTCAGAGCATTTATTCCAATTTCTAATTTCTGCCGGACCGGCAACCGCTCTTTCAAACCAGTTCCTGTACACAGCTAAGTATTCTATAAGTCTCTAGCTGTGTCATTCTCGATAAAAGCACTGGATATGTAGTCCTGATGATTTCTAACGAGAATGAAACGCGTAGATTACTTCCCTTGCTTTTATCGAGAATCTAATTGTAATACGTGACGTATTCTATTCTATAGCGATTAGGTCTTCAAAATGTTTATTATAAACATACAGAATATTTTCGAATATTCTATGTCTATATTCACATATATATCGCTATTTCAGAGCATTTATTCCAATATATATATATATATATATATATATATATATATATATATAAAGTTTTAGGTTATCAATAATGTAGTGATAATATATCGTTATCACCCGTTATACACATATACACATATCTCTCCTCCATATATATATATATATGTCCGCCGGTAAACACATATTGATATATATATATCAATATGTGGTTAACAGCTGAGAGAAAGGAGTACTTAATACCGAAGTAGAGTATGACTCTGTGATAAACGTGCGAGACATCAGAGTAACAAGACTCACTATTCAGCCTTAATAAAATAAATACGTACACACACACATACACTCACACACACATACACACACACAAACACCCATACACCCATACACACACACAGACACACATATATATATACATAGGCGCGGCCATGACTTGTGATTAAGTTTCTGTCCCGCTGCGTGACACTTTGGGCAAGCACGCCACCACGAACAACAGCAACATCAATAACACCATACATTAGCCATTAGAATAATAGAAATAAAACATAAGAGCCGTAGTAAGAGGGCACACCCACGAGGCCGTTCGTTCTGCTAGAAATAGCAAGCAAATTCCCCAAATAAAATCCTTCCATCGTAAGAAATAAAATATACTTTAGATAAGGTAATCTTACCTATAACCCCCCCCCCCCCTAAAAAAAGCAGGATGACCATAGTTGGAATGTCTTTTAGTAGTGGTCTGCTGGATGACGGCTGACGTAGGACTATAGAATATGAACAATCAATTACATTGGACAGCTATAATAATATTAGGAACAATAACGACAAGAATAACATCTATAATAATATTAATATCAATTACTATATTAACAACAGTAACATTATTACAGCAACAATATTAACTCCAATAACAAATATAATAACGTTAGTAACCACATTAGCAACAGCAATGTCGTAGAGATAGGGGCACTGTAGTAATATCCATCGTGTTTTCGGGATTTAAACTTGGTAAAGACCCTCCTACTCCAGATCTGAACTCAGCCGATTTCAGTAAGAGAGTGAAAGAGAGAGAGAGAGAGGTGGAGGGGGGGGGGGTATGTGAGTGAGTGATTATATATATCGTTTTTGTCTCCTTCTTTTAAAATTAGTAAAATCACTCCCGATTGCCACTGCTTATGCGCTTTTCCAGTGATCCAGGCAACACAGCACACACAAGTCAGACAGGGAACACCCTTTAAACATCTCGGGCCGAATTTGATCTTCCCCTGAGGCCTTAGCACATTTGAAATATTTAATTATTCTTGTGAGCTCAGCCTCCGAGAGGTTATTCACTGCTCGTAGGGGCACCTAATGTACATCAGATGTTGTGACCGAGTTTAGGACATCAGCAAAGTATCGACTCCACCTCGGGCGGATGCTCCTCTCTGAAGAAAGAAGAACTCCAGCCGCGTTGCTGACAGCAGATGTGGAGGGGGATTTCTTATTACGAAGTCGGTGGAAAATTTGCTAGAATACTTGATTTGCTAATCTAAAGTATGATTTTAGCTTAACCCCAAAGTCCTCCTTTGGACGACTTTACTGACTCTACTGTGATTTTTCGAGCCTCCTTGTAAAACAAGGAGGGCTTATTTCCAAACCAAGCTTTATAAGCCTCCTTCATTGTTCGAGTGGCATCTTGAACCTTCTGATTTAACCAAGTGGTCCGTCTACCACCCGGTGCCACATCAAGCATTTAACAGCTGAAACAGAAACTGGCGAGCTGAACAGTCTCCCCTCTGTTTCAATATCTTCAGTTTTCTCTGAATTTGGATGCAAGAGCTTCCCACTTTATCCTGTAGGTTGTTCATGAATGGAAGGCGTTTGAACATAGGTTTGTTCAGTGAGAGTGGACCATGAGTTAAACAACAATAACAACCATCATCTTCATTGCCTTTCATTTTCATAAATAATTTCGTTATCGCCGTCATCATCGTCGTCATTATCGACATCACGCTCATTGTCAGCAGCGTCATCAACATCGTTATTATCGTCATCGTTGTCATCATCAGCAACATCGTCATCATCACCACCACCACCACCACCACCACCATCATCATCATCATCATTATCATCATCGTCATCATCATCATCATCATCATTACCGGCATCGTCGTTGTTTTCTTTATCATCATCATCATCGATATTATAATTGTCGTCTTCATCATCAACATCACCTTCATTATCAGTATCACCATCTTCCTCATTTTCGTAGTGATGGTGATGGTGATGATACATTTATTATCGCCAGCACCATCACTACCACCACTACAATTACCATCATCACTTAGCATAATCTTAATTACTGCCAAGATCATAATCGGTGGTGATATTTGGTGGCAAGGTTGGAATCTCAGCAGCTGATAAGACATAATAACACACACACACACACACACACACACACACACGCACACGCACACGCACACGCACACGCACACACATATAACTATATATATATGCATATATATATACATTCACACATACATACATTCACACATACATACATACACACACACACACACACACACAACATATACCATGCACACATATAAGCATATAGACCAAGACACAACCTATACCACAGACAGATAAACACAGATACTTACACAGATATATTGTTTCCCTTCATAGTGTTTTGTTTTGTATAAATAACTTGAAGAAAACATCTCAGATCAAACGGAAGCTAGGTTAAATGACACGTACTCAAGTTGATACACACGGATCAAACCCAGAAATTCATGCTTGTAGAGCAAACACCTTAGCCATTCAGTCATATACACAGGAAAGAAGACGATTTTCAGATTGGACCAAGGAAAGAATGTTCACATTACTCTTTTCTATTACTAAAACTATCTGTTGGGCCCCAACTCCTGGCAAAAGCGTCGCCGTTTTTGCCGGTTACAAAATGTGGGATTTGAACTCAAGTCACACAGTTTCGCAACATAAACCGAAAAAATCTTGTCCGATTCTTTAACAATTTCACCGATTCACCTCCACTCACGGCCTGTTACTTTATTTATCGACCTCGAAAGGATGAAAGACATTGTTGACACCGGCTGGATTTGAAATCGGAGCGCAGCGGATCGGAGCATATCCGATGCTCTAACAATTCCGCTAATTCGCCACATGTAGACACACACACAGAGAGAGGGTGAGGGAGAGATGGAGAGAGAGAGACAGAGAGAGCGAGAGAGACAGAGAGAGCGAGCGATAGAGAGAGAGAGAGGGCGAGAGAGAGGGTGAGGGAGAGAGGGAGAGAGACAGAGAGAGCGAAAGAGACAGAGAGAGCGAGAGAGACAGAGAGAGCGAGCGATAGAGAGAGAGAGAGAGGGCGAGAGAGAGAGAGAGAGAGGGTGAGGGAGAGAGGGAGAGAGACAGAGAGAGCGAGCGATATATATATATATATATATATATATATATATAGAGAGAGAGAGAGAGAGGGTGAGGGAGAGAGGGAGAGAGACAGAGAGAGCGAGCGATATATATATATATATATATATATATATATATATATATATATATATATATATATATATATATATAGAGAGAGAGAGAGAGAGAGAGAGACAATTCAATATATAACAAGACATGAGTCATTGAATGAATAAGGAAAAAAATGAGGAGCGATGATGATAATGATGGTGATGATGTGGGTGAAAATGGTGAAGGTGTGGTTGATGATGATGATCAAAATGATGGTGATGATGTATTGTAGATGATGTATTGTAGATGATGTATTGTAGATGATGTATTGTAGATAATGTATTGTAGATGATGTAGTGTAGATGATGTATTGTAGATGATGTATTGTAGATGATGTAGTGTAGATGATGTATTGTAGATGATGTAGTGTAGATGATGTAGTGTAGATGATGTATTGTAGATGATGTATTGTAGATGATGTATTGTAGATAATGTATTGTAGATGATGTAGTGTAGATGATGTAGTGTAGATGATGTATTGTAGATGATGTAGTGTAGATGATGTAGTGTAGATGATGTAGTGTAGATGATGTAGTGTAGATGATGTAGTGTAGATGATGTATTGTAGATGATGTATTGTAGATGATGTATTGTAGATGATGTATTGTAGATGATGTATTGTAGATGATGTATTGTAGATGATGTAGTGTAGATGATGTATTGTAGATGATGTAGTGTAGATGATGTATTGTAGATGATGTATTGTAGATGATGTAGTGTAGATGATGTATTGTAGATGATGTATTGTAGATGATGTATTGTAGATGATGTATTGTAGATGATGTATTGTAGATGATGTAGTGTAGATGATGTATTGTAGATGATGTAGTGTAGATGATGTAGTGTAGATGATGTATTGTAGATGATGTATTGTAGATGATGTAGTGTAGATGATGTAGTGTAGATGATGTAGTGTAGATGATGTATTGTAGATGATGTATTGTAGATGATGTAGTGTAGATGATGTATTGTAGATGATGTATTGTAGATGATGTATTGTAGATGATGTAGTGTAGATGATGTAGTGTAGATGATGTATTGTAGATGATGTAGTGTAGATGATGTAGTGTAGATGATGTATTGTAGATGATGTATTGTAGATGATGTAGTGTAGATGATGTAGTGTAGATGATGTAGTGTAGATGATGTATTGTAGATGATGTATTGTAGATGATGTAGTGTAGATGATGTATTGTAGATGATGTATTGTAGATGATGTATTGTAGATGATGTATTGTAGATGATGTACTGTAGATGATGTATTGTAGATGATGTAGTGTAGATGATGTATTGTAGATGATGTATTGTAGATGATGTATTGTAGATGATGTATTGTAGATGATGTAGTGTAGATGATGTATTGTAGATGATGTATTGTAGATGATGTATTGTAGATGATGTATTGTAGATGATGTATTGTAGATGATGTAGTGTAGATGATGTATTGTAGATGATGTATTGTAGATGATGTATTGTAGATGATGTAGTGTAGATGATGTAGTGTAGATGATGTAGTGTAGATGATGTATTGTAGATGATGTAGTGTAGATGATGTAGTGTAGATGATGTAGTGTAGATGATGTAGTGTAGATGAT
>OZ024740.1:139562634-139570134 GCA_964016885.1 Eledone cirrhosa | reverse complement strand
ATGCCTTGTGGTATTTATGACAGCTCTTTGCGTTCTGAGTTCGAATGCTGCTGTGACCTACTTGGGTGGTAGATTTGATCCGTTGCCTTGTTTCTCACTATCAGTTTATTCTTCCGCTTTCAGTGGAGACTACTCTGTTGAAAGGGCCTGGGCTAGGTCTCCAATTTGAATGACCTCTGCCCTTCACTCCCAGAGGTACAGAAAATGGTTATGTACACAGTTCTTCCTCTCTAACATAACAGTAAACCAGTAAAATAAAAAAAATCATCAATTTAACGAATGCAGTTATAGCTGTATGGTTAAAGAGTTCGCTTCGCTAGCACTTGGGTTTGGGTTAAGTTCCACTGCGCGGCATACACACACACACACACACACACACACACACACACACACACACACACACACACACACACACACACACACACACACACACACATACACACAGTTATAACAACTAGTATTCATTTAAGAGATAATAAAGTATACAGGAACATGTTATGGACCGGTAGGACTCGGTACAACTTCACCGACATCGCTGCTCGAACCACGCCTCAACGTAATCTTTATTATACGTGTTCCATGGCTCTTTATACATCAGTGCCACCAAGTTTAATATACTTGTAGCATCATGCATTGATGTTTGAAATTACAAAGTACTCGTGATGTTTCTGGTCTGACCTATTAATCGTAATTTGACTTTGACACGAGTAGATCGCAGGGTCCTATAGCTTTACAATGTATGTAGCGCGTAGCACTTGGTTTAAAAACGTAAACATCTCTGCAACTACACAGGCAGAGAGATAGACACACACACACACACACACACACACACACACACACACACACACACACACACACACACACACACACACACACACACACACACATACTCTCTCTCACACACACACAAATGCACACATATATATATATTTATATACTCAATTATATGTATGATTTGTGTATATATGCATACATACACACGCACATACACACACATGTGTAATAACTGTGTATATATATATACACACACACACACATATTACACACACACACATATACTCTCTCTCTCTCTCTCTCAAACACACACACACACATGCACATATATATATATATATATATTTATTTATATACACTCAAATATATGTCAGATTTGTCTATATATGCATACATACGCACGCACATACACACAAATATGTGTAATAATTGTGTATACATGCATACACACACACACACACACACACACACAAATACTCATACACATAAACACACACATACTCATACACACGAACACACACATATAGGAGTTGGCTGGTACATCAGATTACACCTCGAGAGGGTTGTTTCAACAGAATATTTGAATAAGCCTCGAGAGACGAAACTCGATGTGCTATTCAATCCTCATATATAATAAATACAACTCTACTACCAATGGTTATCGAGAACATTCATCAGAAAACTTTTCTTGTTATTCTTTAGTTAATAATCCTAATATTAAGAATCACAAACGCAAAAATATCTGTAATAACAGTCGGTCACTATGAAGGATAATTGGAAAAATTGTCTATATAACCCTTAGAGCCGCAAAAAAAGGGGACAGAACGGTGTCTCTGTGTCCTTTTTGCTCCGCCCGAAAGCATAATTTACACAATTTTCTCAACTATATTTCTGGTGACCGAGTGTTATTACAGTTATTTTCTGTGTCTGGGACCTTCAAATTTGAAAAAATCCCCGCGCTTCGATTATTCATAAGGCTTATATACATATATATATATATATATATATATATATATATATATATATATATATATATATATATATATATGCGCGCGCGCGCATGTGTGTGTGTGAGACTCGGGTTCAATTAGGGCTAGCCAGAGTAAGTAGGGTACTCAATACATTATTATAGTAGAGTGTAAACATCATATTTAATATATAAATGTGGTCTACAGGAATAGAACTATTTCATGATTTCTTTTGAATGAAACAGTTCTAGTACTATAGAAGCAATTTACCGTAAACATGTAGAAGCCATTAAGCATGGTATATATATATATATATATATATATCCTCCTCTCGTGTAGAGAGCTTTATGCACAATGTGGCCCTAGTTTTAGCCACTTGCTCCTAATAGTTTTCTTCCTGTTGGAAACTAATGTCATAAATTTTAGTGACACTATTTTCAAATGTCATTGAAACGGTGACATTCACCGTATTGTGTTCTCTATGCAGTATATTTATTCTTCTTCATCTTGCTCTTGCTCGATGGGACTGGGGTCATCTTAGGTCAATGATCCCAGAGGCATCATCATGTGTAAAGCCATCACTTGCGATCCCGTGCCAGCCCTTCTGAACCCTCGAAGGTGACGTCGAGCTTTTTGAGATCTTCCTTGATGACATCCCGCTATCTGATGCGGAGCCTGTCGAGGGGCCTCTTCCAGCCTGAGCTGCTGCGTCGAACAGGAGTAAGGCCCTGGTAGGATGATCTGGTGGCAGTCGGAGGACATGTCCGTACCAGCGCATGCGATGGATGACTGTGAGATGGGACCCTTCATGCGCACATGCAGTTCCAGTTTGGAAACGTGGTGACACCATCTGATGTTCTCAATGCTCCTCAGAACTATGCTAGCGAATCCGTCGATCCTCTTTGTCAGGTT
Organism: Eledone cirrhosa; assembly: GCA_964016885.1. Taxonomy (NCBI): domain Eukaryota; kingdom Metazoa; phylum Mollusca; class Cephalopoda; order Octopoda; family Eledonidae; genus Eledone; species Eledone cirrhosa. The sequence goes on along the minus strand of OZ024740.1, from coordinate 139,567,480 downwards.
TGTTTAGAGGGTCTACGTGTCTGCTCCATACAAGAGAACGGAGAGGACCGACGTGTTGTAGATACGGAGCTTCGTCTTCCGAGAGATAGAGCAGTGACGCCAAAGGGGGCTTCACTAGAGTGTGCATGACTCCAACAACCAGACCACATCTGCGGTTGCTCTCCAGAGTCTGGTCTCCATTGGGCAACACTGATATCTATGTTGCATTTTAACACTGCACTGTATTTCTATCATTATACTATTCAAAATAAAACATGTTTTGTGAAAATCGCCCAAGTATTAATAAAATTATTAACAATTTTAAATAGGGAGTTTCGTTCTTCCCATCTGCCCTGTATATATATATTGGTTCGGCTAAAAGGTTTTTTCGGTTTTTAAGCAAACATACGCCACAACCTTTAAACAGAAAGTGATTTATTTAATCAATGATATAGTTACAGTTTCGTTCCAGTATCTTCTGCCATATAAAATATAACACCCATCCAATTCCACCAATTTGAAGGCATAACCTTCTTATCAGGAAGTTCTGCGTTTGAAGTTGTTTGTGGTGGTTCGCCTCGCTCTCCTCGTGGTCGTTTGCTCTTCGCATAGTTCCTCACTTGACACCATTGTCGAGAAAAAAATATCGTTTTCTTCACGTTTCTGCACGAAATCCATTAAACGAGGTTAGCCCCATTCAATTGGACGAGATTATCCTCATTCGTCGAGGCTGCTGACAACGAAATTGATGCAAATGGTTTTCAACATTCGATTTTGATATTTGGATATCTGCGGGGGTTTGTGTCGATTAACTTGTTCATTTTGTCGCTGTTAATCTCAGTTAATCAGGCAGAGCAAGGCGCATCTTGAATCGAAAAAATATATATATATATATATAAAGAACAAAGATCCCATAACTCCTTGTGGAGTCATAGAGGCCCCGTCATACGGCGTGTCTAGGGCACTTTTAAACCTGGTGGAGCCCAACCCACTCCAGGTCTGAACACATCTGATTTCTTCTAGAGGAAGAATCGACCCAGTACTGGACTGGTACTTTTTATATCGACCTCGAAAGGATGAAAGGCAAAGTTTATCACGGCGGGATTTGAACTCAGAGGAGGGACGAATACCGTAGGGCATACTATCCGACGTCTTAACGACTCTGCCAATTCACCGCCTTTATAAATATATATATGTGTGTGTGTGTGTGTATGTGGGGGAGCATCTGTGTGTGAGTGGGTGTGTGTGTGAGTTTGTTTGTTAGCAATTGTACATTTAAAATACAACATAAGAGAAAGAACGACAGAGAGAGAATATAAAAGAGAGTGACGTGATTCTGCCACAACCTCCATATATTTATTGGAAGCCTCAACGTATGTTTATTAAACATATGTATGTGAAATTCTTTACAATTTATCCTAGCACACATTTATATTCAGTACTCTTCAGTAATGTCTATCAATTTCACCTTCCCTTCTCCGTCATACATGTATATATATATATATATAAATCTGTGTGTGTGTGTGTGTGTGCGTGTGTGTGTGTGTGTGTGTGTGTGTGTGTGTGTGTGTGTGTGTGTGTGTGTGTGTGTGTGTGTGTGTGTGTGTGTGTGTGTGTGTTCGTCGTTTCAAAGTCATTTGCGTCCCTTGTTTGACCCGCATGTTAATTTTATATATGTACACACGCACACACAAACACACACATAGACACTCAAATATATATATATATATATATATATATATATATACGTGCATGAGTGTATACATGTATGTATATATGTATATATATATATATATGTATGTATGTACATAGTCGGTTTGAGATCAAACTGAGTAAATTTTTAGGATAGATTAGGTGTTTGTCTCGTTAAATCGGTCACCGTTGTTTGTACAGGAAATGGCCAACTTACCCGATCAAACACACACATATACACGCGCATATATATATGTATATACACTTGTGTGTGAACTTCGGATGCAAATATCAAATTGTTTTATTTTCTCCCCAGGGCTATGTGTAACTAACACTATATACGCACACAATCACTCACACATGCACACAATCTCTCTTCCCCTCACAAACACACACTCATACATAATCACACAAATACACACAAATAGTAATGAGACTTATATTCTTTTAAGTGGATTATAAAAGGAAAAGGTAAATGACGTGTTTGGTTGTGTAGTTTTTGCAGAATGCTGGACAAATCAAACATAAATGGTGCCTCTATGTAGTCACTCAACCAGCGAGAAATACCTGCCAAATTTCCCTCATATCACACTGTGTTCTGTTAAATAAGAAAGGAAATTATATGTTGTACGGTTTAAGGCTAAATATACGAAAACTTAATCTGGTCATATCGATAATATAAACACCATGGCAAATATTAGCCTTGTATTTGTTATAGATCTCAAAGGAAAATGATAAAAAAAAAGGGGTTTGAAAAGCGCATATGTTATATATATGAAGAATCTAAACTATAATAAAGAAAGGAGTGCGGGACTGCATCCAAACATTTTTTTTTTTATCCCGTTTGTAAAATAAGTTCGATTACTTTGAATAAATAATGAATGAATATTACATAATTTATCTACTACATTTCGTATTTGTAAATGATTTAAAATTGACTTCTTTTCAAAGTTACAAATTTCTAGACTTCCGGTATATCGTCGCAACCACCACCACCTCAACTACTATTTATATAAAAAGAGAGAGTTTGTGATGAGAGAGATAGAGTGATTATGACTTTCTACACGCTGACGCGTATGATTGCGCACATACATACATCTATATGTATGAGTATATAACTATAATCACGCAAACACAAACTTATAAAAAGACACCCTCACGGACATACATTCAGATAAATACACATACTTTCACACAAACACACATTCACACATACATTTACACAAACACACACATAGAGTCATGATAGCGTTCGGTGAATTGGAAACGGGAGGGTAAAACAAGTATAACGTTTTATTTATTTATTAACAACACAGTTTAACACTTTTTTTTATAAACTCATTTGTATAAAAATTTAATATAATGCTTACAGAACGAAAACACAAACACATATAATATATATGTTGTAGCTTTCACCCTTACCGTTGCATCCAGGATGTGGGAAGAAGCAAAAGAGTCACTAACTGTGACGTCCCATTCACACAAATACTCATACTTTCACACAAACACATACATACATTCACACAAACACACATTCACACATATACATTTAGACAAACACACACATACAGTCATGATAGCGTTCGGTGAATTGGAAATGGGAGGGCAAAAGTACAACTTTTTATTTATTTATTAACAACACAGTTTAACTTTTTTTTTTAAACTCATTTATATAAAAAAATTAATATAATGATTACAGAACGAAAACACTAACAAATATAATATATAAAAAGGAAAGGCAAAGGAAAAAAAAGAAAGAGAAAAAATACACAAGCACGTAATACACACATCTTAGACCCCGTAGAACAATATGCAGGGGAAAGAATGGAAAAACGAGATGCTACCAGAGCAAAAGATAGCGATATAGCGGGGAGCACTAGGAAACCTCTCTAATAATTTTTGAGGCAGGTCAGCACGCTCGCGGCGTTACCTGGGGTGATAGCGAGGCTGAGGTGCTGGAACAACCAAGTGCCCTCACGAGCATCACCAGTTACTTCTGTTTGGCGAGCCGCCAGTGAAGATATGAACCTCACTGTCAGTAGCCCGACTCCCCCAAATGTCTCGAACGCAACAGGCTGGATAATGTAGTTAGCTCACAGAACACGGTATTTTAGGAGTTTGTTCCGTTCAGCTGCGGATGCTGTAGCTCTCGCCCTTACCGCTACATCCAGGATATGGGAAGAAGCAAAAGAGTCACTAACTGTGACGTCCCTGGTAAGGCACCTGCCTCTTGACCAGGAGCACAGAGTAAGACCGTCAAGTCTTTTCCCATCAATTCTGGACAACCCAGACAGTTCCAAAATTGAGGGGATGTTTGCCCGGGCCAAAGCTCTTGAGTGGTAATAGTACAGTGTGTTTATGTGCACGCGCGAGTTTGTCGGTGTTCTTAAATTAGGGACATGTGTGTGTGTGTGTCACTGTTTTTAAGTTAGATACATATATGTGTGTATCCCTTTACTTCCTTTTACACACACATACACATTGTGTGATGGACAGAAATTCCTCAAATGTATATACATGTGAATGGAGTTCTACTGAAGCAGTTAGAGAAGTTCAAGTATCTAGGAGGCGTGTAAATGAGTGATGGAATGCAGGAGGCTGAATTAAGTGCAAGAATTGCAAAAGCTGATGCAGTAATGCGCCAGCCTCAGTATTCAGCAATCAGAAGAAGGGGGTAGGTGTAAAAGCCAAACTCGCTGTCTTCATGGTATTCCTGCCAACTCTTACCGAGGATCGTGAATCTTGAGTAATGACCAAAAGAATACAATTGCAAATAAAAGCGGCAGAAATGGGATTCATCCGAAGGGTCTTTGGAGTAACGTTACTCGATAAGGTGCATAGCTCAGATACCAGAGAGTCACTCCTGGTAGAGCCGCTACTTCTCCGAATTGAGAGATCAGAACTCCGATATTATGAGCATCTGGTTAGAATGTCTCAGTAAAGAATCGCTGGACACATTTTACAGGAAAAACCAACCGTCAAGAGACCCAGAGGAAGACCCTGAGCAAGATAGTGGACTAACATCCATGAGCTTGGCTAGTCACGCTTTGGGATCCAGCTGCATCAGTTAGAGATGTTTGCTTCTGACAGACTCGCTGGAAGGAGTGTTTGAGAAGGACTATCCCCCCCCCCCCCCCCCACCACCGCCCTCTCAAAAATAAGTGGACGAAGAAGA
>OZ024740.1:139527634-139557634 GCA_964016885.1 Eledone cirrhosa | reverse complement strand
ATCCTTACAGGGTCGATAAAATAAAGTACCAGTCACTCACTGGGGTCAATTTAATCAACTTTCCTCTCTCCCAAAATTGATGGCCTTGTGCCTATCTAAGAAATCATTATATCACTTCAACAAAAAATAATATACGTATATTAATGATGGCGGTTTCGAATCTCTGCCAATACTTAATTTGTGGTCAAATATATTTATTTGCTAACCCAAGTCGAAAATAATTTATTTAAATATATTTCCAGTTAAATAATTATTTCTATTTTTGGCACAAGGCCAGCAATTACCCAGTACATTACTGGTACTTTATTTTATGGACCCCGTAAGGATGAAAGGCAAAATTAACCTCGGCGGGATTTGAACTCAGACCGTAAAGAACCGTAACTCTATGCTTAAAAGCTGGGCGTCCGACTCTCTATCGATACTGCCAATCCACCGCCCTATTTCCAGTTAAATAATGTATATCTTACAGTAAAGGTTTTTGTTAATAAGGATTGGAGTGGCAACTCGGCCAGGACTTGTCAATGTGTCGAATTATAATTTCTTAATATATAAGTATTTATTTTTCAATGAAGTCGAAAATGATATATAATTGTTACTGTTTTTGTTTTCAGTGATACAATACATACAATATATAAAAAGATATGTACCTACTCGTTTCAGTCCATGCACTGCCATTACTGTTGCTAGACTTTACATGACCATTCATCTTTGGCTGACTATCGATGAATGAAGGAGTGCGTACCGCTGGCCCCCTTCATTTCTTACCGTCATATCGACTTGTATTGTTATCTCGGACAGTAGAATGTGTGGATACTTCTTCAAAACATCTACATCCATTCCACATAGATCACCCAAGAATATTGACAGCATGCTGAAAAAATGTGAACGTTTGAGCCCTAATCTACTACAGCATTTTGTTCTAACATCCTCCTCATCATCCTCATCATCATTTTTATGTTAATCAATACTTACATTGAGCTGGTTCTGACATTCAGCTGTTTTTGCTTGGAACAGTTCTCATACTGGGCTGTACATGTAATAATTAGCTCTTACATTAAGCCGTTTTTATAATAATCAGCTCTTACATTGAGTCATCCATACAATAATTAATACTTTCATTACATAATTGATATATTGATTACGCATTGAGCTGTCCTGACAATGTGTAAATACATTGAGCTATTCTTAACTCGAGTAACTCTTATATTTAAACATTTTTTACATTAAGCAATTCTTATCATAATCAATTTGGACACTGCGCTGGTTTTACCTTGAGAAACGTTTCATTGAGTAATTCTTAAATTGAGCTATTCTTCATATTGAGTAATCTATACATTGACGAATTCTTACACTGACCAATTCTTTTCTTGAGCAATTCTTACACTGACCAATTCTTTTCTTGAGCAATTCTTACTTTGAGCAATCCTCATTGTTGTAAAATCGTACTCATCGCATCGTTAGAGTTCCTTTTCAAAATTAAAATCGTTCTGTTTTTCTCCCTTTGTTTGCGTTGTTTATTTATACTGTTGATGTTATAACGATTCCCCAGCTATAGAAGAATACAGAAGGTAACAGAAAAACGTTTATTAATATGCTGGCATTACTTATACTATGAAGGTGCATGACATAGGGGTTTGAGTGTTGAGCTCAGGACCATAGGATCGCGGGTTCTTTTCCCGGACCGTGGTGGGTAGGAACACGTGCCCCCTAGGAAAAACTTTATTTCGTGCTGCACCAGTCTAGTCCATTCATCTGAAACAAAAAAAAGGGCACCAGCAATAGATACGATGAAATGGTGAGTAGTTGGTTTGAGTCTTATACTGTTAGTTGCTCAACGACAAAATAAACAAATAAACAAATAAATGAATTTAAAAAAAAAAGAACTGAAAAAAACAAACTAAACTAATCATCAGCATCAGAAATATCATCAACACGACATCGTTTCAACCACTCAAACCTCTCGGAATATATTTTGGTATTTTCTCACTCTTAAGTTGACACCTACTCAAAGATAACTTAAACATTGTAGGGGCAATATGGACCGTATCGTCTAAACTAAATATTTAAAGTTTGGAGGTATTGTATAACAAATGATCTTTAGTCAAATGACTTAAACTTTCAAGTATTGGTGCGTATACACACACACAAACACATGCACACACGCATGCGCACACACTCACACAAAAAATACACACACACGCACACATGTATATATATATATATATATATATATGTACATGTACATATATATATATATATATATATATATATATATATATATATATATATATATATATATACATACACGTTATATATATATATATATATATATATATATATATATATATATATATATATATATATGTACATGTATATATATATATATATATATATATATATATATACACGTTTCGATTAAAATATTTCTCACGATGAACAAATAGTCTTCAATCTAGAAACAAGGCCATTTCATTGGAATGCTGACGTCATCACTACGTACTTGTGTGTGTGTGTGTGTGTGTGTGTGTGTGCGCGCGTGTGTGTGTGTGTATATATATATATATATAATAGAAAAAAACGAGGAAGTCTCGTTTACATATGAAAAATATTTATTGCGTATCGACCTGTTACGTGCGTTTCGCAGAGGATTGGCTCAAGGTGACCCATAGCGTGCTTGATTAAGTGATATATATATATATACAGGTGGTGAACAGTTAGAAGGCTGTCTGCTCTCTGATTTTAAATTCCGTTGAGGTTGATAAAAAATGTATCAGTCCACTATTGAGGTCAATTCTCTAAATCACTTTCTTACTTCACCTTTATAACTATTTGGGAAGAAATCGGTTCTATTCAGGCCTGGAAAGATGGCTTCCATCAGGTTTAAAATGACCAAGAGAAGACATCACTACGGAGCCATTTGTGTCAAATGTCAAAAGCATTATACTCTCTCTCTCTCTCTCTCTCTCTCTCTCTCTCTCTCTCTCTCTCTCTCTCTCTCTCACTCTCTCTCTCTCTCTCTTTCTCTCTCTCACACACACCGTCAACATACCGTATATCATTATATATAAAAAGTGGATTGGCAGTATCGGTAGAGGATCGGACGCCATGCTTTCTAGCATAGTTACGTCCCTTTACAGTCTGAGTTCAAATCCCGCCGAGGTTAACTTTGCCTTTCATCCTTACGGGGTCGATAAAATAAAGTACCAGTAATGTATTGGGTAATTGCTGGCCTTGTGCCTAAAGTAGAAACAATTATATATAAAAATACACATGCTTATATGTATACAGCTTTGTTGAAACAAACACCCTCATTCTATATTTCTGTTCAGGTCGAGCCGGTCTGATACAGAATCATTCGGCTGGAATTTTCAGCAGACGTGGTGCTACTTAACATGTCGGAAGGTGTTCTCTCACATGTACTTGATAGCTATTCTACGGAGTGCTGCAAGGCATGAATGGAAATCAGTGCCACGAAGACTGAGACACTCATCCTCTCAATGATCAGCACAATGCACTTTACATGTTAGTAGAGTTCTACTGAAGTAGGTGAAGTTCATGTATCACGAGGCGGTGTTCATAAATGTACGTATATATATATATATATATAAATGAAAAATGGCGTGCTGCGTTGTTGCGAATGTGATACATATGAATTAAAAAATAGAGCAAGAAACCAGGACTATCCGTCATCAGTGATCTTCTGGCCATCATCGGTATTTCTTCGCATTAAAGACCAGATACCTCAAGCCAGCGCGAATATAATGTGTGTGCATGTGTGTGTGTGTGTGCGCGCACACACACACACACACACACACACACACACACACACATATATATATATATATATATATATATATATATATATATATATATATATATATATATATATATATATATATATATATATATGTTATATGTATATATATATATATGTATAAATAAAATAACAGGAGGCTGGACTGTTGTAAATCCTTGAAAGGTTTATTATACCATGATCATTTCAATGACCGGGTTCGGTATGAATCCGGTGATATCATCAGGTATTCGAAATATAACAAAGGAATATAACAGATAAAATCCATGGGGCTGAAAATCAGAGAGGTAGAAGCTGAGGTAGAAGCTGCTAAATAGTTGGTCGTCCTCTTGTCTCTGATTTTCAGCCCCATGGATTTTATCTGTTACATTCCTTTGTTATATTTCGAATACCTGATGATATCACCGGATTCAAACCGAACCCGGTCATTGAAATGATCATGGTGTAACAAACCTTTCAAGGATTTACACCAGTCCAGCCTCCTGTTATTTTATAATAATTAACTCCGTACTCGCACCACCAACGACACAAACGAAGACGGGTGAGTTGCATTACGTTGAGTACTCTCCGTAATATTACATCGAGATTGACCATACGGAATGACCAGTTCTATCCAGTGGTGAACCAACTAACCTAAATATATATATATATATAAATATATATATGTATATATATATATATATGTATATATATATATATATATATATATATATATATATATATATATATATATATATATATATATATATATATATATATATATATATATATATATGTATATATATATATATATGGGTGTGGGTAGGTGGATATATATATATATATATATATATATACATGAGTGACTGTTAACTCCATTTAAATAAAACTGTCTCTGATACTTTAAGACAAAACACATGAACAAATAAACACAGAAGTAACATCTGGTTACATATATTGGAATAACACTAGTCCCCTTTAATGTTTTCCATATTAAAGTCACGTTTACTCTGTAAATATTATTTAACAATTTGAGCTGGTGTCTGCATATATACATATATATATACACACACTCATATATATATATATATATATATATATTATATATATATAGATAGATATACCTATATATATATATATATATATATATATATATATATATATATATATATATATATATATATATATATATATATATATATATATATAAACATGTATTCCTCTCTATGTATTTATACATATATATAAATATGTGTGTGTATACATACACACACACACGCTACTAAATATACACTAAAATGGCAATACGAAATAATATCATGCTGTTGAAAGAGAGGGGAAAAAGAGAGAGAGAGATAGTGAGAGAGTGAGAGAGAGAGAGAGAGAGAGAGAGAGAGAGAGAGAGAGAGAGAGAGAGAGAGAAAGAAAGAGAAATGGGGCGAGAGAAAAATATCTGCTCTTGGTACCTATATGGAAGAACTTAGCAGCTAATGTCGCAATGTTTCACACCGGGGATCATGAACAAGTTCCAAAGTTCGCAGTCAGCCAGTGCTAACAATGCTGCTTTACGTAAGGTATAGATTAAGAAGGCGGTAAACTGGCCGAGTCTTTAAAACGATGGATAGAATACTTTGTGGTTTTCTTGTCGGCTCTCTACACTCTGATTTATAATCGTCGCCAATGTCAACTTCTCCTTTCATCCTTTCGAGAGCAATAAATAAATAAATAACCGCCGATGACGAGGTTGATTCTTTTTCTATATTACTTTCTTTCTATCTCTCTATCTCTGGAATCAATAAGCTGTGTGTGAATGTGGATATGGGTGGGGTCCACCAAGTTTAAATGCTTAAGACAGCGACCCCATCAAGAGATGATTGTTTCTACTTTAGGCACAAGACCAGCAATTCACCAGTACATTACTGGTACTTTATTTTATCGACCCCGTAAGGATGAAAGGCAAAGTTAACCTCGGCGGGATTTTAACTCAGACTGTAATGGGACGTAACTATGCTAGAAAGCATGGCGTCCAACCCTCTACCGATACTGCCAATTCACCGCCCTCAAGAGATAATGGCCCAAGGCATGGCATGTATAAATGAATAGTATCCCCCCTCCCCCAACAGTAGCATCAATGTTACTGTTGCTATCATATATTCCCATTTAGTAATATTAATATAAGAAAAATAACAATATATGTCAAAAATGTCTTTCTTGTTCAATCAATCCTAATTGTAATGACTCTTATATGACCAAAAAGAAAGTGCAAAACGTTTTGAGAAATATTAAGCTGCAATGATGGCAGGACAAAACCAAGCTAGCACAAGAGGCAGTAGATTACAAAGATACTAAGCTATTTTACTCCTACATTAAAGAAATGTATGGTACACAATTCTTTTCAAAAACAGATGGTCACTCATTCAGAACCGTTGAGTAGAACACTTCCCTGAGCTCCTTAACAGGCCCGCTAATGTCAATATGAATATTATAGAAATCAATGAAAAACTACCCAATTGTAGATGAAATGCACCAAAATCAACTAGAAATTATATTGGTTTTGCTGTACAGAAATTAAAGACGAGCAAATCTCCTGGTCTGGATGGTATTAATGCATGGATGTGAGAAAATGGTAGAACTTTTACAGGCTGTATATTCCATAGTCAGAAGAACTACCACAAGACGGAGTTGATGCCATCTTGACCTCCCTTTTCAAATCCGGGGCCAATGTTAGGGAAATGTCCCTATTGTCTGTTGTCGGTATGGTTCTTGCAAGTTTCTTTTTGTAACGGCTTAAAAAGGTCATAATGTCAATACGGAAAGAGGCGTTAGCGATAGGTCTTCGCAATCAGACAACTGCAGGAAAAAAGTTATTGAACATAATCTCGCTCTCTACCACTGTTTTGCTAATCAAGGTTAAGTATTTGATATTCTTAATAGGAATGCCTCATGGTTGGTTTTGTCTAAATTTTGATGCCCTCAAAAGTTCGTAAATATATTGAAAGATATGAAAATATATAAAGATATGAAAGCCAGAGTTATCTTGGGGGCACACACTTTGAGCCTTTTGAGTAGAAAGTGGTGTGATACAGGGAGATCTTGATGCACCCACTCTCTCTTTATAATGTACTTTGCTCCATCTATTTGTAATATACCAAGCGCTATCATGCTTTCCAAAACAAAAATGAAGGGGTATATGTAAGATATCACACGAATTTAATTTAGCAAGGATGAACTTGAAAAGCAAAGTGTTCACCTCACTAATAAAAGACCTACTGTATGCTGATGACTAACTTTGCCAGTTATACTCTGCATGGATTACATTTGATTCGGCATGTGATATATTTGGCTTAACTATAAATTTAAAGAAAACTGTAGTTTAGTATCAACCTGTACCTGTTCAAGATGTGCAACAGCCTAGAATATGTGTGGAAGGTAATCTTCTTATGTTTGTTGAATATTTCATACACCTTGGATTGACCATTGGATTCAGAAATATCCCCAAAGATTAGAAAGGCAGCAAAATCTTTTGGTAGTCTCGGCTTTGGTCACAAGAAAACATATCAAGAATGAAACAAAAATATATGTTTATAAATCCTCTGTGTTAACCTCATTTTCTGTATTCTTCTGAAATTTTGACGTGTTACAAATATCACTATAGGCTCCAGGAACGATTTCATCAAACATACGTCGTATTTTGAAAATATAATGGAATTCATTCACTCCCGACTGTGATGTTGTAATTGCATCTGGTATTTGTTCCATCCAGGCAATAATATTGAAAACCCAACTACACACACACGCACACACAGAGACAAACACACACAGACACACACACAGACACAAACACAGACACAGACACACAGACAAACACACACACAGAGAGACACACACACACACACACACACACACACGCACATATATGTATATACATCTACATACATACAATGATATGTGAGTATCTATATATGTATACGTATATGCGACACGCCCCTACTTTGCGCTCTTCTTTCCTGTAATTTGACACAGCACATTTTGCATCCGATCAGTCAGCTAACGTAATATTTCTCACTACTACCTCCTTCTGACCATAGGGATTTCATCTCTCGGAGGACACTGCTCTTCTTCTTCTTCTTCTTCTTCTTCTTCTTCTTCTTCTTCTTCTTCTTCCCCTTCCTCATCATCATCATCATCATCATCATCATCAAGTGCGCCTACCAACAGGTCTTGTCAGAAGCAAACAACTCCAGTTGGTCTAACCATAATGCAGTTTTGGTGGTCTTATTTGCGCCAGTACCCAAAAGACTCAGCCCTTTTAGAGTTACCCTTTACTCCCCTCGTTGTAGTTACATCACTGGGTTGCGGGAGTTTTCTTGGTAGCTAAAGGTGTCACTCACTATTCCATCTCCCCTAGTAAACTTTAATATCGTATTTCTAACAAGTTTCGTCTCTGGAATGATAGCAAACATTAGTTACTATGATATATAGTCTTACTATCTCAACTGGGCCATCATTTCTTTCCCTTAGACTCACGAAATATCACTTCCTTCATTCATATTCCTAGTTGCTTCTGAGCTTCATATAATAGCGTAAGAATTTGCACCTTGATTCCAAACTAAATAGATTTTAGTAAAAAGAAAAATCACAAGATATATCAATTATTTTACTGCTTCTATTTTGTTTTCTTTTGTCTGTTCAGTCACGATGGGAAGGGCAGTGGCCGAGACCGTTTTTCAGGACATCTATAACAGATAACAAAGAGGAAAGAGGGGATCCTCAAATCAACGACCGTCCTGATCCGAATACTCGTAGCAGAGTAGATTTCACTATATACGGTTAAGTATCAAGTAGCGCTGAGAAACTGGGCGGGGGAATAAGCCTTCCTTTCTTGTAAGCCTCAGCTGAATTTAAACTAAGAACAGAAAAATACTGGACCGAAAGCTGCAAAGCCCTCTACCAACTCCACTAATCCATCATCATGAACTGACACTTTTTAATGAGATTTCTCTCGTGTGTATATTGTCGAATTTCATTCACGTTTATGACATTATGCATCTTGTTCCTGGTGATGTATATCAGTCGTTTTGTGTGATATAAATCACACATAGTTACGGTATAAACATTTTTGGAACATTTTTCAACGCATACCGGAAAAACAAATGATGTTCACAGCTCATATATGTGCAGGTTTACCTGGCCCCATACGATGTTGCATCACGTAGGAGATTTCTCGGATATTTTAATTATAGGGGCCTCAGTCCTATCATGAAAAGCGACGTGGAATGAAACGTCTTGCTCAAGAACACATTGTGCCTTCTGGTCCAACATTCTAACTACCTATAGGTTTAACTCGTAGTAACGTGGTAGTCAGGGCTAACGCCAGACTATCTGGCACCAAGGTTAGATTCTGCACCCCCACTCCAAGGAAAATATCAATTTCAAAATTTATAAACAATACATTTTTTTTTTTAAATTTCAACATTTATTTTTCCCTGTATGAAATAAACCAGGATAAAAAAACGACCCTAAATAAAGCTGAAATTTATTCATTTATTTTTCAAAATTGTTTTGTTACTGCCTAGGTTGCCTATATGGTAGCGCCGGCCCAGGTGGTAGTTAAAAATGGTGAGATTTATATCAACGGCACTGAGCATTTGAGTTACATCGTTAGTGCATCGTCGGTTTTTCCCAGAGGTTAATTTAAATGATTCATTAGTAAACAAAAGTTAGTCACCAGCTGGGTATTGTTGCAGTAGCTTACATCGATTCTCAGCCTCAGCTCTACAAAGATTGTACTCGGACTCCGTGAGCTAAGTTCAAAATTCCAAGTGTTTATTAAAAGCATAATATGTGCACACTATTTGGTATCAATTCTTCTCTAAGTATAATCATTTCTTTCTTTCGTTTGTTATTCTTACCGTATAACAATTTGGCAGGCGAGTAAATATAGTGAGGTGTCCATGTGAAAATTCATTAAAAAGTTGAACCACTGAGATTTCATTTTAATTTAAAATGAATACTACTATCGACATTATTCCGACATCAGTCCTGGACGAATGAACTCGCATTAACAAGATATTCTTGAAAAGTACAAAAGAGCACTATGCCAGCTTCGTATTAAAATCAAATTATTCAGTTTACTGCAAATTTTCATAATATTCTATGCAAAACTAAGGATACTATAAATATTTAAATTAACGAACTTGTTTTGTGATATTTTCTATTACTAAGAGACTGAAAATACACGACTCCTCTCTGGATTGAACGTTAGTCCCTACAGACCTTAACCCCCAGATGTTGCGGGTAATTATTTTTCAGTTGATGGAATGAAGTGGAAAGAAGTTCCTTGCTCAAAGACACAATATACCAAGTGGTCCGCGAAATGAAGTTACACTAGACGGCATAATCACAGCCAGCCCTGATCTAAACAACAGTAACAACATTCTCTTAAATTACAGCAATATTAAAGCAAACAAATCTAACCAAGAATATTATTTAACCTTTTTGCTACCATATTTCTAATGATATACACTGTCATGTGATTCAATTAATTTGGATGAAATTTAGTTTTTGATATGTAAGCTCAAATTTGGAGCATAATTTGTCAAAAGCTTTTATATAAAATTAGGTTGAAAGGAGTTTAATATGAGCAGTTTTAAATCACAAAACCAAGATGGGTTCCATATAACTTAGTATCAAAAGGGTTAAAATAAACTAAACTGTCTATCTGAAACTATCGATATTTCGATCTCTGAGACTCTTTTCAGCACAAAGTTAGGATGGGGAGCACAAAGATAATTTGGAATAAAGAAGAGAAAGAAAAAAATGTCTAATTTGAAAATAACACAAAATAATTGTTTCTACTTTAAAAAGAGTATAAAATAAAAAGAAACACAGACGTCAAGAATAGAGAAGACGAAGAATCAGATAAATGGTAAGTAAATATAAAAGATTTAAAGAGGAAAACACGCTCACACCATGCCCCACAGAGATCTAAAAATTAGATTATTAAATATTTATCCTATTAAATTATTAACCTATGTATATATATATATATATATATATATATATATATATATATATATATATATATATATATAAATATATATATACACAGAGAGCGAGAGATGGGGGAAGAGACAGGGGAAGAGAGAGATGAATACATCTTGCATGCATACCTTAAAAACTACGTACACACATTCACACACAAACACACACACACACACACACATACATATATATATATATACATACACGTGTATAAATTTCAGACGAAGTCAGTTTTGTGTATTGGTACAAGAGGGAATTCTTAATTGTTGGAGAATTTTAAAGAGATATAAACGCGACTCGTATTCACGCAGACATACACGCACCCTTACATGTGTACATGCACACACACATATACACACACTTCCACACACATAGATATATATACACACACCCATGTATTTGTCTCTTTGTGTGTGTGGTGTAATGACTTTTGAAACAAAAGTAATATAGCATACGATGTTGTAAAAATCAGCTGCTCTGCAGATGTGAACAACTTCTTTCTAGACAATTGCCTTATAATGTATACTGTATAATTTAACATTGGAACCTGTAAGACCTGGTACATTCAGAGCCAGCTCTTGAGTATATATATATATATATATATAATGAAAAATTGAACAGGGACAGAACAGAGAGGCAGTACGATAAATGTTTATTAAATTCACGCTCAGGAGAGTGGGGGGTAGGTGGGGGACGACGTTTCGGGCATAAGCCCTTCTTCAGGTGAGAGTACAAAAGGTGTGTAGGGGAGTGGTGGAGAGACATATAGCGAAAGGATATGTGTGTGTGTGTATGATGGATGTATATAAATTTCCATCGTAGTCAGTCTTGTCTATTAGTACAAGAGGGAATTCGTAATTTTGCGCCCTTTTCTCCCAGTTACGCACCTCATAAAATGATTTCAACTTATTAAGTTTGTTAAGCTGACGAAATTAGGTTTTGACATTACTTGCTCTGAACACCGTAAGAAAATTACTAAGCCTGCGTTTTCAATACAGAGTCTACACTCACCCACGCCGAATCATGCCACAAGTCATAACTTGTTGCTACGCGGCAAAGATATTTGACGACTATACTTTGATTTTTTTTTAATTATTAAATTTAATTATGCACATTTGTATAAAACTGATCCCAATGTTCGGTAATGCGCCTTTCTGAGGTTGGCACCCTTGGCAGCTGTCTAGTTACTTTAATAGTAGCAGTGGCTCTGAATAGGCATCTTTCTATGTCGGGCGCTAGCTTTGTAGTGAGCCATCCTTGTGTTCAGCGCAAGACAGCCTAGCTGGTTATTCTGGTGGAGCATTTAGCTTAAATTACAGGTCTTTTCTCATTGTGAAAATACAAGGTCCTCTTCTTCACCGGAGTTCCGAATATACGAATAGACGAGAAATAGGCTTTAAAGAAAACATGGAGTAGTTAGGGTGCCGTCGCCAGGGTCTGTTTTGGGCATTGTTTTAAAAACCTGGCGGAGTCCATTACTCACCAGTTCCGAACACAGCTGATTTCTTTCAGAGAGAAGAAAAGAGAGGGGGGAGAGAATGTGAGAAAAAAAAAGAGGTTCGATCCCACTACTGGGCGGGTACTTTATTGTATTGACAATGAAAGAATGAAAGGCAAAGTTGACCCTGGTGGGATTTGAACTCAGAGTGCAGAAAGCGGAAAGAATACCACTAATCTCTGCCAATTCGTCATCCTTTAATGGCAGATATAGAACTAGGGAAAGAAAGATATAGAGATGGCTAGAGAAATAATCATAGAGGGGTACGTAAGAATTGAAAAAGAAAAAAAAACTAGTAATAATAGCTAGCCGTTAAGAAAGACAACTGACTTTAAACAGATATCACAAAGCGGGTTATTCGATTATTTAACTACTTCAACAATCCACCCGAGAAAAAGACAAATGGCGGGATTTGAACTGAGAGCGCAGGGAGCATGAACACATACTGTGAAGTTTAATCTGATTATGTAATGATTCTGCAAATTGGCCACCAAAGTACTTAAAAAAAAAAAATTTAAAGAATGAAAATAATGATTAAAATAGAAATAAAAGAAACTAAAGATCTCAGAAGTAAATGAAGAAATCCGAAATAAATAACATGAATGAAAATACAATTCGCTAAAACAACAACAAAATAACAACGACAGCTATGTAAGAAGAAGAAATGCCCTAACAGAAGAAACCACCAACAAATTATCCCCATTAATTGTTTCGAGATGTTTGTGGTAGCTATCTGAATTATTTACTTGCGGTTCGTTTCACCAGTGCCCACCCGGTTATATGGTTGTCTTTAAGATTAAAATTTCAATAGGTTTTTTTTTTCTGTGTAACATATATACATACAGACTTAGACATGGAGCTATATATATATATATATATATATATATATATATATATATATATATATATATATATATATATATATATATATATATATATATATATATATATATATATATATATATATATATATATATATATATATATATATATATATATATATATATATATACAATGATATTAAATAAAAGGAAACTATATTTATAAAACCATATTTATTTTATTATATATATTTCAAGGGTACCAAAACATTGGTACGCTTTCCTCAGATAAAATACAAAGTTTGTTTTATAAATAGAGACATACCCATGAAAATCATACCTTATCGGTTGGATATTCTCTGGATATACTCTGGATAGAAGAAACCGTACCAATGTTTTGGTACCCTTGAAATATATATAATAAAATAAATATGGTTTTATAAATATAGTTTCCATTTATTTAATATCATTGAATATTTACTCCAGGAGCTGTTGAGTGCTCTAAATCAGTTATAAACAATTATATTTGTCGGACTTCCAACAAATTAAATACCCCTTCTACTTATATATATATATATATATATATGTGTGTGTGTGTGTGTGTGTGTGTGTGTGTGTGTGTGTGTGTGTGTGTGTGTGTGTGTATAAAGGGAAATGAAGATGAAGTAACATCGTTTTGTTTCACCTACACTTGTTTCCGTTGTCATGCTTTCTCCGGTAATTTTCATAAGGGTTACGCTGAATTGCATAATCGCAGGCCGCGAAGCATGTACAATTCCTCATATCAACGAAAAAAACAAAACAAAAGAAAAACTCGTAAGAGAAATAAAATGATCTAACTTCATCCTGTTTTCTTTTCTTCTTTTCTTATATCAATTTTATTGTCTGCTTCACGACCGAATTCACATCTCACAACGAATATATATGTATGAGAACTGATTTGGACCAAAATATAGCATATACTACTGTCAGGTAAGATTCACATCACATGGTGATAGTTATATAATTCTAGCGGAACCCTTCATTTACCTAGGTTACTTATTTTTTATGAATGTATATATATATATATAGTTGTCCCCCGGTATTCGCAAGGGTTACTTTACTAGAGCACCAACGAAGAGTGAAAAACCGTGAATATTGGATGTTGTCCATAAAAATGCCTATAAAGGTGAAAACATAGCGTAAAATATAGGCCGGTAAATACGGTATATTGTTAAACTTAGCGTTTAAAAACGTGAAAAAATATATATTGCCACGCAAAAAGCTATAAAAAATCTCGGAAGATATTTACGATTCCACAAATATGCGGTGTTTTTCATGAACAATTATTAGTTAAGTTCTAAGGAAAATTCCGCGAATAACCGTGATCGGATGTCGGGACCGCGAATGCCCGGTTACACTGTATATAATTATATATATATATATTAGTAAAGGTTGAGGATCTACTGCAAGCTCGGTATTTTCTGATAGTTACCTCGTCTCTTGGGAAGAGGTAACTAGCCGAAATCGCAACCTGGTGGTACTTTTACTAATATAACTTCTCTGCATCATAACATGCATCGAGTACTTCTATTATTGTGGTCTGCCTGGTCCCAGTACCGCAGATTACCAATATATATATTTTTTCTCTATCATTTTTTTTTCCGTTTTCCTCACTGCCCATCTCCTCAATGTTTCTATTTTTACTTTAATTTCTCATTTTATTTTCTGATGAAGGACTAGCATCCGAAACTTTAAGACTCTTTTCCTCCTATATCAAGCTTAAAACTAATAAAATATTTCTTTATTATACTGTGTTGTTTGATTTGTTATTTCTATATATATATAGACGCGATATTCCAGGAATCTCAGCACAAGATTTTGCAAAAGCATTCGCGAGAAAAGACGAGGAAAAACGAGAAAAATCCCGAAATGAAAAGGGTGATATAGGGGAGATAACTATCGCTTGAAAATATTTTCTCTTCGGAAAAAAAATACAGTTAAAAGTAAATCTTCCTACGACTTACATATCTATTACCAATATATATATCTACACACCCATTTATATATTTACACATGCACTCGTGGTGGAAGACAT
Organism: Eledone cirrhosa; assembly: GCA_964016885.1. Classification (NCBI taxonomy): domain Eukaryota; kingdom Metazoa; phylum Mollusca; class Cephalopoda; order Octopoda; family Eledonidae; genus Eledone; species Eledone cirrhosa. The sequence goes on along the minus strand of OZ024740.1, from coordinate 139,542,401 downwards.
CTATGTGGGTAAATCACAGTTGGGTCCCTGTGTGAATGCTTCCATGTTTACAAGCTTATAAAAATACACACAAATGAGCACGCACCCAACCACACAAATATGTATATATACATATATGTATATGTATATATACATATATGTATATGTATATATAAATATATGTAGAAGGATTCTGTAATTTCTGCTACCAAATTCCACTCACAAGGCCGCCCCCATATATATATATATTCACTAACAAGAGTGCCTACATACATACATACATACATACATACATACATACATACATATATACATACATACCTATATCTATGCATTCATTCATACACGCACTTATTTAAGCCTGTCCTTGAGCGAATATGGAGTATTGGTGAGGTGGGTAGGTGACGTTAATCCAATCCACTGTGAAACGCCTGCCTTCCCAGTATGTTTTCCCTATATCGCCACCGTTAACAAGTTAAAATCCATTAGCGAAAGGCCCAGCAGCGCTAAGGTGACTGTTTTTTAAGGTTTGTGGGGTAAGAACGGTTAAAAGATGGAACATAATTATGATATAAGTGGTCGTTTTAGTAATACCACATACATGTATGTACATACAAACACACATATATATATTTGTATGTATATATGTATACACATACTTACACACACACATATATATATATATATCCATATATATATATATAAATATACATACATACACACCACCCATATATAAATAATTATATATAAATACACAGTATAAAAATGCAACACAAAAAGACATCACCAACAACAACAATAGTTAATGTAGAAATAAGTGTGAGGATCCCTAAGGAGATGCGCTGTATAAACAAATCCGGAATCAGTACGTCTTGGCAGTTTGAGTCTTGAAGACATTACATTAACTCCTATAGCGCTCTATGTAGTTCATTTACTACGAAGTAAAGTAAACAACAGGGGCGATCATCAACATTTTCCAGAATTGCGTCGTCGTCATCGTTTGGTGCATAGCCCCTGGCCCAGAGCCGGTGTCTGGGTATTTATTGCTCTCGGCTGCTGTCTTTGTAATATACGCCTATTTTCTCTTAGTTATGTGCCCCACTCTCTCAAATAAACTAATTTAAAATTACAGTTGTGTATTTAGCACATTGGATTAAATCTATAATTGTTTTTACTTTTGGCACAAGGCCAGTAATTATACAGTGTATTACTGGTACTTTATTTTATCGATCCCGTATAATGTACGTCCATATATCCTAATTATGTATCAAAATAAAATATTTTCAACTCAGTTTAGAAAAAAATGTTGAACCTAGATAATTAGTTTGGTAAGTAGACGAATCTAGCCTCGGACACTTTACTCTGTAACCACAATGTGAAAAATATTAAGCTCGCATTTCCATAAAAACTCTAGTCACTCATTTCAAAGCATGTGACAAATCCGATTATCTCCACCTTTTTGGATATTTCCTCAAGGTTGCTACATGGTAAATATGTTTAGTGATTTCTTTATTGAACTCAGGAAATAATTATGTATTTACTTTCTTAATACAAATTAGTATGAAGCAGTGATAAGCCTAAATCGTAGCACCGACCCTGCCAAGTTCAGTGCTGATCAACCAAACATACGATCAAAAAGAAATCAAGTCATCAACAACTTGGCTTTGTTTGTCTTTTTGTTTATAGTTGTTGTCGGGATTCCGTCGGTTACGAAGGTGACTGTTCTAGTTGCTTTATCAACAGAAAAGAATTCCAGTGAAATTAACATGCAAGTAGCTAAGAATTCCAGAGATACGTGTACTTTTAACGTGTTCTCAGAGAGAATCATCGCCATAGAGTGTGTAAGAAGTCTGGCTCTTTGAATTACAGTCTCTTGCTCAAGTAAAAATTGTGCTTCCAGAAATGGAATTCACAGCCTTACTGTCGTGAGCTGAACACACTAGCCCCTAAGTAACGAGTACTCATTAAAAAAAATATAATAAAAAAATTACATATTTATAATCACATTATTCACATGTCTTCTCTTAAGATGGAGGAGTGCAATTGAAAGGGAATGATGGCTGCTAATTCTAGCAGATCATACATCTACATTGTGGTGGTCGTGACAAGGGAAACATGCCATATTAGGCCAAAATAGATAGTGGTGGGAGAGAAGAGGGTCTGTTCGCAAGAGTTAAATTAAGCCAATCCACTGTTATATTTGTTTGTATTTACACACACACACACTTATACATACACACGCACACGCGTGCACACACGCTAACAAACAAACAAACACACACACACACACACACATATATATATATGTATTTATATATATATATACACACACACATACACTCATGCACTCACAGGCACACTCACACATACACACACACACACACACGCACGCACGCACACACACACATATATATATATACAAAAGATAAACATAAGTCAAATAGCACTGATTACTAAAATACTTAATGGGGCCTATGTTTGACATCTTAACTGAGCCTATTACCAGTTTAAATGAGGCCTAAAGTTTGCGACAGAAATGTGGCTACTACCAGCGGTGCAACGGCCTGCATATTACACGACATTTTCTTACTTGTATTCGAGTGAGAGGAGTTCTACTTATCTTAGATGTTTAGTCCTTCATATACTAAGACTAAAGAACGACAGCAGTAACATTACAGTAAGGCAATATATTACAATTTGTCATCTAACTCTAAAACAAAATTACTTAATAGATCTTACCACACACATATATAATACATACACATATATACATTCATACATACAAATATACTTACATAAAAAAAAAAATTAAACTCACACATACATTACATATATATATATATACATACACATAAACATACATATATATGCATACATATATATACATATATACATATATACATACATAAATACATAAACAAACACACATACGTAAGAAAACATAAATTCATATAAACATACATAAATACAGTATACATATGCATATGAACATGCAAACATGCATACATACATATATACTTATATACATATATAAAAACACACATACATACATACCTACATACACACACACACACACACACATACATTCACACATACATACATTCACACATAGATACATACATACATGCATACATACATACATACATACATACACAACCTTGCCACCAGGAAGGTGACCGGTCAAAAAAATATACTCGAAATTAAGAGAAAGAGAAAACATACATACATACATACATACATACATACATGGTGGCTGCCAACTCGTTTTCGAGTACGGCCACTACTTTATATCCATGTAGGAGAACTCCTACCGATGCGTTGAACAAGTGTGACTTTTTAGTCCAGCCAGCGACTTGAAAACTCTGGTACAAACACTACACTTGTGACAATTATTGACACATAGTGCTGGGCCCATGGTACCATGTGACGACAAGTGCAGAGAGATCTCCAGATATAAAGCAATGTTTGTGCCGTGAAGCTGTTATAGTGAGCAAAGGCACTGCACATACATACATACATACATACATACATACATACATACATACATACATACATACATACATACATACATGGTGGTGGCTGCCAACTCGTTTTCGAGTACGGCCACTACTTTATATCCATATAGGAGAACCCCTACCGATGCGCTGAACGAGTGTGACTTTTTAGTCCAGCCAGCGACTTGAAAACTCTGGTATAAACACTACACTTGTGACAATCATTGACACATAGTGCTGGGCCCATGGTACCATGTGACAACAAGTGCAGAGAGATCTCCAGATATAAATCAATACCTGTGCCGTGAAGCTTTTATAGTGAGCAAAGGCACTGCACAAAGCCAGTCTCACTCTCTTAACCAATATGATACATACATACATACATACATACATACATACATACATACATACATACATACATACATACATACATACATACATACATACATACATACATACATACATGTTAGTTGCCCCCTCGTTATCGAGTATGGCCACTGCACGAAAAAAAAAAAATTAAAAAACGATAATAATAATAATAATAAGAAAAATATTAATAATAATAATAATAATAATAATAAGAGATCTTCAAGGTGGCAGATAACATCAGACAGTTGTTGGGCAAAAGTATGAAGTCCTGGGAAACAAAGTTAACATCAGCTGGAGAATCCTTGGGAGGCGTGAAGATCAAGAGAGGTATCTTCCAGGGAGGTAGTCTGTCCCCTCTGTTGATTGTCCTTGCCCTGATGCCCCTGACCATTATACTGCGCAAAGTGAGAGCAGGATACAAGTTGGGAAAAGGAGTGCTTACCATCAATCACCTTCTCTTCATGGACGATCTTAAGCTCTTCGGGAAGAGTGAGAAGGAGTTGGATGTGCTTGTTGACACTGTCCGTATTTTCAGCAATGATATATGTATGCAATTTGGTATTAGTAAGTGTGGAGTCCTTGTGATGAAGAGGGGTAACTTGAGCAGAAGTAACGGAATCCAGGTACCAACAGGTGAGATGATAAAGGAAATTGACACTGAAGAAGGATATAAGTATTTGGGTGTTCTGGAGGCTGATGAAATCAAGAACAAGAAAATGATGGAATTGATAACAACTGAATACATCCGGAGAGTAAGGAGCGTATTAAAGTCACATCTGAACAGTAGGAATGCCATAAGTGCAGTAAATTCCCGAGCTGTGTCTATTATTAGGTACAGTGCGGGAATTCTGAGATGGAATGTTGCTGAACAAAAAGAAATGGATAGGAAGACTGGGAAGCTATTGACTATCTACAACATGTTCCACAAGAGGAGTGATGTCGATAGACTCTACTTAAGGAGATCTGAAGGTGGAAGAGGTATTATCAGCATAGAGGACTGTGTTCAGATGGAGAAAAACAACCTACACAAATACATGACTGATAGTAAGGAGCCAATGCTCAGAACTGTACTGAAGGAGAGGACAATAGACCAGGGGATGTCCAAGGAGGAAATAACAAAAGGAGAAAGAGCAGCCTTCAGGAAAAATCCCTTCATAGTACCTTCTTTGAGAAAACCGAATTTAGAGATCCACAGACATGGAATTGGTTGAAAAGAGGAGACCTTAAAAAGGCTACAGAAGGAATGTTAATGGCTGCGCAGGAGCAGGCCCTCAAAACGAAGTGGTTGAAACACCATATTTACAAGGAGTAGGCTAGCCCACTGTGCAGGATCTGTGGAGAGAGAGAGGAGACTGTGGCTCACATTGTATCCGAGTGTAAACACCTAGCCCAGACTCACTATAAGGGCTGTAGACATGATGTGATGGGCAGGGTGATCCACTGGCACCTATGCAAAGTAAACAATTTACCACATTCTGAGAAGTGGTATGAGCATAAGCCAGAGTCGGTGATAGAAAACGATCAAGTGAAGGTGCTGTGGGATTTTAGGATACAGACGGACAAGAAACTGGAACACAATAGACCTGACCTGGTGGTTTTGGACAAGGAAAAAAGATCGTGCCTGATTGTGGATGTGGCCTGCCCATTCGACACGAGAGTGCAAGAGAAGGAGAGGGAGAAAATTAACCGATACCAGGACTTAAAGTGGGAGGTAAAAAGGATTTGGTACTGCCATGAAGTCAAAGTGGTACTATCTCAAAAAGTTTCCAGGGATAATTAAAAAAAATTGGCCCCGCCACGCTTTTTGGAACGCTTCAAAAGGCATGCTTGCTGGGAACTGCAAGAACCCTCCGATACGTCCTGAATATCTGAGGCTGCAGGTGGTGGCTTGATATTCATTTCAACAAACTTTCCAGTTAACTAACATCAATGACTGAGACTCATAATAATAATAATAATAATAATAATAATAAGAGAACTTGATCAAGAGGAAACTTACAAATATCTAGGTGTTTGTGAAGGAGACGGAATCAAACACTCGACAATGAGGGAAAGGATAAGGAAGGAATGTTACCGCAGAGTAAGAGTAATCTTAAGAACGGAATTGAATGCAAGGAATAGGATCGATGCCATAAACACGCTTGCCATACCAGTAGTAACCTACAGTTACAATGTCATCAACTGATCAAGCACAGAGATCCGTAGGCTCGATACAAAAATTCGAAAATTCTTAACCATGCACAGAATGCATCACCCTAAGGCAGATACAGATAGAATATATCTCCCTAGGAAAGAAGGAGGACGTGGGTTAATCCAGTTAGACATTGCGTTGAAAACTGCAACAATTGGATTATCTACATATCTAAGGGAATCACATGATTGGATGATCAAACCGTTTTGAAACACGAAATCATCAAAAGATCATACTCCATTACAAAAGATGCACAAAGATACAGTAATGGACTACAAATTTCAGAAGTCCCATTTACTGCTGAAATGGAAAACACAGAAAAAGCAAAACAGGTAAAAGTAACTGCAAAGAAAGAACTGCAAGAAAAGCCTCTGTATGGAACATACCCAGAACGAGCTAACAATCCTGATGTTGACAAAACTTTAACCCATCAGTGGTTGGCATCCTCTGGACTGAAATCGGAGACTGAAGGACTGATTATATCAGCACAAGATCAGTGTCTGCCAACAAAAAATTACTAAGTCAACATAATAAAAAATGGATGCAGCCCATTATGCCGTGTATGTAAAAAACAACCAGAGACCATTGACCATATAATTTCAATGTGCAGTCCTATAGCTCCAACCGAATACCTAAACAGGCATGACAGAGCTGCACAATACATACATTGGATAATGTGCAAGCATTTTGACCTGCCCCATCAAAAGAATTGGTGGGAGCATCAACCACCTCCCATACTTGAAAAAGATCACATCTCAATCTTGTGGAACTTTAGCATCCAAACAGACCGAAAAATAGATGCAATTAGACCTGATATAATATTGAAGGACTTTCAAAAGAGGGTATGCCTGCTAATTGATATGTCCGTTCCAATAGACAAGAATGTATCTATAAAAACATTTGAAAAATTGAGCAATTATAAGGACCTGGAGATAGAAATTGGAAAAATGTGGAAATTGAGAACTAAAACAATACCAGTGGTTGTAGGCGCTCTAGGAATGATACCTAAGGGGTCTAATGATTACTTATCGCAAATCCCAGGAAACCGGCGTATAGGAGAAATACAAAAGATAGTAATAATGGGAACTGCCCATATACTTAAGAAGATTCTGTCAATATAAGTACATCACAAGTCTAAACACCTAAAGATGCATGTGTGAGTATGTATGTTCTTTCTTGAACATGGCGGACCTTGTTGTCTCTGGAGGTCACTGGTTGTGACTTGGTGATAACTCGTATGAATATAAAGCAAGATAAATGCAGCTGTAATAATAATAATAACAATAACAACAAAAACAATAATGGTTTCTTTATTGGCCACAAGGGCTGATACGAAGACAACAATAATAATTGTTTCTACTTTTGGCACAAGGCCAGCAATTACTCAGTGTATTACTGGTACTTTATTTTATCGACCCCGTAAGGATGAAAGGCGGGATGTGCGTATACATATATGTATACCTGTATGTATGTGTGTTCGTGTATATATATATATATATATATATATATATATATACACGCACATACATACATACAGGTATACACATATGTATACGCACATATATATGTACGCACATACATACATACATACATACATACATACATACATACATGCATACATACATACATACATACATACATACATACATACATACATACATACATACATACATACATGCCCACAGGCAGGCTGTATCCCACATCATCCCAGCAATGTATTATGTAGGCAAGTCATGTTAATTACACGCCAAATGTGTGGCACCATCAGTCCTAGGATCATCATGCTATCTTGTTATATTCCTACCACAACCAAATCATATTAACTTCACTTTCTACCCACCAACCATAACGACCACCATCCCACTTGTTTTTAATATATTTTCTTTGGGTATATGTAATTTAATGCACCCTTGTCACTTTGTATGTATGTATGTATTATATGTATGTATGTATGTATGTATGTATGTATGTATGTATGTATGTATGTATGTATGTATGTATGTATGTATGTATGTGTGTATGTATGTATGTGTGTATGTATGTATGTGTGTATGTATGTGTGTATGCATGTATGTGTATATGTATTATATATGTGTGTGTGTGTGTATATATGTATGTATGCATGTTTGTGTGTATGTATGTTTGTATGTATGTATGTCTGCATGCATGTATGTATGGAAGTATGTATTTGTGTGCGTGCGTATATATATGCATATATATATATATATATATATATATATATATATATATATATATATATATATATATATATACAGGGGCAGTATATGTACATGTAAATGTATGTGTATTTGTGTGTATGTCATCTGTTCAAGTGACTATCAGCTGTACAATGAGAGTCTGGCTTCAGTGAGACAAACTTATCTGTTTCTGAATTAACTGTCACTTGCACACACACACAATTATATATATATATATATGTGTGTATATGAATATATACATACACACACATACGCACACGCACACATACACACACACACGCACTTATATATATATATATATATATATATATAAAGAAAAAGAGATGAAATCGAAAATGAACTGGAGTCTTATTTTTTTTTTAAATATATATATTTATTTGGTTCCTTTACCGGTTTCGCAGTTCTTCTGCTTTTCAAAAGTAGAGTTGAGATGGAGGGTCTGTGGTTTTTCTCACATCAGGGTCTGTGGTTTTTCTCACATCTGAGAAAAACCACAGACCCTCCATCTCAACTCTACTTTTGAAAAGCAGAAGAACTGCGAAACCGGTAAAGGAACCAAATAAATATATATATTTAAAAAAAAAATAAGACTCCAGTTCATTTTCGATTTCATCTCTTTTTCTTTATACTTTCACTCGTGTAGGACACCTCGGTTATTTTTCAATTTGTAAAAAAAACCTCACTTTCTAATATATATATATATATATATATATATATATATATATATATATATATATATATATATATATATATATATATATATATATATATATATAGAATAGAATGAAACGAAATTTCATTTCTCACTTTTAGTACGGCTTTACTTAAATGTAAGTATGTATGTATACGTACATACATATATGTATACAGACGTACAGTAGTATGTATATATATACATACATGCATACATATATATATGCACGTATCGGTTTACCGAACATTTATTATAATGTTCGGTTTGTTTGTTTGTAAACAAACAAACAGCGTGAATTACGCCGTACAGTGTTTAGGCAACCACGTCACCTTTTTGTTCAATACTGACACAGGAACAATGTACTAATTTCAAGCTTATTAGCTATCGTCAGCATCGTATACCTTCCTGCCAGATGGTTGAACGTCTGAAAGTATATACTTTCCTTATGCATATTAACGGCTGAGCAGCCTAATTTGCATATCGCGTTAGTTCAGTCGGCTGGGCGCACCGAAAACGATAAATGGAATAGAATGAAACGGAAAAAAAAACAAACCGAACATTATAATAAATGTTCGGTAAACCGATACGTGCATATATATATGTGTGCATGTATGTATATATATACATACTACTGTACGTCTGTATACATATATGTATGTACGTATACATACATACTTACATTTATATATATATATATATATATTTAATATAGAAAGACTTCTACAGGACTAGAACTGTTTCATTCGGGAGAAATCATCAGGAAGCCCTGATGACTTATTTATACTCTGCTTTGTATTGAGTACCTTACTTATCGTGGTTACCCCCGATTGAACCCGGGATAAACTTATCTCTCTCTCTTTCTCTCTCTCTCTCTCTCTCTATATATATATATATATATATATATATATGTATAAACATATACATACCCCCCCCCCACACACACACACGCACCTATTCCTTTAGCCTTTGACCGCCATGCACCCCCCACTAACACCACTAACACACCACTCCTTTTCACCGCCCACCCCACAACTAACAATACCAATACCCCCACCCCACACCGACCACCCTTCCCCAACTAACAATACTAACATCCCCCCTTTCTTCTCCCCCCACCCCTTATCACACACACACCCACCTGTACATATATACACGCACTCACACTAACCACACACACACACCAGTACACTACACACCCTCCACCGCAATATTGCACTTGTCGAGCAATATTGGCCATGACTGCTGCTATGGTAGTAGGCAGGCCGCTGTCTTATTAGCAAACCACTTTCCACTGATTGACCTCGATGTCACGTGTTCGATTCTTTTTGAATTTGCCACAGGCGCAGAGGCAGTGATTTTCTCAATGGCTAGGAATTCAGTCCACGCTTTGCTATTTCCTATCCACTGAATTATTTTTTAATAAATTTCCAGAGTCCTCGCTTTGCCTGGAAACTTATATAAGAATAGACTTCCCTGACGACGGAATGTTTCTCTATATCTTCTTCAGAAAATATATTTACTCCATTCCAGAAAATAATTAGTTGGAAGTGATATTTTAGTAAGTAAGTTAATTTTATAATTTTCTTATTTTACGTCTCTTATATATATATATATATATATATATATATATATATCCAACACGAGTGAAAGTATAAAGAAAAAAAGATGAAATCGAAAATGCAAATGGAGTCTTATTTAAAAAAATATATATATATTTATTTGGTTCCTTTACCGGTTTCGCAGTACTTCTGCTTTTCAAAAGTAGAGTTGAGATGGAGGGTCTGTGGTTTTTCTCACATGTAAGAAAAACCACATATCCTCCATCTCAACGGTAAAGGAAACAAATAAATATATATATATTTATTTTAATAAGACTCCAGTCGCATTTTCGATTTCATCTTTTTTTCTATATATATATATATTGAAAATAGAATTGGAAGCTTTCACCATAAATTGACAACAGAAAAATAGTCTATTAGGGCATATGAACCCCAACTACAGACAAACATGGGCATTAAGTGGCTCTCAAACTTAGAGCAATCTGAGCCACATTTTTGTATAAAATTCCCCACATCAATTAGATGTGTGCTGGAAGTCGGCATAGAATCAGATATCTCCATCACTTTTGACTTTTGAAAATCATAAGACTTGTGAAACCGGTTAAATCATAAAGTATATATAAACCCTCTGAGAGACTCCAAAACTTCAGTTTCCTATTTATTTACCCGTGTCGGACATATCAAAAAACCTTACTTTCGAATATATATAGTAAAGGGAAATAAAGTATCTTGTTCAAGGACATAACGCGCCGACGGTCCGGAAATCAAACTCAAGATCTTACGCTCGTGAGCCGAACACCCTAACCAGGAAGCCACGCTTCTTTACACACACACACACACACACACACACACACACACACACACACACACACACACACACACACACACACACACACACACACACACACACACACACACACACACACATACATATATATATATATATATATATATATATATATATATATATATATATATATATATATATATATATATATGTATATATATATATATAATATATATATATAATATTATATTTATTAAAATAACAGATTAAAGTTTAAGCAAAGAATCGCTGCTTTCACCCTTAACGGGATCTTCTGAAACTAACAAAGTCAATCTGTGAACGCAGAAGTGCATATTTCAAAAAACGTTGCAACCGGAGGAAGACAGGAAGACGATACTTTGGTTCGTGGAAACGTTCCCTGGCAAAGAACGGGAAAAAACGAATATAATACGTCATTAATAGGAGCGGTGAAAAACAATTACACGCGAAGACAGAACCACGTTTATGGTATAAAAGAAATCGTAGACTAATGTTCTCTTATGTGGTTCATAGAGACGTTCTCTGGCAATGAACGGTAAAAACGAAGATAATACGTCATATGTGGAGCGTGGAGAACAATTGCACGCAGAGACAAACCATGTTAATGGTATAGCTGAAATCGTAGACTAAAATTCTAACTAGGAAACCGAATGAATCTCCATTTCAGAGTTAAGAATAAAGTAAATAAAATACAATACAGAGGTAATAGAAATTAAATAAATACATACACGAAAGCATACGCGAAAACACTTGCCATAGGTATACAAAACTACGCACATATAAAAATATGTGTGTGTGTGCGTGTATACAAATAAATAATTAAATAAACGTATATAAATAAATAAATACGTATATAACAAGCGCACATACACACCTACATGTAAATACACAAATGTTCAGAGACGTACGTCAACCAAAACATGAAGTACACATATACACACACCCTACATACGTACGAACCTGCATACTCACACCGACGCAAAACTCCCGTATACACATAACCAAACCATATGTACCAGAATATATAAAATTATACGCCATAACATATACAATCAAATATACGTACGAGAAAGTATACGTACCTTCACAAAACATACAGGTAATATATACTTACCTATGCAAATAAGTAATGGCATAAACATAACATATACTTAGCTACCACATCAAGACGTAAAATATCCACGTATAGATCGTACTATCCGTTAGGGTATAACGTGGGGCTGTAATACAGAAAAGTTTTGTGCAATTTATGTTTACAAGCCGAAATTGCCTCAGATTTTTTGTTTAAGATGTAGTCTGTGGCGTAGAGTATTTCCAGGGCCTCAGCGGCGCAGAGGTCACATGGTCTTTTATTCCCGTTATACGATCTAGCCCTAGCTAGAATCTCCCAGTGTAACTTATATTGGGTGTGGTTGTCTTTTAGACTCCAGTTATAAACTGAAAGTGACGTCATATTCCTTCTCAGAGGGTAACGAAAAGAATGGGTATGCATGTAAAGACGCTGCTTGAATCTATTGGCGGTTAACCCTATGTAGGCCCTACGGGACGTGGGTGTTTCAACCTTACATTTGTAGACAATGTTACTAGAGAGGCATTTTCCGGATAGGGGGCAATCAACCCGATTCCTACAATTATAGTTAGTACTAACCACAGGGTTGCACGTGTTCCTACGGCTAGGTAGTTTAGCTAAATTTGAAGCTGTGATGTTATGAGCAAGGTTAGGAGTCGTAGAGTAAGAAATTTTAATAGTATTTCTATTAAAAATTTTACTATATTTATGTGTAGGGGGAAAATGCTTCGTAATAAGGGAAAGAAAGATCTTAGCTAATGGTGTAGCCACCTCCATATTATATGGTGGGTTATACCAACAAATGCGTCGGGATCTAATTCTTCTAGGTCTATTTTCGTACTCTGTATATGCTACCTTATCGACAAATCCACTCCGAGCAAGAACTTCATTGTAATAAGTGGCATGGTCGTTGAAAATATGCAGAAGATCCCGTTAAGGGTGAAAGCAGCGATTCTTTGCTTAAACTTTAATTTGTTATTTTAATAAATATTTGCTCGACGGTTCTTATATATTTGATATATATTTATCCTTATCGAGCCCTCTTTGGATTTTAGTCTTCAAATGTATTATTATTACTATATATATTATATATATATATATATTTATATATATATATATATATATATATATATATATATATATATATATATATATATATATATATATATATATATATAGTATTAAGGATACTATTTATGGTTATGTATATACCAAAACCTTTTATAGTTATATATATTTTAAACCCTAAATAGTGAAAGACAGTAATTTATTACTACCTTATTACCAGTAAGATAAATAGCTCAATGTAACAACATCAGTTGTTCTACAGAGCAGTTATACAGAAATTACATGAATCAAAGTTCTGTTTAAACCATTTATTCGCTTACAGTTGTTTCCTCCAAACCGAGGTTTTGAGTCTTCGGAGCAATTTTTCAATGATCTTTTACATACTTGACCTCCTTTCCAACACAAGAGACATATAGAAACATATGTATATATTGATGCACAGTGCGTTGATATCCATTATAATAATATAGCATGGCAATTTACATACAAAGATTAAAGACATATTAAAGGACAAAATTAAAGTTAAAATACAACATTGGCAGTTTACGAAGATAAAGCAAGAGGATAGTTTGAAGTAGCCAGTGTATGCAACAGTCACACGTGGGGTATGCACGCGTGTCCTATTTATACAAGATTACAGTGCGGCAGGGTGTTACATGCAATACAAGCAGTCTAAGCGGGCAATCAAGAGCATCATGGGGGCTGTACTGGTAACGCATTTTTTATATATATATGTATGATATAGAAGCCTGTGTGTAGAGAAACACCAAAAATATTAAAAATGAGAAGCAAAACAACGCCACGGTCCTCGCACACACCAGCACTCTCACAATCCAGGAAACGCAATTTATAGACTACATGTCCCTCACACAATCCACGATGATTCAACATTGGATGCCTGATGAACCATGTTAGAACACCACAGCTTGTCGTTCTCTAATTCGATTCTATAGAGCAGGTTGTTTTTGTTGCGAGAATTGACATCGTATTATTTTCCGGAAGTGTGTGTGTGATTAAGGGGAGTTAATGCGTAAAGGGAGGTAACTAGCTGATTTCTATAACTAAATTTATTATCCTAATGTACATTAAATGGTGTCTCAAATGAGTCCCTATCATATAAGGTTATAAACAGTTTCTAAATTTAAGTATCTTATCTATAAATTACAGTGTAGTCTATCAAGAAGTACTAAAGGTGTTCATATTAGGATGATTACCTTCTATCATAGAGTGCCACAACTGAATATTCTACATGAAGAGTCAGATCTCCAAATCAATGATCTTTGTAAGTGTAGTCTACCC